>JACDJE010000061.1:1092697-1363551 GCA_016647715.1 Pavo muticus
AGGGAAAAAAAAAAAAAAAAAAAGAAAAAGAAAAAGAAAAAAAAAGAACTCAGATATTGTATACTCCGGCTGCAAAGCACTTACCAATAAGTTCAGACACAGCTGCATAAGAGTCACCTGTCTTTCCTTGGGGAGACTTGGCATAAAGGACATGAGGGAAGGTCAGGTCATCATAAGTCCACGTAGAGTTTATAGAGGATAGAAATCTGAAGGAAAATGATATTTAGTCCCACTGTACATAGAAGAACTTCTTCTAGACACCTTTTTCTACAGCACCGTGGAAGGTGCAAGCTTAGGGCAAGGACTCTAAAGACTTCTATTGTAACATAAATTGTTCTTGCAGGAAGGAGCTGAAGAACTTAATGGCAAAGGTGAATAACTGGGAGAAGCCCTGTAAAACTCCAGCAGGAAAAACCTAAAGCCTAAACTGAAAATCCAAGCTAAAAATGTAATTTGTCTCTAGTCATAATCTAATCAATACAGAACCCAATACAGAATCCCAGCACAGGATGTGGGTTAGCCACAGGATGTGTAGGTACAGAAATTGTAATGCAGAAATTGTGGGGTGAGCCTGAAAGGCTTGTCCCATGCAGGAAGTCAGACTGTGTGACCATAATGGTTGTTTCTGGGCTTAAGAGGCACGGAATTCTGAAATGCCCATTAAGCACAAATGTTTCCATACAACAGCGCTGGGTTTAAGATGGACTACCTGAGCCTTCTCTGACACTTAAGAAGTCTATGTGTTGTTTCACTAAGACATTAAAGCCTTAATCACTGTATCTTGAGAAGTGTAATCAGTGAGAAGTGTCCTACTAGTGTGGAACAAGAAAATCAGAATGTCACTTGAAATGAGACCCTAGAAAGGACAGAGAACCACTTCATTGCAACATGTTAGCAAGATCCTGGCAGTGAGTCATGCCCCAGCTGTGCAGGAAGGCAAGAGGCTCCTCAGAGCCCTCCTACTGAGCATGGGGAAAACTATATCCCCACCCCATGTCTTGCGGTTAGTGTGATTTTTGCTTGTTGGGATAAGCATGTCAGCCAACCCAGAAAGCGTCTGCATCTCCTCAGTACACCAATCCATCCTTTCCTGTGTCCTGCCTCCAGCTATAGGTTAGATTCTTTGGCTGTTCAGAGACCCCAAAGGCCATCCTCCTGGCCAGCTGTGCACCATCAGAATAGGAGGAGATTAACATTTCCTCGCAGATGAGCTCTTCTTTGCTCCTCAGGCAGCCAGCTGAAGCCTGCATACCTGAAGCTGATTTGAGTCTCTTAATTCAAGGATCCAAGACAATCCACACTTAAGAACATATATGGAGTGAGCCTAAGGCTGGATATAACTTTCTTGCTTACCTCTTACTTGCTAAAGCTGCCCTTTTTCAGGGTAGGAAACTTTAACCTTTTTCTAGTCAACTGGCAAAAATAAAATAAAAAACCTTCTCTGAACAGAAATTTGAAAGGCTTTGCTAAACATTCACCTAAGCAGTCTTTCCCTATGCATTTATGAAGTCCAAACATCCTGACATCACTCACATCCCAAGTCTGATCGTCCAGCTTCTATGGATCATTTTTCTATGTCCATCCTTGAAGTCCTTGACTAGTTATTTCTACACCCTTCTGTAAGCACGGACATCAGGACAAGGCACAGTTTACTGCAATGAAGAACAAGCATTTTTCCATCTTACCTCCTTATACCTCTAAAGCTCTTCTAACTACAGCTTGAAAGGAGAACTGATATTAAAAGATTTATTTGTGATGACTCCAATCATCTTTTCTTAAGTCTCTTTTCAAAATTCAAGGTACCAGTTCTACGGGTGCTGCCTGTTGGTGCTGAAATCCACCATGATGAATGCTTTGGCAAATAGCTGGTAGCCAGAACACTGTGAGCTGGAGGCCAAACGGCTTGTGACAGAAGCAGTGTATCATGTAATTCTGCTTTAGCTTCCTAGCTTCACCGCAACCCATCTGTATATTAGTACACATGATTTAGTCATTAATTTAGAATGATTAATTCTTAAAATATCCAGCTTAACCTGTTAAGAAATTGACAAATGAAAGCCTTCTATGTCCACCTGTAACAGAACTATTCACAGTCACTTCTAACTCTTACCCTGACTGATTTTTCCTTAACAACCCTTTCTATGGGGCAAAAGATTAAGAATCACAAGGGATGTGTTGTTATACAAAATCAAAGATAAGACATTCAGACAGATGTCAAATCATGTGTCTGTCATGTGCAGCATGCTTACTGCCATGCACATTTATTCTACACTTCAGATGCTATGTTCCTCTGTGGCCACAATACGCAGGCACACAAATCTTCACATTTGGAAAATTCAGCAGTCGGCTGATACTTTCTTGCCTGGTTAGTGACCCACACCAAGTAAGTATCTGCTGAGTGAGTATTAAAATAATGGAAAAAGTCATCAGCTTCAAAACAGCCAAGGAAACTCTGGTGGTTGAAATTCCAGAGCAAATGACAGCCAGGTAATTCTATGTTTGAACACCATGGAAATACTTGGAACTTGATTCTGGAGCAAGGCATCTGTGATTAAGTAGGGCTGAGTACTATGCACAGCCTGATCACTCTTCCAAAAGTTCTCCCACTCCACCCTCCATTTACATCTGCTGTCCCCAGTGCTGCATAAGGAGGCCAGTTCTACTGCATGGGGACTTTCCCTGGCAAACGAAGATGGGAAGGGATTTGATACTTCGTTTTGGATTACTTGAAGAACTGCAAATTACATTTTTAGCTCTTTTTGGGTAAGGTGCCCAGACTCCTTGAGGCACAGGCTACTAAAAATGCTGGTGGAGTCTCGGAAAGCACTGTGCAATCTGGGATGACTTTGTTTTTGAGTGTCTTCCTTGAGACATTCTTAAAGGGTCCCAGTTTCCAGAAAAAGCTGAGGACATCAGCTTTCTCTTTTAGGATGTGTCAAATTGACTGTGTAAAGACAAATGGTATTCAAAGTAGACACGAAGAGTGAACATCCTTTGAGAAGGGTAAAGAAAAACTCTATAAACATTTTCTAGCCACTTCTGATTCCTTATTTTCTATATAAAGCAATCATTGGGTTAATTTTAAGTTCTTTAAAGGGAAATAGAGTGCTTAAGTTGGGCTTTGGAATCAGCTAAAGAAGGAGCATACTGGGGATTAGGCTGTTTTTTTTTCTCCACAGATTTCTAAGTGACAATTTGATCAATACTGTCTCCGTGTGAAGTACTGGGAACAGCTTTTTGTCTTTCCACTGTCTGTTGCCAATCCCTGACATGCGATATTCAGCTCATCGGCTTGCAAATATCAAAGCAGTGTGGGGCACGAGAAGCAGCCATCTGAGACCAAGCAGCCTCCAGCCTGGCTCTCGGTTGTGTAGGCATGCTGCGTGAGCGTGCAGAGGGCAGTTAAGTATAGGCTGGTTCTGTATCAAAGTTCTTGTGGTTTCTAATACTTGCCAGCCTTTGCTCTGTCAGAAGGGATTTCAGTGTTGCGTTCTACCCTACAACGGGCAAAAGAGTCAGAAATCATCTCTCCTCACCCACAAAGACTTGAGTAGGATTAAGAAACAGAAATTTAAGTCAGACACACCCATGAAGAGGAATGAGGCACAAGGTTAGGAAGCCATCCAAAGCTCGCTTGCCTATCCCCTTACTAAACTAAACAGACTTTTTTTTTTTGCCCAAGGAGACAACTAAAAAGCTGGGAAACAAAAATTAAAATCAGATTGAAACCAGCCACACATAAGCAATATCCCATCTTAAATGTGCACAGATCAGTTTCATTAAAATATTTCCCCGTTCTCTCTTTTTCCACCTCCTGATATTTTGTCTGTTTTCTTCAGATCCCCTTTAAACTGCATAGCAAAATGCTTTCACTGACGTGGTTTGTAATTTTTGAACCCTAATCTTAAGCAGCAGGTGCTTAGTTTTAATGGAATTTTTCCATCCCTGAATGTCTGGGAGCATCAGTAGCACCTCTCTCCTACACAGCCCCTCACCTTTGATCCGTTGCCATTTGCACTTGTGGGTTTTCATTTACTGTATTTCTTCTGCTTTCCACAATCTGCTTTTTCACTGCAAAACCTTCAACCTCTCCTCTTTCTTTTACCTCATATGATTGGAAAGTGCAATCTCCTAAAAATCCTTATTAAATATGAAGGGCCTGGCAGTCTCTGGCCTCATTTTCAGCAATGCTGTGTCTACTTTACACTACAATGGCAATTTAAAAGGCATCACAACGGATTTAAATATTTGCATCACAATAACAATTACATTTTAATTGCCAGAGGTCCCAGGGCTTATACACACAAAAAACTGGAACCAATATAACAGTTGGTTTTACTTCATACAATTAGTTATTTTGGAGTAAATCTGTGTGTGGGCACTTTTGTTCCATATTAACAGTTTTTGTTTCCATTTAATTTTAGCATTTCGGATAATCTGATTTACTTAATTTTCTCTTATAATTTCCTGTTCTGAGTAAACATAAATGATTTTGTATAGACTTAGTTTCAAGCAAAATCCAAGAGAAAGTATTCATTTTGCACACACACATCTAACAGTTTGGATTAAAAATAGGTGTGTCACTTCCCATTTGTGTGTAGAACAAATGGGATTCACATCCTAATGTTAGAATTAGAGATGCTGTAACGAGTGAGTGCCTGCACCGTCCTGGTGCTCATAGATTTCTCCTAAACACAGTTATGATTTAACAATTTCTTTTTCATCAGTTTTTTTCTTATATACAGGAATTTCACATCCTAGTTTGTGCTTTAGCTAATGTTCTAAGTGTATCTCTATTTAGCTGTTAGAGAAAGCTTCTTTTTCACTTTGTTTTCCTTTCTGCTTATCACATACACATGCATATTGGAATAGAATTCTTGCTCAAAAAGCAATGACTTGCTGCAGGCACGACCATATCTTTATTCTCTAACAACTCAACAGAAATTTGACTGAAAATTCTCCCTTTTAACACATAAACCTGCATTGTGCAGTAGTAAATCACAAGGTCTCACACAGCTTTCTCATAACTAAATTTTAATTGAGTTTTCCATTCCTAACGAGGTAGCCCAATTCCAGAAAATCATACCAGCCACTTCCTTAATCCATAAAGCTCAGAGGCTATCTTTTGTACTGACAGCATGCAAAAATGTTTAATGCTAACACAAATACCTTTCATAGATTATTCTGATTCTCAGGCTGATTTCTAAGCCAGCTGTTCTCTGCCTGATTCAATGTGCAGATTTCATTTTAAAACACAGAATATTCCCTGGTTACCTGCCATATAACTAGATTTTACAGGTGTAGAGCATGTTTGTAATGCTTGTTCATCCACTTGCAGGAAAAAAAAAAAAATCATAAAATAAAATACTTTGAGTAGCTTTCCTGGATTCTAATTCTTTCTCCCAGCTCTAAGATACTGTATCAACTGAAGAATGCCAGGAATTACTTCATACTTTATATATGTACCTGTTGCAGATTATTTTCTATAATTTCAAAGCCAGCTGCTGTTTTTGCTTAAAGTAATCCTTGTTGGTATATTTTTTTATAACATAAATCTTTTAAGAAGAACTGCTTGCTATGATATAGAAACATTTAAATCTACCTTAACTATAGATCTGTTACTGTTCTGTTTTTTTTTTCACACAAGTAGGTTAACTAGCACAACACTTCTCCTTAGATTTACTCTCCATATAGCAACTTTGACACACAACACCAAACACAAAAGAAAACTACGAATACATTAAAAAAAAAAAAAAAAAACTGTCAAAAGAAGCTAATAATCATCTAGTAGACTGTTCAGAAGTAGTAAGGTCAATTGTAGAACAGATTGCAGAAGCTGAGAATCTAAACAGAGGATTTGGCTCCTTGCTCTGTCACCAAACAATTTTTTGATCACAGGCAAGTCACATTTTACTTGCCATACCCTTTTATTTATCCTACAGTTTTGTTAGTCTTCTAGAGACTGTAGTCGTCTCTTACTATTTGTTTATGTCTGACATAATGGGCTCCATTTTGTATTGGAATGAAATACAAATATTAATTTTCAGATATCCTGTCTCCCAGAGCTACTTCAGATGAGTATGAACCACTGCCCCAAGTTATATCTGATAAATTGAGCATTACTCTGCTGTGGGAGATATTTTCTTTAAATTCTAAATCCATCTGTTTTGCTGTGCTCTAAGTGATAGTTTCTGGGCACAGAGCATACTAATTGCAGGATTAAACTCTTAGCTAACTCTTGGGTGGAAACTGTTTCCCATAACGTAGGAGAAAACGCATGTTGGTTTCTGTCCGCACACTCTTGAATGTTATAGCCCTGATCTTGATTGGGATATTTAGATTCCCTTACTAAAGCATGTCTGTGCAATATAATTTGATTAAAATTCAATAATAACTAGCTGTCAAGAAGTATTATTGAGATTTTAGTGGCTCCAGAACTGCTTAGCATTTAGTTGCTCTTTGAAGGCAGAAATCATTGTGCTGAATGCAATGAATTGTGCACCTCCTCCAAATAAGTAGCGCTCAAACTTAGAGATGAAAAATGAACCATCACTTTGATTTAATAACTTAGGATCATTTTAATTTTTCAAACACACAGAAATTTGAAGCATTTTAAATCCAAAGTACACGCTTGTATGTAACATTTCACTGTAATGCCTCTCATTTCTGCGGACATGCACACTGATGTGACCCAGACTCCACTGTCAAGCTGCAAGAAACAGCTGACCCCCAAATCTTTTCTTTCCATGGGTACACTGGGGGGCACATGTCAGACTGACAGCCACAAACATGGAGGAAATCTTTCAGAAATTATTCTGCTTGTACCTCATCTTAGGGCTCTCTAGTCAAAATCCCATTTGCTAACAAACTACTGAACATACAGTATTAAAACATACTGAAGATGCTGGAAACAACTTCAGTTTTCAAGAAGATCTAGATTGTTATACAATGCTATTTGTTAATTTAATTCAGTTTTTAAGGTTGTGTCAGTGGCTGCAGACACCACAAGAAGTATCACCCAAACAAGAGCCATCTAGTGTATGTTGAGATATTTTAACCAAATCCCCAAAAAGCATTAGTAAACCTACCAGAATAGTTAGCTGGGTGAAGGGAGAGAATGAACCAGGGCAATAGATATTTCTTAAGTTTGAGAGTTCAGAAAAACAGATTTCAATTTGGGAAAATACAGAACTTGAACATGGGATAAAGCTCAGCTGTAACAAACACTTCCCATCCTTAACTTCTGTTCCTACCACATCCTAACTCCTACCTGCCTTTATGCTAAGGTATCCTGACCAATCTGCTGTTACCACAGCAAGGCCTAGATTATTTCCATATCTTCCCTGTTGGCAGTACTTTCTGTTCTCCTTTGTCACTTAACCACTTAACCATCTCCCCTTCCATACAGACTATAAAAGATAATATAAACACGGAGAAACACCCATAGTGGCTCAGTTCATGAGACCTCCTCCTGTTTTTGGAAGTGTATGTGAATAGAGCAAGAACATCCAATAGTTTCCCAGGATACTCTCCCAGCCTCTAACAATTTGCCATCTAGCTCCACTATCCCATGCTCCTCAAATGCATACTCCCCTATTCTTCCCAAATCCCTCTCCCTAGTCACCCATTAACCAACGCCTACTCTAATATCCTGAGGATAATCACCATAAGCAACTTAATACACCATGAGATAATACATCCCATGTAACTCAATTACTCATCAACCTTCAATGCTTTCTTGTTCCCAAAGCCCACAGCTCCCCACAGCACTTTCCACTGAACCCTAAACCTTATTCTCCCTCTCTCCTTCTCCCACTACTTCTGAGAAGTTCTAGTGACCTTAAATATTCAACAATATGAATGCATCATATTCTTGACTATCTGCATTTTTTTCATTAAACAGCAAACTCCCTAATCTTTTTCTCACACAAGCTGACCAGTTACACATTGTACATTGAAAGCAATACTTGAGAAACAGAGAAAGATGAGGCTGCACTTCTGACTAACCAGTATATATTTGCTGAATTCTTGCCCTGAATTTGTTAGATCTCTGCAGCTGGGATTTATCCTTAATGAGAAGCCAAGTAACCCCACTTCACAGCATGCACTGTAACCAACATATTTTAAGCAGGTGTGGGAAAATTTAGCAAAGCACTAATGACTTCTAAAAGTGCTAGCAGAACCTGAATTTATACTGAAAGATAGACTGCCAATTCAACACACAAAATGATTTTTTGTAATTTCTGTGCCTAACTTATCTAGTTTTCCTAGAGGCTAACCGCAAACAAAAGTAGAGCTAGACTCAGATAAAGAAATAAAATAGAGTAATAAAATGGGTGGACTTCAATACAGAGTAAAATAATTTTCACAGTTCTATCTGATGTCGTTTATTTAATTTTGCATTATTTAGAACTCTCTGTGGAAATATGCTGTTTATGTAGATGTAAAATCAATCCTAGGGTACTACAGACTTCTGTATTGGATATGAGAAACAAGATTTCTCATTAAAGAAATACAATCTCTATTTTTCTGGGTGACACAGAGGAAAGACATGACCTTGGCATCTTCACGCATTCTCCTAGGTGAACCAATAGTAGTGGACTCTATATATAAAACATCTAGTTACACAGCTTGGTAAGTATGGCACTATGACAGTTTAATCCAGGTGAGTATACTCTTCCCCTCAACTCTTTCTCCAACCAGTTTTGTCTCATAATGTGACTAGAGAAAAATAAAGCAACAGTTTTCCCAAATGAGTGCATACAAACTCATAATGCCTTTGCTTTTGGATCTGAGATGCCTGTGGTAGGCCTAATTTGAAGAAAGTGCACCCTCTGAAATTCAGTCTTTAATGCAATGTCAGCTGTAGAACCAAATCAAAAGTACTCCTTATCACTTATCAGCTTTAAGAAGTTTATTTTAATTATTATTTTTGTGCAGTAGCAGTCCTCTTCTGTAAAGCTTTCTGAATCCTTTTAAAAATGTCATTGAATGTTGGCCCAATTTCTATTAAAATAGTTATGCTCTGCTTAGTTTATAGACACAGCATACATGGAGAAAACACGTCTGTTTATATGGTGCACTTTCCGTGACATCTGGAAACTGCTGTTGAAGGCACTGGTGAATGGCAGCACGCAAGTAATCCTTACATCTGTGTACAAGCAAACCCACAAGCTTCACAGAAGCTGCTCACATTGGATGTTCTTGGAGTGTGGACTGAAAGAAAAATCACGATGTTTCTGATTAGTCTTAATTAAAACAGTGGATATCTCCTTATTATCCTTCATACTAACGTTTTTTACAACTTGATCAGCTTTTAACAGGATTCAAATCTCATTTTTAAATTAAGCTTTGACTCTCCCATTTAACTTAAAGGCCATAAATAGTGACACTTTCAAACGAAAGACTTAGGACCAGATTCAAAAAACATCTTTCAAGCACGCTGTAAAATCTATGTAACATTAGGAACCTAAAAAGTACTTAGGAACATAGATATTTTCAGTCTACATATTGGAGATATTTTGAGAACTTCAGAAATAAGGTCCCCTTCAGAGAGACCACAAACAGACATTGTGGGCACAGTAAGCCACTGCTGAGTTTAAATCCTTCAGTTTGATATATATGACTTATGAACAAAATGCAGAATAAGAATACACAAATACTGTGCTATTTTCCTTAGAAGCTAGCGTCAAATTAACACTATCTTTTCAGTGAGAAATTATAGTTACAGAAAGCCTCTTAAGAAAGGGAGGAAGAAAAGGGAGGAAAGGAGAGAGTGACTGTGAATTTGGGAAAATAAAGGAACATTATTAAGCTTTTAGAAGAGTTACTTAAGTTCATCTACATCTGAATACTGATCCAGATATGGTAAAATCAATAATAATAATAGTACCATGATCATATGAAAAAATTCTTAGACTGTACTATAGCACTGTAGCATAGGAATGGGAATACTTTGAAATCAGCCTCTTCTAAGATTCAGAAATTTTGATAGAAATATAGGAGGTTTGTAGTTTATTAGAAGATTGAACTGTAAGGTGTGATATTTCCCTTTAAGTGTAAATCAAATATTCTCTTTAATGTAGCAACTTATTTTTTAGAATTGTTAAAAAAGACCCTCCCCAAAAAATGGAGGAAAAACTACAGAACTATAATGCATCATGCATAAGAAATAATTGTAATAAACAGTGTTTCTGATGGGATGAGTATAGTTACTGGTTCTTGGTCTTATACTTCCAGTATAATTGTATTTCACATTCATTGGTGGTATATATTTCAAGCATAGTTTGAAGAAGAAATACATAGAATACCAGAAAACCCAGACTTCAATTTCAACTTCTTTCAAGTTGATAAGCATCATATTTATGCATTTAGATATACTGATTATATAGATTCATACGCGCTTGCACTCATACAATGAGATGTCTATATGACATTTTCTATAGATGTCATACACATATATCATCTTTACGTAGCACACATATAAATATTTTTATTAATAAGATTATGAGATTTTCAGATGCGTTCTACCCGCATGGAGAATATAACCAACAAAAGCAGGCAGATGTTTTCGGATCACTTCCTTCCAACAAAAGCCTGACCTGTATGAAATAGTATCTTTGACAATTCCAGTAGAAATCTGATGGAGAATAACCATTGGACACAGAAGCATAAAATTCTAGCACTTTCACCAACTTGCCATGCAACTTAATGTAAAGTAGTTACTCTGTGCAGTTATGAAGCAGCAAACTATTTCAGCCTAAATGTGCCTAAATGACTTGATCTCCCTAGCCATTATACAGCGA
Source organism: Pavo muticus (assembly GCA_016647715.1). Taxonomy (NCBI): domain Eukaryota; kingdom Metazoa; phylum Chordata; class Aves; order Galliformes; family Phasianidae; genus Pavo; species Pavo muticus. Next base: position 1,103,503 of record JACDJE010000061.1, read on the forward strand.
TAACAGTGTTTGCTAACCAAACGTTCAGGCTATTGTGAAGACCTAGGGAACGCTTGCAAGGAGCAGTGAAGCTGCAGAACAGCAGATGCAGTGCTGTAACCACTAAGGACTATTAAACTTTCCATAGAACCATGCTGTTAAGCCTTTTCTGTTGAATGGCCATATGCCTGGCTGCTCTGCAAGGAGGAAAGGATGGGCCAGTGATGAGTGGGTAGTCAAGGACTTCAGTGCCTGAAATTAATTTATATTCTCTGTCACGAGTGGCCTTTGAGTGACCATAGGGAAATTGTTCTTAGTTTCTGTGAAACTGGGGTAATAATTCTTAAGTGGTTCTCAAGATGCCAAGGTTTATGAGTTTATCTACTGTTCAAATACAATAGTAATAGATCCATTATAGTAACTTAGGCAAACAAGAGCTGTGTTTTTTAGTTAAATTGACACAACAAATAAATAAATAATAGAACATTGGAACCAATGAAGCTAAACTTACTTTCTCATTATAGATGAAACTTTAATTTTAGATGAATTTAATTAATTAGTACTTCAGAGGTAAAAAAAAAAAAAAAAAAAAGGAAATAGACAGCTATACTACGGGCATATCACAACACCAGTTATTTAGAAGAAAGGAAAAAGTAAAGCTGCCATTTTGGCCTCTATGACATGTCCCAGAAGTCATTAAGCTTCTCCTCTGGGGAAATGCAACTTCATTAACCATACCTGAAATACTTAATATTGCAAAAGCTTAATATTTAGAGAGAAAGCTGCTGTATCGGCAGGTGATAAAACTGCAGGTGATACCCAACCACTAGATCAGATCAGAGTCTGTGAAGAGATTTTATGCAAATAGCCTAAAAATGCTAAAAAAAAAAAAATGGATATGACCTAAGAAATTTGGGGGGAAAAAAAGGCTTTCAGCAATTCAGACCTCAGTGGCAGTATTTTTCTCTCATACGTGGTGAACTCTGCCTTTGAGGTGAAAAACAGACTATCTTTATAAATGGTTCAATCGTTCATTTAACACCTTTTTTTTTTTTAACACAATCTACTGTCCTATTCTCAGTTTCCTCTCAACACACAGAAGACAGATCCCAAAAAGGATCAAATATTTTAAGGTTTTCCAAACGACACCTTGTACAAAGGATGTGGCACTGAAAGTAGAGAAAATTAGCCTTTCAACTGAGAAGAGAATGTGCCTTTAAGCCATTAATAACGAATTCTAAAACAGCTAAAGGAAATTTTTCCAAACGGTTATGATTAGCTATTCTAATTCTGTACACTGCCTGAGGAATGTGAACACCCATTGAAATCAAGGATCTTCCTTTATGCAAGGAGACATAAAACATAATCCCATAGACTTTAAGGCAAGTAACTTCCAAGGGAGATTTGATACAACGATTCATTTGCAGCAGGTTTGTTGCAGTAATAACTTTTCACTGCAAGTACACACAATGTCTGTCTTTTGCAAAATATTTCCACTCTATTTGCTATCAGAGGGCCACCAATCCTTCGTGCCAGGATTTCATAAAATTAATAAATCTACTTCCATAATCCTTGCTGCTTTTACTGACAGATGTAATAAACTACAGGATGCAAAACTCTGGAAGCCTACTGGGACTTATTTTCCCTTTTTTTTTTTCCTTGACAAGCTTTACAGAGTAGCACTTCTGAGACATGCTCATGTGCTGTAAACCTAATCCTTAGCAATTTCCTCTTTTCTCAAATAACCCAAATATTTTATGAATAGTGAAGGATTTCCTTTATCAGACAACACTTTCTTTCTTTTTTATTTATTTATTTTTTTTATTTTATTTTTTGCAGGAGTTGTACTCAAGGACTTTAAAACAATTGGATGTTCTCAGGTTGACATTCATATGACACACTCCTAATCAAACATTTAAAACTTGGCCGAGAAGAAAGTGCTAGAGTTCAAAGGCAATACAAAGGTGGAAGAACTGAGACCAAAATCCATGGGACTTGATACTGAGATAACCTTGTACTTCCTGTCCTCACCATACTGGGCATTTCTGTACTACTTTTTATTCCCATCTCTGTAAAAGATCTGCTTTTCTACTGCAGCAAGTCATACGTGGACTGACTTTTTAGCATCGAGGAGCCACCAAAGGCACAAGCTTCTTATATTTTTTGTTCTTTGTCCTCTTTTCCCCAAAATGTGAGTGACACTCATCATTCTATATATAACAGAATGTTTTGTCATATTCACAGAACAACTACACTTACATGCATGTAAGTGTAAGCTACTCTGCCTCCCTTCTCTAGATTGACTCCATTCTTTGCTGGTGTAGTTTTAGCGGGCTGTGTGTTAGTGCACACACACACGCTGACACTTCTGGAAACAGTTCCTCAGAGCAAAGTTTACTACAGCGTCAACCCATCTGCTTAAAATTCTTATTTTTGCTGCAAAGAGCAGTGTGAAGGAACAGAGCTCCTAATAAAAAAGCCAGCACACTGGTTCATGTCATCTTCCTCTCTCACATGTAATGTCTGCAATCACAATCGTGCTTCATCCTTCTGCTTGCTGAGACACCCTTGATTTGCCTGGGAAGCAGGGAATAGGGCAATTTAAGCATGACGACTCTATTATGTCTTGTTTACTCTAAAAGGACCAATAAAGGGATAAACACAAATTTTGGCTGAAATAACTGTGAGGAAAAATGGTTAAGATTTTTTTTTTACATTTAGATAGGTCATTCCAAAATTAATGCCTCTTATTTAATTCTATGGAAACCATAACATACATAACGAGCACAATACCACTATTTGATAGAGCAACTACTAAACACTCTTTTTCAACATAGTCACCATCATTAGCTAAGCACAGATGAGCAAGAGCCTGCGTGCTGCACCGGCAAAAATTTGCACGGCTATCTGGCACGTGGTGTGTCTTCCACTTTGCTTTCACCACTGCACCACCCACCGCCTCACTGTGCTCACATACACTGTTTGGTTCCTATAAACGTTCAACAGAATTAATGTAAATGGCTGCCATTTCTTCCACATGGAGGAATTCAGTGACACACCTTTGCTTCATATGCACTTTCATGTCAGACACCATTTGGTCAGACTGCCCCTCTGCTGCCGTTTGTCACACAGCAACAAAATGTAATGGAATACTGACAGGAAGGTTCAACCTCTACTGCCATATCACCAAAATCCGTCTCTGACACTGTGAGCCAATGTAATAAAATAGGAGGCATTGCTTTTGGTGCGTTCCATGTAATTACCTGCAGGAAGTCTTAAGATAGTCTAAAACTCACTCTTCAACAAGGAGAAAAACTATTCAGAATTTTCTGAATTTTTTCTTGCTGACAAGCAACATTGGAGAAATAAAACAAATGGAAATATTTCTCATTTTGCTGCACATTCAGCTCCAAATCCATTATTACAGGAACACAAAAAATCTCAAGAAAATGCCCCATGAAACAGGGAAAACAATTAGCAGGCAAAAAAAAAAAAAAAAAAAAAAGAAGAAGTATTCAGCACACCCCTCACCCTAGAAGTTCAATCCAATTACAGTAGAAATAGTCAGTGATTCAGCACAAAGGTTCCTTGGCAGAGTAGTGAGGAAAAGGCAAGACTCCAGCTGGGTCACTCAGAGAAACAAAAATGCAATAGTGAATCATAAGGGCAGGATTTGAGTTCGCAGCTCTTAAAAAAAGGGGGCATTTAATTTAGTTCACGGCATTCTTAAAAGGTCCTTCTTCAATTATACTTGTTTCTTGAGAATGTGAATGCAAAGTTTCCATTCAAAGTGGTTTGTTATCATAGGCACACACAGATTTCCAAACATCAAGGATCTCTCTTGTAGCTCAAATGAAATCACAATGCACTTCTTGGGACTGGGAAGTGAACTGTGATACATCAAGGGGAAGACAGTGTGAACCAAAATTTCACTATCAGGGCTTCTGTAGTGAGACTAAAAGAGAGAGCAAGGATAAAAAAAAATTTTCAAGTAGTTGTTCTGGATAAAATGTTGAAGTAGTAGTGAAGCACTAAATCAATAAAAGAAATCATCAGAAGGGGAAGTTTTCATTGCTTTTTTGTTTGCTTTGTTTTTGTTTGTGTTTTTTTTCCCCCTTTTTTATTATGATGAGTGAGCCAAACTTTGTTTATTGTCATAAAAAAGAAATAGAATGAGATAAAGACCTTCTAACTGACCCAGGACGATTACTTTTAATTTCTTGAGTATGCAAGAGCTATGCTTAAAATGAGCTTGGGGAGAGCAAGAGATTAGAAAAAAGATAACAGATAAGATAAGAATAGGGGAAGGGAAATAATTACACATCTACAGAGGCAAAGAAAGAAATTGAAGGATGGAGCAGAAAATAATAGAGAAAGCAGCAAGAGAAGGGCAGAGTTGGATGTTAAAAGTGATGAAAAGTTAACTGAGGTGCTTGTCAGAGAGGTTCAAAAGAAATGCCGCAAAAGCAAGAAGATGGCAGATACAAAGCAGAATCACCATTTGCATGAGAAAGTTCATATGATCACAAGAATTTTTCATAAGGTGCTCAGCCAGCTGTGGCTGACTCCATAAATAATGTAGTTGGGAACAGGGGTGAAATAGCTGAGCTAAGGGACAGTGTAGAATGAGCCAACAGCTGATTTGACAAAAGACAGAAAAAAAAGAAAAAAAAAAAAGCTAATTTGAATGGACTACATCTGACAAAAGTCAACTACACTGGCTTGAACATCACTGATGAACAGCAGCATAAAGAGAAGGAAAGCAAGTTTGAGATACATTCTCAATTCCCCTGAGATTAAAAGGTTTTGTCCAAGAAGAACAGCTTTTAGCAAGGAATTTTGTCTTTAAGATAAAACTGCAGACAGTAAAAATTATATTCTCTAGGAATATGTAAATAGCATGTGTATGATGTTATTAGCTTAAAAACAAAAAGATGTAGTTAAAATAAAAGCTGTTGTTGCTGTTGTTAATTTCCATCCTTTTTAATCCTTTTCACTGTAAAAGAGCCATAAAATGCAATGATACAAAAATTGCTCATGCAAAACTATTGTCCTTACAGTGATACCAATGGTGCCAGAAGTGTGAGGTTCATAAATTTTACTGTACAGCTGGAGGAATATGTGCATGTGTTACTGTTCCAAAGCAGTCATATAAAACATTCAGAAAATAATCATTTTAAGGTGATATTGTCAATTTTTAAATAATACTTTTTTTCCCCCTTACTATTGTTTCAGATAACACCTGGAAATATCATAATTGAAAGAAAACAAGGGATTTCCCAGTGCTCCAACACAGCCTGCCTTCAGACAGCAATTTTCACAAGGGCTTTCAGAAGAGGTTGTGCGATCTCCTTGGGGCTTTTCAAGACTCAGCCAAAGACACAAGTGTCCTGGGCTCAGTTCAGCACTGGCCCACTATGCCCAGCATGATTCACTTCTTCAGATCATATATAGACAATACATATGTAGATAATTTCATTATTTCCTTCCCACCAGTCAATCTCACCAGTAGGCCCCTATTCTAATACTGTCTTGATGACTAAAGATTAAGGACCATGTAAAGGTAAACTGGTATTTAAATAAATTCCTTTCATCAGAGAGGGAGTGAGAGCAGGGAACTCAATTCTAAACACAGGAAAAAGGATATAAAAACATAAGCAGACAAAAACTAGGGTGGGATCACAAGCAGGCTTCATCGGCATCATGCCTTCTCTACTACTCTGTATTGCACTTGTCTTTCATGCGAAATTATTTGAACACAGTGCTACATAATTTTAATAGGTTTCTGTTCTGCTTGCAATGTATGAGGTTAACTAGCTAGATTTCAAATAGACTGTTTCAATCAAATCTCTTTGTGTTCCCCAGGGGTTGGTACTGTGTCTGATCTTGTTCAGTATCTTCATCAGTGAACTGGATGGAGGGATAGAGGTGCACCCTCACCAAGTCAGCTGAAGATATAAAGCGGGAGGAATGGCAGCAAGACCTGGACAGGCTGGGAAGTTGGGTGGAGAGGAAACTTTAGAGGTAGGTAGAGTCCTGTGTTTGGGGTGAAAAAAATGCATGCATCAGTACAGGTTAGGGGCTGACTTACTTAACACTGCTCAAGTTCTTCAGGTGTCATGCAAAGGTATTATCTTGGATCTCAAAAGGTTTATGGCCTGCAGCCCTTTTCCCTTTCCACTGGGGAAACAAGAATGTAAAAAACACCTTGCTAACAACAACCTCTGTGGGTCTTGAGACTTCCTGGATATCCTTGTCTGGTCTCTCATATGGTTTATCTCGCTTCAGTGAGCTTGATTACTTTTAGACCAGGAAGAAGTATCTAAATCATAATCATTTAAGAAGCTTGGCATGCAAAAATAATTTCTATAAAGCTTGCAAGTTTGAAATACGCTGAATACTCATAAACTTGAGAAAACCCCCAAAATGTAAACTACAAAAGAAAATGATATTTTTTTCTGATTTTCTGTTTGTGGATTTACATAGGTCACTCCAAAAGTAACACTCCCTATTTATTTCCATGGAAACTACAACAGGTACAAAGAGTATAATAACATTATTTCATGGAGCAAATTCTCAGCTACTACATGCTATTTTTCAAAACAGTCACCACCATTAGCTGATCTGCATGGATGAGCTGATCGAGATGCTCTTCATTTTGTGGTGTGACAGCTGTGCATTGCCATCTGGAACATGGTTTGTCTTTCACATCGCTGTTGTCATTGCTGAAATGCACCACTCATTACCTAGCACCCACTGTTTGGTCTCCATAAACGTTCATCAAGCACTGATGAATGTAAGCTCATTCCTTTTTTTCCTCATGGAGGAATTCATTGACACACCTTTGCTTCACACTCACTTCCATGTCGGACACCATTTTGCCAGAATGCCCCTCTGCTGCCTGTGTCACACAGAAACAAAATGTAATGGAGTGTTAGAAGGAAGGTTACACTCCTACTACCATACCAACATCATCCACTTCTGACACCATGGGCTAACAAAATAGGAGGCATTACTTTTGGAGCAGCTCTCGTACATTGTCCCTGCAGTATGCCACTAGAATTAAACTTGCAATTGGAAGCAAATGAGAACAATTCTCAGCCACCTCTTTCATAGAAAACCCTTCAATCATTTGTAATGTTTTTGACCAGTATATAATAAAGCTGCTACACCGAACCATTTAAGTTATATTACTTACAGCTGGAGAAAAATGAGGACCAGTCATTTTCTGGGGAGGCCAGAAAATATGATACACCCATGCAAAGTAAATTAGATTAGGATTTCTTTGCCTTTGGTTTGAGAAGATAAAGGATAACCTTTTCAACTTTAACTTCGCCTGGTATTGCATTTATATTGTCAAATGAAAGATCTTGAACACGGAACTTCATGAATGTTAATAGTTTTCAGTCCTATTGTCGATGAAACAGATGGAACTACTGAAATATTTCTGTAGCTGGAAGGTCCATGCTGAGACTTTGAAAACAGAATTCAGTGGCACTTGATTTTTTCTTAATCATGTGATGTCAAATTAAACACGACTGTGTAAAAGCTTCTCAGAAAGCATCTTGACGGATTTTTTAAAATGTTTTTTAGTCAGGGGGGAGAAGGGAAGAAGGTAAATACAAAGTATAGGTATATCCTGCATTTTTATCTGATGTTTACATGTAATGACATCTGATCACTGCACAGCACATCTCAGCACTGCCTCCCCACAGGCAGCTAAGACTTGCTAACAAATAAACAGGGCTACTCTCCAGTAATGGTCAATTCCTATGCCACCAAGGGGCTTTGGAAAGAAGGAGACATTAACTTTGGGAAGCACCATGGAAGCACTGTATTCTGAACCTCTCACCATTTTCCATCACTTTCTCCTTAAAAAATGGAACATGTGAAGGCATCTTCAGAGTACATACTTGAGTTACCACTATTGTTTTTGAGACAGAAGCACAATCTGAACCAAGAACTTCACAAACAATTAACACAAAACAACCTTCATTTTGAAAAGTTTACAGGCTGAACTTACACTACTGAGCTGTGTAATAGTAATGAACCTCAAAAATATAGCGAAAGATACAAAAAAACTGAGAGGTTGAATAAATAGGTAGAAAATACCCAGGTTTTTCACATAAACCAAGAAAATCTATGCTAACCTGCTAGCAGGCAGAACTCATTCCTCATACTGCTCCCAAACAGAAAGCTTTATGGGAATGCCACAGAATATGCTGGCAAGTTACCTTGGAGGAAATAGACATCTAGCCTTTCTCTTCTGCACCTTTTAACTTAACTAGCAGAAGCAACTTGGGAGTTTTTCAGGAATTTCTCCTTCAATGAATAATTAGAATATCCATAATAGAATCATGGAGTTGCTCAGGTTGGAAAAGACCTTAAAGATCATCAAGTCCAGCCACAACCTAACCATACTACCCTAACTCTAACAACCCTCTGCTAAATCATGTTCCTTAGCACCACATCCAAACGGTTTTTAAATACATCCAGGGATGGTGACTCAATCACTTCCCTGGGGAGCCTATTCCAGTGCTTAGCAACCTTTTCAGTAAAGAAGTTTTTCCTGATATCCAAACTAAACTTACCCTGGCACAACTTGACGCCACCTCCCCTAGTCCTGTCACCTGTCACCAGTGAGAAGAGACCAACCCCGCTCTCCCTGTAAGCACCTTTCAGGTATTGGAAGAGAGCAGTAAGGTCTCTCCTCAGCCTCCTCTTCCCCAGACTAAACAGCCCCAGTTCCTTCAGTCTCTCCTCAGTGTTGAACCAGGCCTTGAATATCTCCAGAGATAGGGCATCATCAACCTCTCTGAGCAACCTGTTCCAGCACCTAATCACTCTCTCAGTAAAAAACTTCCCCCAACACTCAATCCAAATCTCCCTTCCTTTAATTTAAAACCATTCCCCCTTGTTCTATCACTATCTAACCCTGTAAAAAGTTGATTTTCCTCATGTTTAAAAACTTCCTTTAAATATTGGAATGCCACAATGAGGTCTCACCGCAGCCTTCTCTTTCCCAGGCTGAACAAGCCCAGTTCCTTCACCCTATCTTCATAGGAGAACTGCTCCAGCCCTCGGATCAACTTCATGGCCCTCCTCTGTACCCTCTTCAAAAGCTCCACATCTTTCCTGTGCTGAGGGCCCCCAGCTCGGATGCAGCAATCTGGCTGGGACCTCACAAGGGCAGAATAGAGGGGGAGAATCATCTCCCTTGCCCTGCTGGCCACCCCTCTTCTGGAGGAATCCTCCGATCTCTCTGTATGAACTATACATATAACCTAGCTAGTAATATACACTGTATATGTGCAACCTCAATTAATTGTGCACTTTGTAACAATTTGGAGTATCAGGGAAAAATAATATCTCTCAGCTGTGGTGCTGGTTGTGGTTTTAGTTTGTTTTGCTTTTCCATTAGCAATCTGGTATTTGTGGCTGACATTTTTATTGCATTAATGGCAGGAAACAATATGAAAAGAATGCAGACAGAAGTGGAAAGCATTAACAGAAACATTTAGAAACACTGCAGCGACATTCTAATTATAATGGTGAGTAATAGACACATAGTGGAAAAGGCCAGGTTCAGCGAATGTTCAGTGAACAAGCTTCACACTTTAAATTTAAATTTCAACTCTAAAAAGTAGAAGACTTGCAAAATTTTAATGAGCATTTACCCTTTGCAGTGTTGTACTAGCTATGGACAAAATACAACACTATGAGACTGAAAAAAATTAAAGTTGTTTTCTAAGTTGTATCATCTCACAGCTTCATTGAAAATTACTGGATTATTAAAAAAGATAAAGTATTAAAAAACATGCAGAACTAAGTCTCCAATTCAAGGTGTTTTTGGTTGTTTTGTTTGTCTTTGCAGAGCTTGAGATTCTGGCGTTCGTAGTTAAAGGCTGTGGCATGAAGGAAATTCGGGGTCAATGTGTCATGCTCAATTTGTCATTATAGTAAGAAGCACAGTATATTCTGTACTAATTGCGTTTACTCATTGCCATATTTAGTTTTCATTAAAAAGGAACAACAAAAACAACATTGCTGTTGGGTTTTGTTCAAAGATGCAAGAGATTTGCTGTTTGTTGAGGAAAAGAATACATTAAAAACAAAGGAAACTTATCACAGAATTTATGTACAACTGGAGATCTAGCTTTGTCTTATTAAATGAGGACCAGATCTAACCACCAGAGAAGTTAACAGAAGACTTCCCCTTACAATTCAGCAGGCATTGGATTAAAGCATTGTTTTTTGGTGAGTCACAATTTGCTACAGCTGTCATTCTATCAGTGTTGCAGACCTAATTTGTGAGTTTCAGTACATGCTTTCTCTTCATTTTGAGCTTTGGAAGTTGACTTGTGGGCTAGGAAGGAGGGTGGCTTTTTCAGGAACTAATGCATTTAAAAATTCTTATGTGAAGACAACTGAATGTGAACTGCATTGATCTACATATAATGATCTCCACACAAACAGTTTAGCTGCAAAGGATAGCAGCTAAGCTCTATATGGTGACTGTACTTGGCTTCTACAAACCTCAGCACATATGAGTAACTGTATGTATTGCCTAGTTCCATAGGGGCAGTAGGACTGCTTGCTTCAGTAGTGACTGATATACATAGGTGTTTGTAGGATCAAGCCCCACTGTGAAGCAGAAAGAAAACATCTCCTTGGAGGGAGCTAGTAAACAGAACATACACGAAGGGTAAGGAACAAAGAGATATTTCAAGATGAGGTACTGCACACAGAGTAGATGAGTCATGGAAAAGATGCTAAGTGATTCATTAATGCCAGAAGCTTAGCCAATAAAGAATGCCCATGTATGAAACTAATGACTATGCTTTTACAATGCTACCAAACTATTTGCTTTTGTAAACTTAACATAGGAATTATTTTCTCCCATTTTGAAAATTTATTACACAATTACTTGTCACTTTAATAAACTCTATGCACGGCTGTGATAACGGTTGCTCAAAGTACTGAGGACTTTACAGTTTTTGTTTTAAAAAAGAAAAACACTAGGAACTTCAAGTCCTGCCAATTTTTTCCTCCCTGCCAAGTCCTATTAGCATAAATGAACGGTTTATTTTAAGAAATGCCTGATAAATTACTCTACACAATCAGTAATGAGGGTACTGTCAGCAAAGGAGAATCATTTCCAAAATTTACTTGGCACAAATGAGAGGCTGACTAGCTCACAATCATGTTACATGGCCCAAGGCCCTGTTTGATTCCATAAACCTGTCTGACCTCTTCAGGGTGAAAGCAAGTGATTTTATAGAAAAGGTAGCTACGCAAACTTGCTCCATTTGTGCATATCCAACTTTTTTTTTTTTTTTTAAATGAACACATTCGAACTGTCTAGCTGCCAGAATATTCTTCTAGCTTCATCTACTTCAGCAGACTAGAACTGCATCCTAAAATTATTTTCATAGGTAGTATATTAAGATTGCACATCCTTTTCCCATTATGAATTACAATAAACAAAAACACAAAGCCAAGAAGAAGATAATGTCTAGAGAGAAATGAGATATTACAAGCCTTCATCCTGCTTAAGTTAGTCTCCTAACATGAGTGAACTATCTAACAAATCAATTCTCTTTCCATTTTAGAATATAGCTTCAAAAGCAGAGAGAAATCTTCTGGCAAGGATTATTGTGTCAATTAGTAGCTGAAGCCAATAATCATTCATCATCTCTTCTAAACATTCCCTGGTAAAAGTCCCTAAATTCTTTACTCATCACTGCTATGGAATTCATTACATTAAAGGAGGAAAAAAAAAAAAAAAACAACAAACCTTTCAAAGAAGTCATTTAAGATTAAACAAAGGCCTAAGAAATCATTAATGCTCCCCACTCCCACAACAGTAAATTATTTCCAATTGTCATTCCTTTCTTTTTTCTTTTCTTTTTTAAATCTGTTGTTAATGCTTTGTCCAGTTTACTTTTACAAGTCTCAAACGACAGTTTCCCAATGCTCCCTTGAGGACCACTTGATTGGTTCAAAAGTTTTTATTAAAAATTTCAGAATATCTCTAATACGGTTGGCTTACTCTATGTCGGAATACTAAATCAGAACATTTTGTGTTCCCTAGTAGGATACAAAAGTGTCCAATGTAATTTATGCTGCACATACCTTGCATGTAATGTGCCAAGTTCTTCATGTCTAACCATACATTAAGTATACAGTTAAACATTCACATTCAGTTACAAAGTGTAGCACAATATGAATATGCAGGCAGGCTGTATAATGTACAGACGAAGAGAAGAGGTCCCACAAGTCTTGTAAAGTTTCATAGTAAAAGGATATATACCTTTTACTATGAACTACCTCCCAAGAGATGTGCAGGGAGTCCTGCTCGGCCTGTCAGCACACAGCTGTGGTACTGTCAGTGAGATGTCACACTGCCTTTCGTGTGACAAAGAAGGAAAGGAAAGGTCTGGGGAGTGGGGCCAATCGCCCTGAACTGCAGGCAAGCTCCGTGCAGACAGACCCCAGGGCTGAACCATCATGCTGACAGGGCTCAGAACACAAGCTCTCCATGACGTATCCAAAGGTATCTGTAACCACTGCTAAACCTGGGGAGAAAGCAAGGCCAACACAAAGTCGAGCAGACTAGCAGTCATCCCATGTTGAGGCCTCAACAAAAAGTTTCCATCCTGAAGTGGCTGTAAGTGATGAAACCACTTGCTAGCAAGGTTTGCAAGGATGGTATCCTTTCTCTGCAGGAGGGATTTCAGCCACAGCAAACTTCTCAGCCTAAGCAATGCATGTGAAGTAAAATGTAGCCCGACATTTCAGAAAAGCCTGTCTCTGCACAAATGGAACTGTGTGAAACAGCAAGAAAAACCCTATTTAGAGACTCTAAAGTCTCTCAAGCTTTCTCGCTTTTCCATATTAAGTTGCTTCTGGGCAGCTGCCTAATGAAATGCTTGTTTCTCCAGAGTAGCGTCCTGAACACAAAATTTTACTTAACCCACACAAAGCACATACCACATTTTTTTCTGCCAGAAAGAGCACTGAGGACCAACAAAGAAATCCTGCCAGGTCAGACATCTTCCTGCAAGAAGGCCGTGTCTGATCTCCTGGGCCCAAGCTTTCACATCAGAATGGAAAAGCATTTCTCATGTTTGAGGGTTATTCTGATGTTGCAATGGGTACAAGTGTGAGAACAGAAACAAATTCTAAGTGCCTGTAGAGATGAGCATTTATTTTTTCTGTTTTTCTGTGAGACTTGTTTAAACAGCTTACCCTCTGTTGCTACTCCTAGTTTTTAGTTTTTGTTGTTGCAAGTAAATTTTTGATATTAAAATTTGATATTAAAATTTGATGGGCAAGACATGGTCACTAAATGGCATCAAGTCATTGACTGTTTTCATCAGTCTTCACTGATTCATTGCATGGTCTATCGTTTCCACTTCACGAGCTCTTCACTGCCAAATTTACTATTCTGATGTTCTAAGAGCACTCAAGCTAACATGGCCTATTTTGTGCTAAATTGTTTGAAACATACTGCCAAGCATGTTTAGTTTTCAGACATTGTCTTGTAGTCCAGACCTTGCAAAGTATGCTTTTAGATATACCACAACTCCCTTCACAGTCTTTGCCTGAATGTTCTCCAGCCAGCCTTACACTAGCGAAAGAAGTGAGCCTGTCTGAATATCAGAACAGGTTTTACTCTTTTTTTTTCTTTTTTTCACTTGGCATTTTTACCACACCCAACCTTTCATGAAGCTGTTCAGTCCCCCATTGTCAGTCAGAAATCTAAGTGCCTCAGATTGCTTTCTGCTCACATCTGTTCTAACAAACCACCTGTCTCATTTCATGCACATTTCTATAAGCACATTTCATACACATTTCCATCCCCCTTTAAAACTTCTAGGACTGCTGTTTAGTCCTCTTTAGATGAAATCCAAAATCTTATCTTGCGTTTACAGCTCATCCCTGAGAGGGTAAAATGGAATATCTTCCTGTGGCAATTGCTCCTTCAGACTCCCATGGTTGGTATAGAATTCCACTATTTACTTATTTACTGCCTGCTCTCTAGAGGAATGCTTGAAGCCTACCATGGGAGATGCATTTTTTGTTTCAATAAAGCCATGTTTATCATATTCTGGAAGATATATCCTGTTTTGTGCATCTGTCATAGCTGGTGAATTCCCTGGAAGCACATTGAGATAGAGTCTGAGAGAACAAGATAGTTGATAGCACTGCTATCAGGAGCCAAAAAGTAAATTGATGGAACTGCATTTCAAAAAGAACTGCTTTGTTTTTCCTTTATATTTCTCATCTTTAAACAAATATTCCATGCTGCTCGATTGCATTACTACTGTTCTTAATCTCCTTCAGAACAAAACAGTGCTGCTTCAGCTGTCCTACAGAGTGTTAGGAACTGTCTCTGCTTTTCGGTTTTCACAACTGCTTTAAAGGTCTCTGATTACTCTAGAAATCCACTGTCTCTAAAATGATTGGACTCCTTTCGTTTTGAGTGTTTTCCAGAGTCTTGCTGTCATTCTGAAGATATCATCTAACAGAGAAAAAAACAGGTTTGTGTTTTTTTGTTCTGTGTCTACTTTCAATCTCATATTCTGCTTTTTACATAGTGACACTGACTCTTTCTTTTGTCAGATCCTTCATTTTTAATAACTCTGTCATCAGATGCCTGTCCAAGTATTCCTCCCAGGTTCAGTTAAAAACATGCACACAAGGTGATTATCTTACAAAAAGTGTGGTCAGTGTTGTCATACTGCTCAAGGACTCATTTACTCATGGTAAAACTCAGTCTCAGCATCGCAAACTGTAATGTTAAACAGATGATAAATTAGTATAATCTACATTGGTGGTGATAAGCAGCAACTTCTTTACAATGATATATTTAGTGGTTTGACTAAATGAAGATCCTCCATTTACTCCAAATTTTCCTCAGCATTAATTAGTTATCTGAGTAATTCTCTGAAGATTTCATAGATATAAAGATGTCTTTTCTTAGTAAGTTTGTAAACTTATGTCATGACTCCACTATAACAAACCACTGAATTTCACTCCTCTCACTGAATGCTTACTGGGGCTTACTTCTGACTTCACTTTTGTGTGGTTGGTTCCTTAAAATATGACCTTAGATTTTCTGAAAATACTTGAGAAAGACCACAGTGACCATTCTCTCTCCTATCTCATGTTCAGAATATGAGGCTCTTGCATGTGTTAACTTGATTTTTCAGGATTCTTTACAGGCTGGACTTTCTCTTCAACTTCAAATATTCACATGTGCATCATGAATATCTGATCCTACTCCTACACATGAATGTGAACAATAACCAGCTTGGTAGGATTAGACTGCTATACAGCTTCACCATCCAACTGGAGTCCCCAGATGAAGACCTGATAGTGCAGTTCCAAAAATAAGCAGAGTGGCTGGCATCTGTCTTCCATGGTACAATGACTTTCTCTGAACCTATGTGAGGAAGCCAGGAGACATCTTTCTTTTAACACGGTGGGCAGTGTGTTGCTTAGACACTCTATTCTGCACATTTTCCTAGGAGCCAGACAATTTTCCTTCTGTCTTCTGAATTGTTTCTCTCATTACAGATACCCCTGCCATTTGGAGAAATTTCTCAAGGCTTAAATATGTGTTTTTCAACAGCTTCTCTTCTATGCAGGAATCATTTGCCCATATATGTTTCTGTCTCTCACTGAGCAATCTTTTATATCTCTAAAAGTACATGGGGATGCCAGAGCGTACAGCTGTCAGGCAAGGTACCTATTCTCTTTTCTGTTTCTTGGGTCCCGATGAAAACACAGCCACATTCTTTCTGGGGTCACAGTGTATCTAAATCCTTCTATCAGCTGTTACAGTGTTTTAGGTTCTTCTGGGACAAAGAACATCTCATTTACTTTTGCTTTTCACCAGAAGTGACAATAAAGTTTTATCACAGCTTTCTCATTTTCACTCTTCCCAATCAATGTTTTATTCAGTACATATTAGTGCTGTTATGCTTGAGTAAGGATTTTTTTATTTTAATATTTATTTATTTGTTTGTTTGTTTATTGTATGGAAATTCAGTTTTCTAAGCAAGTGACACAATTGTGTATGGCTTCTTATTGCCCCGTGAGCATCTGTTTTCTCTCCTTAGCTGTCTTGCAGTTACGCTTTATTCTTGACACTGGTCTCTCCCAATTGACTGTAGTACCACTGTTCTTTACAGTAAAAGGGATAATAAGTGAGAGTACCTCCTATTTGTAAAGTCCAATGTACTGTACTGAGAGAATTACCAGCAGATATCCTTTAACTGCAATTAATATCCCAGCCAAAAGTACACAGTCTCTGATGATTTCTCCAAATCTCTTTTTCCTCCTGAGATCAGTGTTTCTCTTGACCAGTTCCATGCCTTGCTCAGCAAGGATATACTCGAGAAGGCCAGAAAGTCAGCATCTAATGAATTGCTCTAGCTCATACATGCAATACTGGCGAGGCAACAAAAGCCTGCATTACACTATGTGCCGCTCCGCAGCAGTTGCTCTCTATTCCACAGAGGCTGCCCATTCTCTCTGAATATCACAAGCACTCCAACCACTATTTCAAAGTAGTTGCCAAGAAAAAATATTTTCATACTTATACAAAGCACTGAAAGCAGAACATAAAACAAACTGCAGAAGAACATCTCTGCGACAATGAGACACAGTCTGCGCTATTCAGGACCTTAAGCACTGCAGCCAGAATGACGGGAAAACTCAATGAACAATGTTACTGACTGGTGACAGCCTCTAGGACAAGCAGAATAAAAGGATAGGAAAAAATCCCCGAAAGATCGCTTTCTTTTTCAGCTATTTGTGCATGAGCTATTCTGTACACTCTGTAATTTCTATGACCTCCAAGCTTCCCTAGGATTATGAATACCTATTGTTGACTTAATTGGCAGAATAACAAGAACCATCTGCCAAACAAACCCAGTTTCTTAACCTCTGCTGGTCTTGGACACATTATGACTGTAGGGGAAAGAATAATGGTTTTTGTTTCTATGAACCAGCCCGGACTGGATGTTTCCATAGTTCAGGGTGCCATTTCCAGCCTGTCAGAGAACCAGCATACAACAGAGGTTCCACAAAAGCTTTACTCTTATCAGATGCCCATCTGATGTGGGCTGTGTTATATGTCCAGAACACTAATGCCAAAAGGAATATACAGCATCAAAGCCAGTAAGAAAATCTTCTCCCTTGCTAGGAAATCATTCTGGGAGGAGCTGGGTGGACAGACAGGTGGACAAAAGAGGTAAGAATGGCATAAATGAAGATATTTTAGAATTACAGTGCATAATAAAAGAAGCAACTCTCAGTAGTGAGGTGTATGGATTATATCCCTTCATGTTAAATAAATTAATTTCACCTAATCCAAAATGTATATGGCACTCTTAGCACTTCCTATGCCAAGGATCTCCTTTAGTGTATAATACGTGGAAGGCATGTGCCCTCACTACTGATGCTTGGGACAAACTGAAAAAGTGTGTGCCAGAGAAATCTGGGTGGAGGAAGGGGCAAGATGTAATACACAAATACTATGAAACAAAATACGGAACAAAAAAGTAGTAATTTAAACTTGCTTCTTTACACACGTACACACACAAACACACACACAAAAAAAAAACCCTCAGCATCGTGAGTATTACATAACCATGGTACACAACATATGTCTTATAACCATCCTTTGAACCTATAAAGTAGAAGTATAGAGGAAAGAAGAACTAGTTGAATATACTTTACCATTTTTGTCAAATAGATGCAATAGCGTTGGAAAATAAAACTTCATACCATATCCTGTATGGTAAGTGGTCAGTGCTGTGCTTTGGCAAATGTACATTGCCTTAATAATTTGCCTTTTTTTCCTATTACATAGCTCTCTTACATCTACTTAGATGTGAATCTATTCAATCATCCTGTATTTTACTATAGGCTGAATGTTACCAGTGGGAGAACACCAATGGTAAATTAACTGTATATTCATTATGTTTTAAAGTTCAGGACAAAATAGTTTTCTCTGTCAGCATGCCTCAGTCATTACATTTCACTGTTGCAGTATTTAGGAAAGACTGGAAATACAAGACTCATGGAAGAAGACAGCATATAATTTAAAATTCTAAGTCTTTCAAAGGTTGTGTGTGTTGCACACCAATTACATCTGCACCTAGAAATAACCTCTGAAATAAGTATGATTGCATTCCTGCCTAGATTGGTGTCATTTTCCCATTGGTATTACTAGTTCAGTAGCTAAAAGCAGCAGTGAAGTGGAAATTAGCTATTATTCCAGTATGACTGTTAAAACAGTATATGGTTCTTCCTTCCCAGAGTGATAGTTCAAATGCACTCATCAATGGGAGTAGGATTTATTTCTTTATGTGGCATAAGGGGTGGTAATAATTACACTACTCAGATACAGAAGTAGAATTTGAACTACTGAAGACCCTTCAGGTAGAGACAAAGTACTAGAAGAAAGGGGAAATTATTAAATTATGGAAGAGTTTTTGATCTTATCTCTTTTTAAAGAACCTCCAAAACTGGATCCCTTTAGTATCTTTTTACAATTAGAAGAAAATGTACTGTAAAATGTACCATGAATTTGTATGCTTACATTGTTTTGCATGTATTAGGTTGCATAATATATGATATACTTTAATTGATTTCCAATTATCTCTTCTAACAAATTAAATTTAGAACAAAACTCCTGAAAATAAAATCTAAGTCTTCCAAAGGAACACAGAACTTTTGCAGAGGATTTCACGCTTTGCTGTAAATAAGACAGCATTTGTATAATTCATCTTTAATTTGAAAATTGTCCACAACATTCTTCAGCAAGAAAACTTCCACAAGTCATCAGAGCACACAAATTCCCTGATGGTCCCCAGTATTTGAAATCTTGTTTATGAATAAATAAATAATGTTTTTTTTTCCTGTCCTTGACATCACAGCTGATTGTAATTAAATATAAATACTACTCAAAGATAAACAGATTTTAAAAAAGAATAGTATGAGACAACTTGGGCTTAGCTTTCTTTTCACATATAAACAGTACCACTATATAATAGATTTTTCAAAAGGTGAAACTGTTAAAATCCTCCTTGGTAAATCTTATACAATGATATTGCCTAATTTTTCACTCACAGCAAATGAACTCCATAGGTTTCAAAATTGTTATGCTCCGCAATGATGCATACTATACTTTCATGTAGTATTATACAGGTGCAATATATAATTATGTTATAGAGGTAAAATATATATTTCATTAAAGGATGTGTCCAGTACAATATTAGTTTCCATGAGTCAGATGGGGCCACATTACTAGCTGCCCACAGCTGTATGTGGCCTGCAGGCACCGGGTTGACTGCATACACTTTTAACAGTGGACTAATGGTTTGAATCTAAAAGTCATATCGAAGGAGTAAACATGGTATTGCTTGCTTTCTTAAGATCAACTGAAAGGAAACTTCCAAGGTATTTCCACCCTAGCCAACATTTTGTAAGACTTAAAATCGGTCAGAATAATGATTCTTAAAAGGTGGTCGCCTCATTTCAAGACACCAAGGGTTTTCTACCAAATTCTCATGGACTGATGCCTCTGAACTATTCCTTCACTTTCCTCTTTTGTTTCTCCCCTTACTGAGTAGCTCTCTCTACAGTGTAGAGAAGTACAGAAGTACTTGAAAAATAATGACAGACAGGTTAAAATGTTATCTTCCGATCTAACATTCCTATACAACTATAGTGAAATTGTACTTCATCTACAAGTTCTTAAAACACCCTTTCAGAGCTGCTGAAAGCTAAAGCATGCTACCTGAACCTGTAATGACAAAAGGACATTTCAACATTTTCTGATCTTTTCTCTCATGAAATCCAAGCAAAAACGAGAAACGGAAATATAGGCTATTATAATACACATTCGTTCTCAAAATAAAACAACTATTAAATCATACAGTGGATTTACAGGGGATATTGATTTATTAGTATAATCAAAATCTGGAAGTAAACATCAGGAATTACAACTCTAAACATTATCTGGCTAACTAGGAAGGTAGCAAAATGTAAATATGCTACCAACATGAAAATCTATGCTCCACTTTATCTTCTTCATTTCCCCAACTATGAATAAATGTAAAAACATAAGAACTGGACTGCTTGCTGAAAAAGCCTTCTTTGTCAAACTGACTGATCCCTAGTATGCTATTTGTTAGGTGGTAAAGGCTGGATTTCAAAACAAGTTCCCATGTAAAGGAAATAACAGAACAGCACGCTCTTCATTTAATCACATAAACACCTGGCTTGAACATACAAAATAGTAAGGAGCGCATTCACATGATCAAATATATAAACCACTAATATAACTCCGTAGAAAGCAATTGGCTTTGCAAAGAGATTTTTTGTGTCACATTCTAAGCACTTCCACAAAGACTTATGTCCCGAGAGGCAAAGCACACATGAAATCATACTGAAAAACGGACTGCATGGACAGAAAAGCAAAGAAGAAATGGCTGCATGATGTTACCAGAACTTGACCTGGCACAAAAGAAAAATCTCTAGCTCAACTAAAAATATTACCACCTTGTTCACTGAGAAAGAGAAAACTCCCAGATATAACTTGGGAATTTAGGGTACTCCAACAGTTTTCAACACAGATTTACTCATATAGTAATCTAAATCTCATAGTCAGTCCAACACAAATCACTTCAATGCATCTTATTTTTTTACTGTTAATCTTGTAATTTCTTAACATCAAGTTGCCATGAACTGATACAAGCTTGCATAATTATGTCTGCGTTCCTGGGCTGGGAACAGCAAATGTGCACATGCAGTTGTGTTTTCAATACGTACAAGTTAGGACTGTGCAACTGGAACTAGGTATTTGTGCATGCTCAGCTTTTAAATTTTGTTTGCCCCATATTTCTTTGTAAATTGTACTGCCTCTCTTCACAACTGCATCTGATTTTATGTTGTTTCTAAAAACAGCTTGCAAAGAATATTTAAAAGCTTGTCCTAATCTGAGAGCCTTAGTCTCATTTCATCTCTGCAACCAGTTCAAAACCCATGAAGAACTTATACAAAAGTCAATTTAAAACTTGTAATGGCCTGTCACACGCACAATCTTGAAACAACCTTAATTTAAAGCAATAAACTGGCACCAAATTTTAAAACTCATTAAGACATCAATATCTTTTCATAGAAAAATTGTCTGCTTTTCATAAAGGTAAAATGCCCTTTTTTAACACTACGCTGTGTTCAGCATAGTTTCAGACAGCCAAAGAAACAGGGATTCTATGTCTTCTCCAAGGGCACTGTTCCATACCTCAACAGACCCTGTGTCAGAAATATTTTTCTAAAAGAATCTTGACCCAAAGCCTTATGTTTTCAGTAGATCTTGCAATAACTAGTTCACACCTGTTCTGTCTTGGTTTAAATCTCACACACACTGACAGAATGGAGAAGCTAGTTTTATTTGCCAAAATTTTAAAAAACACCATTTGCAAATCTAGATCAAGTTTAGCCAGTAACTTCATTTAAATAAAAATCAGGAAGAAAAACCAAACCCTCAGGCTTTTTGCAGAAACTGTTGGGAGTTTCTCACTGTTCGAGAAATCCAGAAAAATTCCAGCACGGAGAAGAGGAAACTCTGGAGAGACCTTCTATTCCTCTGACCTGAAAGGAGGTTGTGACATGG
This sequence comes from Pavo muticus, assembly GCA_016647715.1. NCBI lineage: Eukaryota > Metazoa > Chordata > Aves > Galliformes > Phasianidae > Pavo > Pavo muticus. Next base: position 1,125,179 of record JACDJE010000061.1, read on the forward strand.
TGGGTTGCCCTCTTCTCCCATGTAACTAGCGATAGGACTAGACAGAATGGCCTCAAGTTGCACCAAGGGATGTTCAGGTTGGATATTAGGAAAAGTTTCTTCTCCGAAAGAGTGGTCAGGTGCTGGAATGGGCTGCTGAGGGAAGTGGTTGAGTCATCTTCCATGGAGGTGTTCAAGAAACATTTAGATGTTGTACTAAGGGACATAGTTATTGGGGAAATACTGGTGGTAGGTGGATAGTTGGACTGGATGGTCTTGAATGATCCAACCTTGGTGATTCTATGATTCTAAGTTCTGGTGAACTGATCAAATGTGTATCAAAACTAGCTTTAGAGAAGTTGGGAGAGGTTGTTGGATTCAAATTAACATAAATTGTGTCTTCATTAATTACGTAAGAGTACCAAGAGAGACGAGAAGCCTCAAAATAAAATAAATAAAAAAAATTGTTTTATTTTCTATTTATATTAAGATAAAAAGATTCTATTTATATTAAGATTTTCTATTTATATTAAGATTATCTGAACAAAAATATCATGAAAGACAAGAATTTAAATGGTAGTTGAGAGTTGGAAGTAGTCATGCTGCCTCAGCTTCCAAGATTAAATTGGAAAGCAAATTATAGAAGAGCTTGAAATGCAGCACGACAGTCAAAAAGACCAATGTAATTTTCACTGCTTATACACACCTCATATCTCTAATTTAGGCAGTACTGGTCCCTTTAAAAGAGATTTTGATCCAACATGGGATTAATTTTTGGACAGAATACCACAAGAAAGACCTGTGGGAAGCATGATGAAGAGGAACAAAACAATTGCAAAGTCATATTGACAAAGAGAACTGTAAAATTCGCCTTTCTTAACAGGTTACAGATTTAAAAAAAGGTTAAATATATGTATGTAGGTTGCCCCAAAAGTAATGGCTTCTATTTATTTCCATGGAAAATACAGCAGCTAAGAAGAGCACAATAAAATTATTGATAGAGCAAATTCTCAGCTACTAAGCACTACTTTTCAACACTGTCACCATTATTAGCTATGCATTTTCACCAATGATGAACCCGGCTTATGTGCTGGGTTCATAAAAATCTGCACCAGCAGAGGTGACCCATTGTCACTGTCACCACTGCTGAAATGCACCACTCATCAAATCACTGTGCTCATATACACTGTTTGATCTCCATAAACGCTCAGCAAGCATTGATGGAAGTGAAGCAGGAGCTTTGTGATGCTGAACAAGTGAATTAAGTTGCTGAGGAACAACAGGGATTTGAAAGAAGGATAAGAACAAACCTGCCAGTACCCTTATGGTTGTTTAGTAGCACAAATGGATGAAGAGATCAAGAGGGAAATGCATAGAGGAATGGTCAAGACTGTACTTTTTTTACTCCAGATTGCATCTCTTTCCACATAACACTGACAAATATAAACAACTCAAAAAGACTATCCACAATAGAGACTGGAGCAGGAGGTAACTAAATCAAATGTAGGTACTGATTATGAAACTCAAATCAAAGAAAGTAAGAAGAAACTGGAATGGAGTCAGGACCAGATCTGTTCTTCATACTCTGTGGTTCAACAGGAGGCTGAATGCACCATGCAGGCTGGCGGTTTTGCCAAACCTGCTGTTTTCAGGAATCAAGAGCACATGAAGAACCTATCAGTCACAGAGAACGATAATCACAAAGATACATACTCACCCCTAAGGAAGCTAACTGATAGGACATATTTCAACAAGAGCTGAAATTAAACAAAGGTGGCCCATCTTATAAATACACATACATAAACAAGAAGATTTTTTATTTTTTCTCAGAAAAAAAATATATTAAAAAAATATAGTTATATTCAATCAGATGTACAAAATGCAGGGAAAACACAGTTACTCTGCTGTCTATCCCTGACATTTTCTGTTAGTTTTTCTTGTACAATATCTTCCCAAAGTCACCTTTTTTTCTTTTTTTTTGGTAGCAAAAAATATTAATCCATACACCTGTACACCTGAATTTTTTTCTGTAAATATGCAGAACACAAACTGCAATATAAAAGACAGAGTTACAAAGCTGCTGCACTTTGCTTACACAACATACCTTAAAAGACCTGGGCAAATTACCCAACATTGTTTGCCAAAAAGTCATCCAGATGTGACTTCTGTCATGTAAGTACTTTCACAGGGGAAACACAAGTATTTAAAGCTCTCACATATGTGAGAAAGATACAAATAAGCCTAATTGCTGCACTATAAAGCTGGCTAACTTTGCATTAGGGGAAAAAAAAAAGGTAAGTTTGTTGTTTATTTTTCATAATGAATCTGACCAGGTATTTAAAGAAAATGACAGATATTTGATGAATTCTCCGTCTCTTGAGGACTTTTGGATAAGACCTGCTGCAGTCAAACACACAAAAAGTGAATTCATGGAATTCTATGGCCAATTCTGCAAGAACACAAACTATGTGATATAATGGCCACTGCTGGCCATAAAGTTTTTCAGTTTAGGTTCACATAAAACAGCTTAAGTCAAATCGTGCTTCCCACTCACGGGACGCAGTGCCCGGGTCAGTGTGACATGGAGGAAACACAAATGAGGATTAGTATACGCCGTATCCCAGGGACTAAGTAAAATTGTCTAAATGTTTAAAACATATTTTTACATTTAATAAAACCAAACTTTTTTAGCTGACAGTGGATTCCTTTTCATATCCAATAATTATTAAAGATCATAAAGATATACTTACAATTTATGGGTGTTGAAGTAATTTGGCTGTTTTACAACGCACACGAGGCATACAGATATATCTTTACAATCACACACCTTGGACTCCGTGAGCACCTGGTTGTGCTTGTTACAGAGTGAGGGCCTGTAACTGTTACTTGTATAGAAAGAAGTGGGAAATGAGTTTAAACAGAGAAAAAAAATCATTTTTAAAGAAAGCTGACTTCTAGGACTGTGACTATCGAAGTGAAGTTCATGAGTTTCCTTTTGGATAATCAGATAATGTTTCAACCTTTCTTTTCCCCATGTAGCAGCAAGGTGATAGATCACTCTCCATAAGAAACTGCTATGTTCAACTTAAAGGAAATACAAAGGACATATAAAGAAAATATTCACCGTTAGAAGTATAATTACTGATCAAACACTGAGCCAAACCCCAACCACAATTGCACTTGACTTTGTTACATTAGGTACCAAGTGAGAAAATGCTCTCACCTCCTATTTTTATTTCATCTCCCAGTACCACAGCATCAAGTCCTGGTAAGGAACGTGTGAAACAAAAAAAAACAATTTTGATTGCCACATATGTGCAAAACTTAAGAAAGGGCTTCATAAACCTCTGGTCTGCCAAGAGGAGAGTCCAGATGAGACAACATTAAGAACACCTTCGACAACCTATGCCTGAGCAGCACAAAGCACTACCTGACCTGAGTGCAGGGCACGTGGGTGCTTACCCTGAGCCTGGTGGGCAAGATGTCCACTATTGCTTCATTTCCTCCAATAACTGCAGCCCCATAAGTAGGTAAGAGAGAGGTGTCTCTTCTTCCTTGAAAAATTAACTTTAAAATTATTAGCTGTGGCACAAAGACCGCTACAGGAGATATAACAAATTTTAAAATATACAGTAGAAGAATGCTCTGGACACATGTGACAGAGGAGCAAAACTATGAAGAGGCTTGTTAATTCTGTTATACCTTAAAAGAAATCTTAAAGACTCCACATAACAGTATCATACATTAAAAACATACACTAACATTTTCTACATAATCCTAAACCTAAATCATAATCCTAAAACCATAACATATTCCTCACTATTCCCACCACCTCTTTTCTGCTTTTGCAATCAGTATGAATATATTGTTTATATATATATTAAGATTTTTTGAAGTATTTGAGGATAGCTAAGTGAGCTGTCGTACATCATTTCTGCTGAGTTCCTGTAATGGTCCTGAATTCTTCAAAATTGAAATCAGTTCTGTGAATGTAAAAGACATAAACAGTCAGCGCTGATGACTAAAAAAGGTGAATGAGGTAACAGTAATGCCGGTGAAGCTGTTGGTCTCCAATGTACCATAAATAGTGAAGTGAAATTAAAATTTTTCAATCAACATCAGCTATGCACATGCGTGCACGCACACGCGTGCGCACAGATGCATATGAAAAAGCAGCCTGATGAGAAGCAGACAGGATCAGAAGTTCAAGCAGAGGCTCTTGAAAAAAAACATTGTTGGGCTTTTTTTTATGTTGTTGTTGCTATATGGTGGGATCTCCTAGAGGCAGGAAACGATGGATTGTAGTACAGACTTCCTTAATTTCCTGCAAACTTCTCCCATACAGAAGTCACTTTTCTCTGTCACATATCTAAGCCCTACTGAAGCTTCCCTCAGTATATATATAAAAAGATAGATAGTACGTATATTAACAGGCATATATGCTGAGCAAACATACAGAAATGCCACTGTTAATAACTTTCTAAGTAGTTATTTTCTACACTGAGAAAGTAAGCGTAAATATATATACATAAATACATAGCATTTTTACACAGAGTTCATTTCCTTAGAACTCGAAGTATTTTAAGCTATTAATTATGATCTGAAAAACTGCAAATGATTAATAAGGTGAGACACAAAGAGTGATAAATTATTTGCACAAGGCTAGGGAAAAAATCTGTAGCATTATAAGGACATCCTATAAGATTTCTTGTTTCCTAGTCTTATTCCTTAAAAAATTTCTTCTAAGAGATTGATGGCAATTAGTCTCCATGGAACCATGACACAGTTTAATGAATCATACAACAGGAAAAGCCTATATCTGAAAAAAAAATGTCTTTCCTGTTTCAGTAGTATATTTGTAATGTACAGTGACAGGAGAAGACCGGAAAAAGGGACAGTTCTCCTGAGTGGGTTGATTAATTAACATGGGTTGCCTGAATTAAGTCCAAGAAAGCTATGCCAAGGAGGAATCCTGTACTGTTTTTCCTAACTGAGATTGGGTCAGACACATTATCTAAAGAACACAAAAGGAAATCACAAAGCCAGGTATAAAACTGCCCTTTCAGAGCAATGGAGACATCTTTAATGCAGATCATGGGCCAAAGAACAGGAACTCGGGAAATGGGGATAAGGAAAACATAGAATATGAACACTATCAAAACTAAGAATAACTGTTTTGTCTGGAATTGGTGTTTTACATGATTTCTACAGTTTTGTTATTTCCTGTTTGCTGAGAGATGATTCTGAAGAGTGGGCTTATATCCAAATCTCCAGTTCACTAAGGCCTAGAAGGGATCAGAAGTAAGTAAGGTTCCTTTCACAGACTTTCCTAATAGTTAATAAAGTAAATTCTATGAATTTTTTTTTCCTTTTTCCTTTTTCTTTTTCTTTCTTTCTTTTCTTTCTTTTCTTTTTTTTTTTTTTTTTGTATAGCTGAATGCATTTTTTTTAAAGTTATATAAAAAACAAAAACCAAACAAACAAAAACAAAAACAAAAAAGACAGAAAACCAGCTTTTGACTATAAAAAACAACTGGTAACTTTTAAAAGTCATAATTAGACACAAGAGATGATAATATTATTATTTAAGTTTCCTAAAACAGATACCATATCTTACAATGGAGAAAGTTTTGGGCAAGACTACACTGCATCCATTAGCTTTTCCTTCAGAATTGGTATGGGTTGGTATCCATTACACTGCACATAGCAACTCACAATAAATTACTCAGTGCCTCCTGGAAACTCACTTGCTACTATACTTTGGAAATGTCCATTACTCCTTGGCAAAAGAGTTCAAGGTTAGTCCAGATGCTAAAGCTTCTTGAAATTCCTTAGCTGTACTGTCTCTGTGCTATCCAGAATCATCTGCAACGTGGTACTCTATGAAACATTTCCTCCCATCATTTTTTTGCTCTCAAAAGTACTTTATGTACTCTACATCTCTGATTTTCTTAAAGATATGTTTCTTCTCCTCCAAAGCTCCATGGAAAGGGCTACATCCAGCAGAACTGAGTGAGGAGATACTGAGGTTAGTTACAGGTTAAGAGCATAATCCAAGTTTGAAAGGACCTCAAGAGGTCTCCACTTTAAGCTTCTACACAAACCTAGCTCAGGTGTAAGATCAGACTGGGTTGCTTAGGGCTAAATAAAGTTCTTCCTTGAAAACCTCCAAGGACAGAGACTGTACAACCTCTCCGGTCAACCTGCTCCACTGTCTGCCTGTCTTCATGGTGAAAAACAGTTTCCTGATATACAGCCTGAGCATTCATTGCCTCATCCTCCCAGTATGCACTGTTGTGAAGATCCTAGCGCTTCTCTTCTGTCAGGTCCCTGTGGGCTGCTGTGCAGGCTCAGCCTTCTACCAAGGTCAAAACAGGCCCTGTTCCTCAGCTTCTCCAGTTGAGTGCTCCAGTCACTCATCATCCTGGGGGCCATCCCTTGAACTAAAGGTGATGAAGTATTGGTTGATTTCAGAGATGACCTCAGAGATGGAGCTAGAAGAGTCTCAACAGTATAGTCCTACAATTGGATGCATCAGTTCTGCAAAGACAGTGAGTGCTGTACAGTGCCAGGCCTCTGGGATTCAAGCAAGGATTTCTCACAATATTGCACATACTGTATATATGGTATATGACAATTCACTACATGACAAAAATATTCATCTGTATTCAACAACTTAGTTCTTGAATAATATCACAACATCAGTATACTGTTAAAGGAATATGAGAAACAATATCCTAAAGACATTTTTCAATGAATATTAGGAGACATATCAAATGACAAGATCTGTATCTTTCCTATCATCAATACACATTTTTAAAAGAGAATGAATAGAAATATTTTTTATAATGCAACTTCTATCATTCCAGTTCCATCAGCTACGTAGTGCCTTAGAATGTGCTTATCATGCTAAGAAAAGAAAGAGGGAAAGCACTGAATAGGTGTGAAAAGAATCAAGTTCAGTAACCACATGAGGAGTATTTAAAACCCATTTAAGCAAAAAAAGGGTTATGAATCAATGAAGTCCAGTGTTACAAACATAGCCTGTATTAAAGAAAGTGGCAAAATCCCTTAGTATTTCAACAAATGTAGCATCCACAAGTGAGGATTCAAAAATGTGAAGCCACTCACAAAGCCAGGAAGTGCCTGGAGAAGGACTAGTCTAAACCGATATGCTAGAGACAGAGGTCTGTCACAACATTCAGAGCTGAAATGTGCTAGCATGCACTCACTCACTAAGTGTATGTCAATGCACTAGCAACTTTCCTTGGCAGCTCAAGTCTGACTTCTGTCAACAGCTTCAAGAGTGACGTCCAATCCAATTAATATATACTAAAATCTTGCTTATATGGTTAAGAAATAACAGTCACACACTTTATTTTGGGATCAGAGTCTCAAGTCTCTTTAAGGAGGGATACTTTTACTTCACTCAGTTCCAACGTTCATACTAATATCTTCATTAAGAAATCCTGAAACAGAAACTAAGAGCTTAGTAAAGCCACCCTTTACTCAATACTCAAATATAATCACATCAAATAAGAAGTTGTTTCTAATTTAAATAGTCATCAAAAAACAGTTAGTCTGCTAACTTTTTCCTGTACTCTTCAGATATATCTTTGATTCCATTACCTACTATCAATAGCAAATAGACTCTTTATGCAATCCAGTTTTGAGACAGAGTAACTCTCTGTCTTTCTGGTGATACCAGTGGGTCCACTCTGCTCACACTGAGTGTTCTTCATCTTTATTTCTCTTATCTTTCCTCTCCTTATCCTTCCATGCCAGAAAAGGAAGGATTTCTCCTTTTCCTGCTCAAATATGCAATCATCATTTCAGCCATCTGCTTCAATACAACAAACTCTTCATAGAATCCCATCTAAATCGCAAATCATTGGAGATTAAGATGATTTATTTTAGTTTAGTGCGGTGTCACCAGTTTGAGTTTTAATAAAATAAAAAATAACTAAGGATTTGGGAAATACTATGGCTTATCTATGTAAAAATTCCCTCTCTTGCCAATATTCTCTATCGCTGCTGACAGACATTAGAACATTCCTTTCATCTCCTTCCTCTTCTTGCAGTTAAACCTATCCCCTTAAGGAGTATTTGCTTTCTTTAAGATAGATTATACACTGTATACAACATGAAAACCTTACACACTTTCTCTACCATCTGCGAGGCTTTTTTGCCCACTTCTTTAAAAAGAATTAATTCAAAACCCTTGTTACTCTTTCCATTTTGGATAAATAAACCAGGATTATGTTTCTGTTAGAAACTGAAACAAAAGGATTTCTATTTCCACATACACGCATCTAAATTAGAGAAGCACTTCTGAATACGGTCAAACACATTTCCAAACCTAGTGGGATCAAATGTGGAATGCAAGCAGTGATAAAGAACAAATACAAAGTGCACACATACATACACACAAAACACCCCCTCTATTCATGCAGAAAATATGATCTAATGTGAGAATGATTTCATTCAAATAACTCTCTCTGCATCCCTGTGTGATTCCAGGATGTGCATATTAAGATAAATTTTATGGGTCAAATTATTCTTACCACTACATGCGCTCAAGTCAACTGAAATTGATGACAACTGGATGCTGTGTCAGAGGATGGAATTTGGCTCAGAAAGTCACAATGTAAAGAGAATATGTTATAAAAATAAAAATGGCACGGTGCTCTGAATGAGGAAGGAAACAATTCTTTACGTGGCTTGGGATATAGAGAAGCAAAGAAAATTAGGAAAAGTTGACCAAAGAGCTAGCAGATTGTTAGATAAAGCTCAGTCATCAAAACAGAGCCAACCTCAAGGACCTGGATGAGAATTGCCATAACAGCCCCTGATGAACCTAACCCCATTTCACAACTAACTCCAATGGAAGTAAAGCTAAACTACCTCCAAGCCCTGATCCACTTTAAAAAGACACTCATATTTTACTTTTATATTCTTTGGAAATTCAAAACAGCTATTTAAGACCTCATCATTGCAGAGCTTTATGTCTAATTTCATTAAACAAAATACTGTGATGAAACCTTTGGTATGAACTTCCTTTTCTTCCTTCTTCATTTTTAACAACAGAAATGTCCCTAAAAGACGTCTGTGTTACTTGCAAAATAGACCTAAATCAAAACCAGATACACATATTCATGTAGACGACTTAGCAGTAATATTTCTAGCAGTGGGAGTTTGCAAATATTATCAAATCCATGTTCAAATTTTATGACAACTGGCCGATGAAAACCAGAAGCTATTCCGACACACATTTTAACCAATTTTTCTGCTACTGGAATGAATATGAGCACAAATGTCTTCCTGTTTAAACTTTTGTTCATTTGAGTGAAATGTGAAGATGTGTCATGTCCTCAGCTGAGTTCCAGAACTATTCAGGATGTCATGTAACATTTAATTTCAAGCTCCATTTAGAAAAAAGAATTAAACGTCTAACCTGGAACAGCTATTCTCCCAGCTATTGGGTGATCCATTTCCATCACAAGTCCATTGTGCAGCACCTATTAAAAAAAATATATATATATATATATGTAATTAAAAAAACAACTAGTTCCTAAACTCAAGAGTAAAAAGGATATATATATTTCCACGTTCTTCTAGAGAACATAAAAAAATCCAGGGAGCTACAGTTCATGTAATTTGCATAATTTATAAAATGAAAGCCCTGATGTTTGACATTGTTCTCTATTTATGCATCTCAATAAATACCTCGGTAAGACTTGACATGTCTGACACATCTTTAAGCTCCTGTATACAACATCAAACGCAAGCAATTGAGCTGGAAGCACATCACACTTTCCACCACTGACATACAATTGGTAGCAAGATGGAGAATTGAAACCTTCACCCACTTTCACTTTTGCTCTGCCATATGCATTACAAGCCTATGTAGAGCTGATGCTCTCTAGTTTTCTTCGCTGTTATTCAGCTGTCTTTGAGCTCATGATAGATCACACTACGCAATGCTGTCCCAGTAGTTCTTACAAACACTGGGGAAAGGCATCATAAATCTGATGTTACATCTGCTCTATTTAGTAGGTATAACATAACCCTCTATCTGCATGGGATGATTATTCATCACAATTTCCAATTCTACGTTATTAAACTCAACCAGAAAACAAAGGTATATCAAAACTCTCAAATAACAGAGAAAAAGTAATTCATAACAGAATTTTTACTATTTAATGGAATTCTACCTCTGAAGTCAATAAGCAGTCTTTTTAGTTTCCTCACTTATTATTCTAACGCTGTTACCTTAATCACATAATTGGTATTTGTTTTTTAATATAAGCGTCCTTTTACTATAACCCTCCCATTAGCCAATTAGCTTTATAATTTTTAAAAATAAAATAAGTTTTGTTGCTTGTATACATCAACTATATTACATACAAGGGCTGCTCTGAAAATGGTGACCTCTGTTTTATTATGTTGGCCCATGATATCAGAGGCAGATGTTGGTGGTATAGCAGAAGTTGAACTTTCCTGCCAATATTCTGTTATGTATTGCTGCCATGTGACAAATGGCAGCAGAGGGGCAGTCTGACAAAACCATGACTGACATGGAAGTGTGTATAAAGCAATAGCGTGTCATTAAATTCCTCCATGGGGGAAAAAAATGAGCAAATAGGCATTCATCTACTCTTGCTGAACTTTTATGGAGACCAAACAGTGGATGTGAGCACAGTGAGGTGGTAGGTGGTGCATTTCAGCAGTGGTGACAGTGACAGTGGGTCATCTCCAATGGTGCAGATTTTTATGACTGCAGCATGTGAGCTCTTGTTCATCACTGGCAAAAATGCATAGATAATGGTAGTGACAATGTTGAAAAATAGTGTTTTGTAGATAGGAATTTGCTTTATCAGTGTTATTGTGCTCTTTGTATCTATTGTAGTTTATATGGAAAAAAATAGGAGACATTACTTTTGGAGGGACCTACGTATTTTATATGCAGCCCAAGACAATTTCTCTTCACTCAGTGTGGCCTAGGCAAGAGAAAAGGCTGGACACTCATGAGTTAAACATTTCAAACAAGCTTTTAATTGGCTTTACAAAGCTTTGCATGTGTAGCAGTGAGGAATTCTCAGTCTTGAATTTCATCAGAAACACGCATGACTGACACAGGCAGCAGATAATCTGGTTGGAAGGGACCTCTGGACAACACCTTGTCCAGCCTCCTGCTTTACATGTGCCTACTGACAACAAACAATCAGGACAGCAGCATCTTTTCCTGAACATGTAATGAAATCCTGCAAGGATGGAGATTTCCCTACATCCAAGTAACAGGCTCCCATGCTGTGCCATATTCCCAGTAAAACACATTTCCTAATATCCAGTTTCAACCTGCCAAATCTTTATTTGAGGCTGTTGCCTTGGGCTATATCGTTTTATACTACCGTGTATCTCTGTTGATTAGCTTCCTATTAGCAGCTGTGGATGCTATGAAAGTTCCCCTGAGCATCCTCTTTGCTGGACTAAACCAGCCCAGCTCCCTCCCTCTCCCCAAGTGCTGTTATCCTGGCAGCTCTCTGCTGGATCCACACGAGTTTCTCAGCAGCCATTCTGAAATGGGAGGCCCCAAAACTGGACACAGAAATCCAGGGACAAACTCACCAGTACAAAGAAGCCAAGCATATGGTCTACCTTATTCATGAGGAGAACATGATGCCGGCTCCTGTTTAGCCTGGCATCCATTGTAACACACAGGTTTTCAGCAGATTTCTTAGCCCATCAGAGCTCTGTCTGCACCCACGAGAGTTTTTTTGTTTGTTTCTTTCTGTTATATTTTTTTTCCTCACCAGTGCAATTGTTGTTAATTGGACCCTGTAAGAGCTATCAGTTGGGAAAAAGAAACAGTGAATTGCCTGAAATCAGATTGTACCTAATTCTTTATAGAGTTAATGCAACAAGAGGATAAAGTATGTTATATATCTGATATGTTTATATCATACTTAAGTACATTGATTACATTATACTACTGTTCTAAAACTACTTAATCCTTTCCCAGAGCACAAACATTCTGAGGGAAGAAGAGGCCCTGGGAGCCTGATCCTGTATTTCTTACATAGTTTTAGTTTTCTGTTGAGCCACTGCCATTAGCTGGCGTTAATAAAGAATTTAAATACTTTTTTGCAATATGTTCTATGAAAGAAAGAGTATAAAGGTTGAAATCCCACAGATTCCAGATGAACCTTTCCTTTATTCCCATCCGTTTCTTAAAAGTATGCCCAGGTAGGTACGGACACACATCCCACACATTAGCACATTGCTAGTGTTGCTCAGAATCCTGCTGAATTTCCTGCTGAAATCCACATGTCTTTAAAATGGAGAACGACATTCTTTCAGAATCCTGCTATTGTCTGTTAATATATACTTAAAAGGAAAATATGTGGATTACTGATCTGCCCTTTTTTTCTGCCCAAAGAAATTATGTGAAGTTTCTTAAATACATTCTGTGTCTCTGAGGCTGAAATTTTCAGATAAGCAAAACCTGTTTTGTTTACCTGGTAGCATTATTACTTAATTAGTAGTAAAAGAGCAGGATCAAAGGACTTTTATTAAGAAAAATCAGCTAACAGCTGTATAAGGAATCAAGATTTTACATGCTCAGTAGGATACATATCTCTGAAGAAAAAACAGCTATTCATACACAGAATTAAGCTGGTAACCCATTTCCTCCAACTATTTTGGTTAAAAATTGAGCCAAAACACTTGTATGAGAAAAAAAAAAAAAAAAAAAGAATTTTAAATGGGAAAACTACTTATGTTGCTTGAACTTGCAAAGAAAAAGAAAGAAAAAGGAAAAAAAAAGTCTGGAGTACAGAAGGCCGTGGGGAGACCTCACCGTGGCCTTCCAATACTTAAAAGGATCTTATATAAACAGGAGGAAACTCAACTTTTTACATGGGTAGATAACGATGAGAGCTGGGGAAACAGTTTTAAACTAAAAGAGGGGAGATTTAGATTACATGTCGGGGGGAATTGTTTAGTAGGAGGATGGTGATGCGCTGGAATAGTCTGCCAAGAGAAGTTGTGGATGCTCCATCCCCGGAGGTGTTGAAGGACAGGTTGGATGGGGTACTGAGCATCTGATCTAGTGCCTGATTTAGTGGTTGACAACCCTTCCTGGAGCAAGGGGTTGGAACTAGATAACATTTGAGGTCTCCTCCAACTTGAGCCATCCTATGATTTTATGATTCTATAAAAATAAAGTAGGAGTTTTAAACTGTATGGTTCAAATAGCTTTGATTTTTTTTTTCCTAACAGTAAAAATGAGAAATGAAGAAATTATAAATACTCTGTTTAAAGAATTCAACAAGTTAGGTAGAACCATTGGAAAAAGATAGGGGAAGATTTACTTCTCCTTGGAATAAGGGAATTACTGGAAGTTGAAAAAGATACTAGAAGCTGGAATGTGTGTCAATGTGGCATTCATTTTCCTGACACTAGAAGTCTCACATATGATTAGATAATAATAATAAATATAAATATAAAAATAATAATAAATAATAGAAAAATAATAACTAAATATATAAATAAAAAATAATAAATATAAATATAAATAAATATAAATATTTATAATAATAAAGAGCTTGCTCACAAGGACTTGAGTAACATTTCAATTTGGGAATATGTTTTATAGAATTTATAGAATTGATAAGCAGCGCTAAGTACTTCTTTTTACTTAGGAGCTGTTAGGAAAGTATCAATGCTTGCTAACAGCGCAATCTATTAGGGTTGCTCAGAAAGTAATGTCTCATATTTACTTCCATGGAAACTACAACAGATACAAAGAACACAATAACAGTATTTGATAGAGCAAATTCTCAGCTACTAAACACTGTCTTTCAACATGGTCATCACCATTGCTAGGAAAACGCTCCCCACACAGTCCAACCTTTACTGCGCTCACATCCACTGTTTGGTGGATGCATCAACCACTTGCTCAGCAAGTGTTGATGAATGTCAAGGTGTGCCATTTTTCCTGCGTGGAAGAATTCAGTGACAAACCTTTGCTTCATACACACTCCATGTCAGATGGCATCTGGTCAAACTGCCCCTCTGCTGCCATCTGTCTCACAGCAACAAAATGGAATGGAGTATTGGTGGGAAGGTTACACCTCTACTGTCATACCACCAACATCTGCCTCTGATGTCATTGGCCAACATAATAAAACAGGAGGCATTACTTTCGGAGCAGCCCTTGTATTACTGATGTTGACCATTCAGCTATTTAGAAAAGATTCCTAACATTCACAGAACAACCTATGTCCCCGTGCTTGAAAAAGGACACATTAAGTAATGCATCAAGCTAATAGAGGCTCTGAAATTACCCTCAAGTTGTGTTAAAGGACAAAGCAAGATAAAACTTCTTGAGATTAGACTCTTGGGAAGACAATACCAGGAATTGAATAGAATTGGTTGAAGAACGACCTATTTGTGAAAGAATTTATGACCAGTCACTCAACACAAGCTCAAATAAAGAGTAGAAGTTTCTATGCAGGCATGGAAGTACACCTAAAACCTTAGGTTATTTCTGAGGCTTGCTCCTGACCCGGACTGGAAAAGCTGAAGTGAGCAGCAGGGTTCACCAGTTTTACATTTCATATTTAAGTCTATGGGCCCGTTCCAGAGCCTCAGGGCTGGGGAAGGCCCATGGCACATCTCATCTAAGGGCAGTGTGAGGGAACTGGCTTTGCTTAGCTCTGAGAAAGCTCAAGGAGGATCTGAATGTTGACTACAGTTGCCTATTGGGAGCATGGAAGATGAAACTTGACTTTTCTCACAGGTACACAGTGGTGGGAGGATTAGAAGCAGCAGGCCCACTCTGCAGCAAGGACAACTTCCAGTTATTCAACAGAAAAAGACTGTCACTATGAGGGTGCTCAGACATGCAACCGGCAACCAGAGATCCAAACAGTGGATGTGAGCACAGTGAGGCAGTGGGTGGTGCATTTCAGCAACAGTGGTGACAGCAACAGTGGGTCGCCTCCACTGGTACAGATTTTTACAAGTGCAGCATGCAGGCTCCTGTTTATCATCAGCAGAAATGCATAGTTAATGGTGGTGACTGTGCTGAAAAAGTGCTTAGTAGCTGAGAATTTGCTCCTCTGAATAGCGTTATCATGTTCTCTGTATTTATTGTAGTTTCCATGGAAATAAATATGAGGCACTACTTTTGGAGTACCAACATATTTTATTTGCAGCTCAAGACAATTCCTCTTCACTCAATGCAGCCCAGGCAAGCCAAAAGTTTGGACATCCATTACCTAATTCATCTACTTATTCACGTTATAATGTGAACAGCATTAGCATCCTCAACTACGACTGACAGGTGTAATAAAGACAGCATTCTTGAAAATTTCCAGTAAAGAAGATGACAGTTTTCTTACATAGTCTCTACCATATTCCCCTATTCTTAGCATTAGAAATTTTTCACCTCTTACATAATCTAAATAACTTTACTTCACATTAAATATTTTCATTTTGTCTTCTCAACTGGATGCATAAAACAAATCACAAGCAGCTTTACAGCATTCTTTCACATACTGGAAGATTGTAATCCCATCCTCCCTCAGTATGCTCTTTCCTAGACTAAACAAAACTAATTCTTTTAACCATTCTTTCCAGGTCAGATTTTGTGAACCTTTTATCTGTGTAGAATAGCACGCTGAAGAAATTCCCATTCCTGAACAGGTGGTGTCAAAAGGTCAGGTCAACTTTTTCTGAGCTTGTGGGGTGAGACTATTTAGATGACATTTAAAAATACAGATATTTCCAACAAAAAAATGCTGGTGAAAGAAAATCTGTTCACTGGTCTAATTATTTGACAATGCATCAAATCATTAATTCTGCTAGACAGTCAAGTGAGACATTCAGAATTCTTCTTCCAAATGAAAGAATTGAAAAACCTAACTAATAATTTTAACTCATCTAGAATCTTTCCAGTTATGCCCTTAATCAAACAGTATTGAAAGTTTGGCTTTCTTTCTCTGTAATTTCTATAAGATTTCTTTATGCATGTTATTAATTATTTGTGATTTGAATGCAGTGAAACACACGCATGAACTGGAAACCAATATTCATTCAAGGTACATACTAGCTTCTTCATACTGCAAACTAAAGGCTGGGCCTAGAAGTGGCACTGTTTGGTTAAGGAAGAACACACATATTCTCCAGCAACTAACTCAGGACTCAAAAAAATTCATGTTTTCTTGTTTGAGGTCTCTAGATTCTTATTCGAACTTTGCAGACTTAAAAGACTTTTAAAACATTTCTTTTTATGACACACAAATTCCATTTCTCCCTCTACAAAGTAACTAGGAAAAGCCTTCCGTATCTTTGAGGGTCTCCTTTATTGCCTTTTAAAAGTAACTGTTTAAGGTGAAATCAAACTCTCTTTCCATTTTTATTGTAAGTATGGTTTTTCCTCTCAGATACATTTTTCTCTAAAACACTGAAATTCTCATTACATTTCTATTTTCTACAGTTATTTAGCCTATAATAGTATACTTGGTTCTATATTTTGTTTTGAAGAATTCAATGCTTATAACTTAACCCCTAATGAATTTGGCAATAGATTTGTATTTCCACATCAGCAACTCCTTCTACAATGCATTCTCAAAACTGCAAAGGAAAGGTGTATGACATAAGATTACTACAACTTAACCTTTGAAAGACTGCAATGCTCACATCCATTGCTGTCAGAGACGAGGGAAATCTGAGGACAAATTAAGAGATAGAACTTAAAGGCCTTCTCCTCCATTGTCTCATAACCTACACATGATCATGATCCTTCTTATTTAGCAGAGCCCTCTATCCCCTTTCTAATCATTCACCTTAGCTCAGCATAAGGAACTTCTGAATTAAGATGTTCAAATGAAAGATGATAGCCAAAAGTAGAATCATTTTTTTGTACATTACTTTTTTTCCATATGGTTTACTTCCCATGCTAGAAATATTCTATTGCTATATTACCTATTACCACTTGAGTTTTTGTGAATCAAATTAATGTTTGGGTGGCATCTTACATTGACTATATTGAGATCATCGTAAGGAAATCAGAAGCAGTCTGTCTTTCAGCAATAAACTTTTCATGCCATTTCATTTTATTCAAAATATAGTCATCCTGTAAATTAAAGTAGGAACATGAAAAGAAAGCCTGATGTCATAATTTTTTAATCTTTGCTTAATGGCAGCATTAGTAGTGTAACACTGTTGTCTGTGATGTTCCACGTAGGATTTATTTGTTTGTTTGTTTTTGTAAATAAATGTTCATGTCTTTCCTCCAGATACTAAGAACTGCAAAGGCAAAGCCTCTCATACTGTATGGACAGTCGGCTGAATATGAGCCAGCAGTGTGCCCAGGTGGCCAAGAAAGCCAGTGGCATCCTGGCTTGTATCAGAAATGGTGTGGTGAGCAGGACCTGTGTGACCTGGTGTAGGGAACCTGCTTTGGCAGGGGGGTTGGACTCGATGATCTCTGGAGGCCCCTTCCAACCCCTATGATTCTGTGACTAGGGAAGTAATCCTGCCCCTGTACTCGGCATTGCTGAGGCCTCACCTCGAGTACTGTGTTCAGTTTTGGGCACCTCAGTACAGAAAAGACATCGAGGTGCTGGAGCAGGTCCAAAGAAGGGCAGCAAGGCTTGTGAAGGGCTTCAAGAATATGCCCTAGGAGGAGCAACTGAAAGAACTGGGGCTGTTTAGTCTGGGGAAGAGGCGGCTGAGGAGAGACCTTATTGCTCTCTTCCACTACCTGAAAGGTGCTTACAGAGAGAGTGGGGTTGGTCTCTTCTCACTGGTGACAGGTGACAGGACGAGGGGAAGTGGCGTCAAGTTGCACCAAAGTAAGTTTAGTTTGGATATCAGGAAAAACTTCTTTACAGAAAGGGTTGTTAAGCACTGGAATAGGCTCCCCAGGGAGATGGTTGAGCCACCATCCCTGGATGTGTTTAAAAACCATTTAGATGTGGTGCTCAGGGACATGATTTAGCAGAGGGTTGTTAGAGTTAGGGTAGTATGGTTAGGTTGTGGTTGGACTTAATGATCTCTAAGGTCTTTTCCAACCTGAGCAATTCTATGATTCTATGATATTTACATGGAAAAAAAAAAAAAAGTACTTAAAATAAAATAGTAAAAAAAAATCTGCATCCTATTGCCATCAATAAAATATAGGGTTGCTCTGAGTTATGCCATGTTAGTGTGATTTCCACACAAACCTTTTCTAAATATTTTTTTAAGTTTCCTTGCAGACTGAATTTGTAAAATGATATACATATTATATATATGTAATGCAAAACAAAAGTAAATCTTTATCATTAGTCGCTACAGTTCTACTTTGGAATTATTTATTGTATCTCCAGACAGAATCAAATTTGACCATGTTATAAAAGGAAAGTATTATTTGGTGATGAATAATGTTTACAGAAATCTTTAAAAATTATTTTTATTTAGCTGGTGCACATTATTGCTTGACTTTATTCAAACTGTAGCAAATAGAACAATTCATATGATTGTCTTCTAACCTCAGAGAATAAAAGAATTTAATTTAAAATTACTTTAATATTATTCTCCCAATATGCAAGGAAGTCCTCACAGAATCTTTTATGGAAAGATCTTAGTATTTTACTTGTGTAAAGTAAACCAAGGGTAATTTAATACATTTCATCATGTATATTCTCAATTGTTTCATCATTTCCTCTTAGCTTGTCATGAGAACAACTACAGAGGATACTTATATCAGCTGCTATAAAGCTCAGAGTAATTCAGATATAATGACTTAAATGATTAATTTTGCTCTTTTCCCCAGTGTTGTTATTAACCGTAAGTTAAGAAGTGGTTAAAATTTTTCTACCTGAGTTAAAGTCCCTTAGCCATCTGCTTTCACAAGGAGAATTAAATATTAACTCGAGTTATTTCTTATACTCTCACCTTGTTCAAAAGCAATTATTCAACTGACACTACTTCTCTACATTAATATTTATGTTACAATTGGGCATGTTCAATTCAATATTACTATTTTGTTTACAGTATTTGAGCTTCTTCCAAGTCTCAATTAAAAGCTAACTGATATGAGAGAGAGAAAATGAGAATAAAAGGAACTTCAAAATAAATGTAATTGATACAAAAATAAAATATGGTTGCAAAATAAATTTTAAATTTCATCTTCATGCCAAAGACCTGCAAGCTGGAAAATCAAGATTCAAATAGAGGCTTCATTTTTGATTGCTTGAAAGTACAAACTCATTATTTACAAGTTCATGTAGCTCATAAAGTGGTGAAGGATAGAATCACAGAATGGTAGAAACATAGAATCATCAAGGTTGGAAAAGACCTCCAAGATCATCCAGTCAACTGCTCACCTATCACCAGCATTTCCTCACTAAACCATGTCCCTCAGTACAACATCTAAATGTTTCCTGAACACATCCAGGGACAATGACCCCATCACCTCCCCGGGCAGCCCGTTCCAGTGCCTAACTACTCTTTCAGAGAAGAAATTTTTCCTAATGTCCAACTCGAACATCCCCTGGCAAAACTTGAGGCCATTCCCTCCAGCATTTATCTTCCTCTCATCCCTCAAAACAAATGGCTCTATTAAAGGGAAAAGAAGTAGAAAACTTCGTTGTATTACTGATGTAGCAGCACAAAGGCAGGTAGGAGAGAAACAGTTCCTGTCTTTTTTTTACATGGGTGATTTGGCCACTTACTAAACATTTGGCAAATTATGGTAATCATCATAAAGTTCACTTCATATCATATGAGTCCATTTCAGATGTAACATAACTGATTATGTACGTAACCAAACACCTATGTCAATGTAGTTTCACTTTGAACTACCAGCAAGGTTTCAAATCCATTCCAATTACTACCTAAGATGCAATCAGCTTCTAAATTCCAAACTGAAGGAGATGCTGGAATCAGGAATGTATCAAATATGTTACCAGTAACAAACAGAAAACAGTTTAAAAATTTCTAGTTAGTGTAAGGCAATGCATTTGTGCAGACACTACTCTTTCACAGCTTTATCTTGAGTTAAGTGGAAAGGATTTCCAGGGCCACAAAGGAAATGATGTAACCATTTTCTCTGTATTTTTGTAACCTCAAAAAAATAGCTGGCTGTTGGTAAATGTAATTACTACTCGTGCCTCCAAACCACAAGAAAATAACAAGGTCGTTTTTCCTGTACATGCTGAACATAGTGCCAAGGCCATAATCACCCCCTAAAGAAGAGAGCATGCTGTGAACAGAATATCATATTGGAATCACGTCCCACATCCTAAAAACTTCCTTCCAAATAAAAAGATTTTCATTCATTTGAAATTTGAAAAGGATATTAAATGTATGCATATCCAATGTCTGGTTCCACTTGATATTATTAGAATGGTGTTAAGAAGCAGAATGTTTTGCTTATCAGCCTATCCTCTTTTTTTTCAGTGCAATAGTCCCAGTGTTTTCAAGACGTGTTGCAAAAGGAAGTCCTTTAATATTCCAAATAATTTTGTTATTCTGTTTTCAAACACACATTTGAACTACATGTTAGAAGCTAAGTATTGTACTGGCAAGACACCTCTCTCTTTTACTTATATAGACATCACATAGAATCACAGAATGGCCTGGGTTGAAAAGGACCTCAAAGATCATCTAGTTTCAACCCCCTGCTATGTGCAGGGTCACCAACCACTAGACCAGGCTGCCCAGAGCCACATCCAGCCTGGCCTTGAATGCCTCCAGGGATGGGGCATCCACAACCTCCTTGGGTAACGTATTCCAGTATGTCACCACCCTCTGTGTGAAAAACTTCCTCCTAATATCTAACCTAAACATCCCCTGTCTTAGTTTAAAACCATTCCCCCTTGTCCTATCACTCTCCAACCTCATAAACAGTTGTACCTCCTCCTGTTTATACGTTCCCTTTAAATATTAGAAGGCCACAATGAGGTCTCCCCGGAGCCTTCTCTTCTCCAAAGTAAACAACCCCAGTTCCCTCAACCTTTCTTCACAGGAGAGGTGCTCCAGCCCTCTGATCATCTTAGTGGCCCTCATTTGAACTCGTCCCAAGAGCTCTGCGTCTTTCTTGTACTGGGGGCCCCAGGCCTGGACGCAGTACTCCAGATGGGGCCTCACAAGAGCCAAGTACAGGGGGACAATCACATCCCTCTCCCTGCTGGCAACCCCTTTTTTAATGCAGTCCAGGATGTAGTTGGCCTTCCAGGCTGCAAGCGCACACTGCTGGCTCATGTCCAGCTTCTCATCCACCAGGACCCCCAAGTCCTTCTCCGCAGGGCTGCTCTCAATGAGATCTTCCCCCAGTCAGTATAAATACCTGGAATTGCCCTGGCTCAGGTGAAACACTTTGCACTTGGCCTTGTTGAACCTCATTAGGTTCTCATGGGCCCACTTCTCCAGCCTGTCCAGGTCCCTCTGGATGGCTTCCCTCCAATGTATGAACTGCACCGCTCAGCTTGGGGTCACTGCTGAGGGTGCACACAATTCCATTGGCTATATCATTGATAAAGATGATGAAGAGCACTGGTCCCAGAAACATCTCTTGGGGGATACCATTTGTGACCGACCTCCACCCAGACACAGAACTGTTGATCACAGTCCTTTGAATCACAGAATGGCCCACACTGGAAGGGACCTCGAGAATCATCAAGCTCCAACCCCCCTGCCAGGCAAGGCCACCAACCTCCCCATTTAATACTAGACCAGGCTGCCCAGGGCCCCATCCAATCTGGCATTGAACACCTCCAAGGATGGGGCATCCACAACCTCTCTGGGCAGCCTGTTCCAGCACCTTACCATATAATAATAAAGAACTTCCCCCTGACATCCAACCTAAATCTTCCCTCCCTCAACTTAAAACCGTTTCCCCTTGTCCTGCTGTTATCAATCCTTTCAAAGAGTTGACTCCCCTCCTACTTATAGGCTCCCTTTAAGTACTGAAAGGCTGCAATTAGGTCACCCCGCAGCCTTCTTTTTTCCAGGCTGAACAAGCCCAGATCCCTCAGCCTGTCTTTGTAGGGGAGGTGCTCCAGCCCTCTGATCATCTTTGTGGCCCTCCTCTGGACCCTCTCCAACAGCTCTCTGTCTTTCTTGTACTGGGGGCTCCAGATCTGGACACAGTACTCCAGATGGGACCTCACAAGAGCAGAGTAGAGAGGGACAACCACCTCCCTGTCCCTGCTGGCCACCTCTCTTCTGATGGAGCCCAGGATACCATTTGCTTTCCAAGCTGCATTGCTTTGGCTGCGACCAGCCAACCAATTCTTAATCCACCGAACAGTCCACCCATCAAATCCATAACTCTCCAATTTAGAGAGAAAGATATGGTGAGGGACCATGTCAAAGGCTTTGCAGAAGTCCAGGTAGACGACCATCATCCTTCCCCTGGCTACATGCTTGAAGCATCCCACAATTTTATCCTGGAATAGTACTTACTTCAAACAAAACCAGCATTCTTTAGAAAATTTTGAATGAGTGAGATCTGCTTTTACTGTTGCTGTTTCTAGTTTGTCATTAATTTTACATCTTCACTCCTGGTTCTCTCATTCTGACAAAGTAGACTCTGTTAGTATGTCATAGTTCTATATTTACCTAGCACCACATCAGTGATACCAAATGAAGACAAGAGAAAACCACAGTTCACTGGAAAGTCCTCATACTCCATATCTGCCTTCTGCTAGGCCACCGTCTTACTCTCTGCTCTGGTGAACTTATTCCTTTTTTTTTGTTATTGTTGTGTGAGCTGATGTTTTTGACAAAAAATGTTCTTATGCTACAGCTTCACAGCTTTTTAGGCACTTGCTGTGGCAAAAGTCCTTTTTATAGGCATCCCTAAAGGCGGGTTTCTGATCCCTGAAGCATATATAATTGGCTCAGAGAAATTCTGATCTCCATAACCATGTTCAAATACTTCTCTATTCTGTTGGCTGTTGTGTCTCTTTCTCAGTCTATTACTGAATACTAAAACTGGATTCCATATCAATTTTAAGGACTTAATTTCCTTACTTTTAATTTAGCATCTTTTGCACAGAGAATTTTCACATCCTCCAGTCTATTGGTGGTTCTATAAAACTATTTCTAACTATTGGCCCTTCAAATCAAACTTAAGTTTTACAGTGATCATGACTTAAATAAAAAAAATCTTCTTTGGTACAGTTCTTCAGAATTTCTTATCTGCATTCCTGTATGTTACTCAAGTCAAGACTTGCCACTGAGTTTGCATCCTCTGGAATGGAAAGTTCCTAAAAGGCTATCACTCAAGAGTGATGAGAAATTGCTTCCCTTATGTTTTATCCCATTGTGACATTCAACCAGCTGAAGGTAGTTGAAGTCACCCATTATTACTACCTCATTAGGCTTAGTTGATTCTTTGATCTACTTCAACATTTTGGACTCAATATCCGTTTCCTGATCAGAAGGCTCAATAGTATAGCACTAATACTGCTCCCTCAGCTCTATGACCTAATCTGTCCTTCCTGTTAGTTTATAGTCAGGTATTACACTCTCCTATTGATTTTTGTCATTCCAACATTCTTTTGTAATGGCTACTATGTCAAGATCCTCTTTCTTTGCCAAGAATTTCAGGTCACCTATTTTTTCCTTTACACATCTTATGTTGGTATACAGATATGTATAGGTTTTGTATGCATTCAGGGAAGCAGGGAGTTGGCCACATCATTTTTTATTTAACTCCAAAGTTTGTCACTCTATTAGCTTTCCAGAATATCTCAGTTGACCCTCCTTCACTTTTGCTGTACATTTCATTCTCGTCCTTTACACCTTTTGTATGACTGACATCATTAACAGATGTCTCTAAACAGTCTGAGCCCTCATTTGTCAACTTTTCCTCAACTCCTGTATGACAAGCCACACTCATTAATTTCCTACAGCAGCAATCTATTCTTACTGCAGTTCAGGACAATCTCACCCACAAAGGTCTTTCCTCCTCTGTGTAAATATCCCAATGAAAATCCTACTTCTTCTCATCCTTTAACTGCAATACTGAAAACATTCTTAAGCTATGAAACCTGCACATTAACATAAAAGCATTTCAGAAATGAAAAGACTTCACCAGGTTTTGCAGATACGTTTCTAGACATCTTTTAGTAGTATATTTTACTGGCACAGAATACATTACCACAGTGAGCTCCTCTCAGACATCTTATGAAAGTCTGTTCATCAAGTCCTGGCCTCACCATCTTCCTGCTTGAGACTTACTCAGCAACTTGCTTTTGTAGCCTACATGAACTAAATGATTAATGGTTTTAGCAATTCAATTTTTTACATTATCTTTCACATTCAGTAACTGAAGTAATATGCGATTGATATTAAGAGTAAAAATCCCATACTAATATTCTGTTTCCCTTGGAACTTAATGCTGCAAAACAAAATTAAAAGTCCTCGCTGCTAAATTAGCCACAATATAATGCACAAAAGAAAGAGACATTAAATAATCCAAAAAATATTAAACAATGAAAGTTGTCTGTGACAGAGCAGAAACACCTTTGCCATTGTCTAATCATTAAACACATACTTATTCTTGAAAAAGTACAAAATTCAATTTATACCTCACAGTCTAGGTAAATGTGAGACAGCTGCTAAATACGTCTGATATAAATCTCAAATGTTTTCATCAGATGCACTGGAAAGCAATGAGAGCAAAATAAAGTGCTTCTATTCTAACAGAAGACCAAACTCCTGTAAACAATCATGCTTTTAACTCTTGTGGAGAAGCATTTCAGAAGGGTTCACTAGCATATGGCATAATTAATATTTATAATGAATAGCAGGGAGACTAAGAGAACAAGGATTTATAACTTAGGTCAAAATACACAGAAATGTATGCAAACAGGTCTGTAAGTAACTGCATAAATTCTGTTTTACAAGTTTGCAGACCTAATCCTGACTTCAGGGGGCTTTCTGGGTGCTCAAAAATCTGTCGCTTCACTCAGGCGCCCACGTACAGCTCCTCAGTGACCTCCTGTACCAGCCTGGAAACGCATCAGAGGGGGAAATCTGTCCTTGGTTAAAAATAGATAGACTTTTCAGATTTTTTTTTCTGCTATGAACTGAGATACGATGGTAATACCATGTTTTTGGTGGGTTTAAACATGTAAATGCTTAAGCAAAAATGGTTGGTTGTATCATTATTTAGATATGAGACCTGGCTCATTTTGATAGCAAGATGCACTGTGGCTGTATTCAAAGCACTGGCTGTGGGATCAGAAGAGCCTGTCTCCAGCTGCGTCTTACCTTTAATGTATAACACTGATAACTCCACACTGGTCACCTGGAAGGTGCTATAGAAACAGACTGATTTTATTACTGCAACAGTCCACTTTTTTGCTTTGTTCAGTCAGAATTACCAGTAATTTACAGCAAGCGGTAGTGTTAAAAATCACTGGTTTTCCATATTTTTTCCTACTTCAGCTTATTACAAATATTATACTCAACATTTAAACACTATTTTTACAATTTCTTCATGCAAAAAGCATGTACAAGACTAATTTAATTATTTATTTTTTAATGCAAGTGAACACAAAAAAGAAGATGAATGTCCTGAATTGTTCATAGTTATACTATTTTGGTGTCAAGAATATAAGGTAAAAGACCTTCATTTTATTATGTTATATTATATTACGTTATATTTCTTCCATTTTAACTCAGTTTTCATATTAAACAACAAGTAAATAAGTTTCCAGATGTTTTCCTTTGTGGAAACTTACTTGTAAATGCAAATAAATGTAAGTGTATATTGGTAACAAGCAAGGATGGCTGGATTGCCAGGCCTTCAAGCAATGCATACCACAACTGGGAGAATGTTGGGGAAGAAAGATGAAGAACCTTTCCACTGCCATTGTTTTCATACTAATCCCATAGATATTTCATATGTTCATTACATTTTATCCAGTCTTTCCTATGGAGTTGGCAGTGAGGAAGAGAAAATTCTGACAGCTTCTGTGGGGCTTTGTACAACCGAAGTTTTTCAGAAGTACCATTATTTGCCATGTGGTATAGGAAGAATAAGTCACATGCAGTTGCAGCTGTGGATTAAAATGTACTGAGGTGTTTCTCCAATACACAGAAGGACTGTTATTTTGAAATATGCACTCTTTAACAATACTGAGTATCAAGAACGCTTCTCATAGTTCTATTATAAAAATCACATGTGTTTTCTCCGATAGGCATGCACGTTACAACGAGATTATATTTATAGAAAGAAAAGAAATTTCAGCAGTCAGGAAGCTTCAAGTATTCACAAACTTACTGCTGGGCTAATACTAAGCAAAGGAACCACTAACAGCACTGTACCATCACGCTAATATATCACTTGGTTCCTGATGGTCCTCGTGGGCCTCAACTCTTTCTCCCAGAACAAAGTACACAATCAGTATAGGTTTTCCAATCTTGCACGCCACACTGAGTTCCCAAGAGCCTTCTTTTTAAGTACTTCATCCATCTTTCACCTGCCATGTAAGTGTTGCGGTTTATGTATACATCATTCATTGTTTAGTTAGAACTTGTCTGTCAGCTCAGAGTACTTACCCCTTCCCAGGACTGCAGAACTTGCTCATTCACAGAGGAATGCCACTTAACGTTGGCACCTGCTTAGCACTGTAAAGTACATCCAGATGGGAGCACCTCCCTGCAGATCCTCAACCTGCCACAGGCAGATTCCTCACAACTCCCCTCACCAGCGGTTTATTCCTTCATACCCTTGCATGGATCTTTGTAGCTCTTCAGAAAGGGAACGGTGATAGTGGTTCAAACTACAACATTATGATGCAAATCAGAAGTGTACAGTGAAGAAACGAGAGCAGACTATGTTGGTAAGCACTGTTTGGGCTGTTCAGTCAAAGTGTTTTGTTTGTTTGTTTCTCAGTGCTTTATATACTGGGCTGTTAAAGAAACTTTCATCACCAGCAACTACCCCGCAATTTACACTCTTGTCTTGTTAGCACTGGCCTTCATAACAAAAGCCTTGAAAACAGAGAACTCCTAGCTGTACATACCAAGGAGATGGCATTTAAGAGTACCACCTGCAGAATAAATATATGGAAGCATACTTCAGCAGAAAATAACTTCCCATTTTCTATCAGTATCTTCCACTCCTTTCTAGCAGTTTGATACTTTATTCACTTTTCCACTACTAACATTCAGTTTCATGAGTTTTATTACCCAACCATAAAATTTCTCTTTAAGTTACAGTATGGTAAAGGGATTCAAAGGCCAGCAAGGTATTTCAGAGCAATAAGCGTACAAACGAAAGAGGCGACTTCTTTCATAAACAATCTTTGTTAATAAAAAAAAAAAGTTTTGAAAATACCACATTACACAGCTATTTAGTCAATAATGTGCACTAGACGATCTGTGAGAACATAACCTTATAAAAGCAATTAGTATTTGAATTCTGCTGATGTAACTGTGAACAAAAACCAATACAGGCTTTTACAGAAAACACTTTCTATGGACTGAAATGTTCCCAGACTTCTCTTGCTTTGAAGCTAATGACCCTCTGCCATTAACCTTAACAATAACAAAACAAGTCCAAAGCTTATGAAACATAAGAGAAATATCAGTTTTGAACACTAACGTACAGACTAACCAAATAGCCTACAGTAATGTCACCAGCTATCATACTATAAATTTTTTGATGTTTCCATATCAAAATTCAATTCTTCTGGAAATTACACATCAACTACTTAAC
Organism: Pavo muticus; assembly: GCA_016647715.1. Classification (NCBI taxonomy): domain Eukaryota; kingdom Metazoa; phylum Chordata; class Aves; order Galliformes; family Phasianidae; genus Pavo; species Pavo muticus. Next base: position 1,152,891 of record JACDJE010000061.1, read on the forward strand.
AGAAACAAATCTTAAGAAAGCACTGTTCATTTCTTTGTGCTGTAGAAACGTTAGAAAATTAGAAGGTTCTAGCTATACCCCTAAAACCACAGAGAACCTGATAAAGCATGAAAATGGTGTTTCTGCACTTATCTTCAACATTACGTTCCCATTTGGAGTCAGACCTGCCATGCAAGGAGTAGTCTGAACTTTGTTTTGCTCTAAAATTCCCAGTGAGGAAAACTCAGAATGCAGGTACCAGGGCCACGCCACAGTGAACTTGAGGATTGGCAACTCCATGTGCAATTATCATGAATGTTATTCCCGAAAAGTTATATGCAGCAAACTACAGGCTGAATATAAGCCCTGTTAATCCCTTCTGACATGTTTTCTACATCTCTGTTCCTAGCATAATCATTATCAGAATCCTGGAGAGTGCACAACTTCTATATAGACACACAAACTTACACATGCTCTCCATAAAAAGCACATCATACCTTTTACAGAACAACTGATTATCATACAGCTGCTGAAACAAGTTGCTCTAGAAGCTATGAAGGACCAAGAAGAAAAAAACCACCAAAATATTAAGGATCAATTTTCGCACTTAAAGTCCTACACCAGCTTGCATGAACAAAGATATGAAATAGTTCACCTAGATTAAGTAACATGTTCAAATGTTCTGATATACATAAGTTGCTCCAAAAAAAATGCCTCCTATTTATTTTCACAGAAATGAAATATATTTTCTACATATGACAGATGCTTCTAATAATCCACAATCCTGCAAAAAGATTCTTCTCTCAGATCTACTTTTGGACCAATAAAGCTCCTCTACTCCTCAGAATTTCCATATAGACCAGAGGAAGTTGGAGTTGGACTCAGTGTCCCTTCCAACTTGAGATATTACAAGATCTTAAGAACTTTGTGTACATCACCCAATTAAATATCAGAATAAGTATCTGCTATACTCTCTAGACAAAAAAGGGAGTTGAAGAATGTAGCTGTAAAATTGATTACAGTTGGGCTGGTGAATGAAGTCAAGCCATTATTATCATTGATCTTACTATTACATTTTGAAATTATTCTCGTTATCTGATTTATCACCTGATGTTCAAGACATCAGTTAGGAAATTTTAACATAGAGAAATGTTTGGTGTTTCACACTAAAAGGAAAAGTAGTGTTTGGAGGGTTAAATTTAAAAACAAAATTGTACAATTAGGGTGGTACGCATGTCTTTTAAGTGTACATCACAGGATACTTCGTAGAGAAAGTATTTTTTCCTTGTATCTCATTAACATGCTCTTTAACATCTTTGTCAGTGATATCAACAGTGGGACTGAGTGCACCCTCAGCAAGTCTGTGGATGACACCAAGCTGTGGGGTGCAGTCAACATACCTGAGGGACACAATGCCTTTCAGACAGAACTAAATTGGCTTGAGCAGTGGGCCCATGTGAACCTCTCGAGGTTCAATAAATCCAAGTGCAAGGTCTTGCACCTGGGTTGTGACAACCCCTGAAATCAGTACAAGCTGGAGGACGTAAGGATGGAGCACAGACCTATTGAAAAAGACTTGAGGGTACTGGTGGCTGGTAAGCTGGACGTGAGCCAGCAATGTGCCCTCACAGGTCAGAAAGCCAACTGCATCCTGGGCTACATCAAAAGAAGAGTGGCCAGCAGGTCAAGGAAAGTGATCCTGCCCCTCTACTCTGTGCTGGTGAGAGCTCACCTGGAGCACTGTGTCCAGATGTGGAGTCCTCAGTACAGGAGAGACATGGACCTGTTGGAGCACATCCAGAGGAGGGCCAGAGAAACAATCCAAGGGATGGAACACCTCTCTTTACAAGGACAGGCTGAGAGAACCGGGGCCATTCAGCCTGGCAAAGAGAATTCTCCAGGGAGACCTGAGTGCAGCCTTTCAGTTTCTAAAGGGAGGTGTAAGAAGGAAGGGAGTAGACTCTTTAACAGAGCCTGTTGTGATAGGACAAGAGGAAATGGTTTCAAATTATAAGAGTGAAGATTTAAGTTAGATATAAGGAAGAAGTTTTTTAAGGGTGGTGAGGGACTGGAATAGGTAGCCCAGAGAGGTAGTTGAAATTCCATCCTTGGAGACATTCAAGGTCAGTCTGCACAAGGCTCTGAGCAGCCTGATCTAGCTGTAGATATCCCTGTTCATTGCAGGGGGACTTGGATGAGATGACCTTTAAGAATTCCTTCCAACTCCAAAGATTCCATGACTCTAATATATACCTGTACCTCTTATTCAATGGAGTGCATAGAGCTTCTTTGTGTTACAATCAACTGTTGGGTACACCTGTTTGCTCAGGTTTTTAAGTTGCTTTTTTTACTCACACTGTTTTCCTTAAGTGAGGTCAACAAAATGCAGAGCTTGAAAAAGATGTTGAAAAGAAAGCAAGCCCATATGCAGTGGGTTGAAGAAAAAAGCAGTTATGCATTCAGAAAATGTCACCTGAATGAGTCCTAAGTATATATGGTACAACAAGACAGCTCAGATGTGTGTTTAATCCCCTTTTCCTTTCAGCACAGACAAACTCTTTAGTCAAGCCTCTATGCATAAAGGCAGTCAACAGTTAGGGCCTGCCTGCATTCTTCCTTAATCTTAATCTATCAACGCATACCTCAAGAGAAAAGAGATACCCACACCACCTCCAGAACAAATCTGGAGATTTTTCTAGTAGGGCTCATGGAGATAGCTTACTTATTTGTCTTGCATAAACATATTACTCCGAAAGACAACATCAAAGACAGCAGAACTGCTGTAAGTCTGGTGCCTATTTTTTTTATCATTATAATTGCTCGGCTATTCAAGTCAATGGAGTCTTTACTTAACTTCGTGAAGGTAAACCATGCTAAGCTGGGACAATTTTCAGCTTTAAGAAACATGGTACCACAAAATCATAAAAAAGTTCCATAAAATAAGTTTCTTCTGTAACTGATACCGATACGGAGCTACAAGATGATTAGTTTCTATTTACTTTGTGCTTGATTAGTAAATTGTAGGTGACTAATTTTGATTGCAGTTTATTATGGGAAAAAAGCAAATGAGGTAGGAATCTAAGCTTCCCTTTCTAAGGCTGCTCCACAATGTGAACCAAAGCACAATAAGTGAAGATTTTCACCAAAACCTCTAAAATTTAAAGTAAATGCACCCACAGTTGCTTAAAGGTTCACTATAATTAGTTATAAACAAATTCACAAAGAGGTAAAGCATGCAACTGGAGACCTGGAGAAGTAAAAATGTAATCTAGGGTTGCATGATGATTAGCTCTTAAGGCAAATTCTGCTTGCATTGATGTAAACAGGACTCAGCAAAACTGAAACATGTTGGGTTTCTGCTGTTCAGTCAGGTTTTGCATTTTAGCCTGTTCATGATTAATTCCAGATGGACATTCGCAGTTGTCTCTTGAAAAACTGGAGTAGTAAATACATTTGTGCATTATAATTCGCCTATTTAGGTAAAAATTCTAAGTGTCAGGCAATACACAACCTTTCGGCATGCAGAATATTTTTCTCTCTAGTGCTAGGTGAGCAACTTTAGACTAATACAGCTCTGTCACAAAAGCTAGCTGCCTGAAAAATTCAATACTTTTTTGTTTGCAGAAGCTGTCAAAGATGGAAACCGGTATTAACAGTTCTTTCAAATTCCAATTAAAATAACATGTATGTTTGGAGCTTTAAAACATGTATTTCATCTAAAAAAATATGTGCAACCACAAAATCATTTGAGACTACAATCAAAGAAAACAGAAACCCTGCAAGAACTTCATCTTAGGCCTGTTATTCTCATAGTAAATTTCTGGAAAAACAAGGAACCCAAAACAATCTAACGTCAAAATGTCTCTCTTTCATACCAGTAAAAATGATAGAATTGTACTTTTCAGATTTGAGAAACAGTACACTTTTGATGAATTATGATCCAGAAAAACTGCTCTATTTTGAAAAAAAAAAAAAAGTCCTCAACAAGCAACAGTTCATCAACCTCATATTACTGCACAGTACCGAGACGTCTTTTGTGCATTTTCCTCATTTTGCTAATGCAAGATTTCTAAATTAATTTGAGAACATGAAAACCATATGTTGAAATTCGACAGCTGTGATCAAATGACAACAGAGATCTGTTAGTTCTCTCTTTAACTTTGTACATATACATGTTAAAAAATGCTCCCTAAAATCACCACAAGTCTTAACAAACTTCTCTAACACATGTAAAGATAGAAGTCCAGAAATTACCTATGAAAATCACATTAATAGGGTTATCAAGATAAAGAATACAAATCTATGTCTCAAAAATTCAATAACCTTATTCACATTTATTAAAGAAAATAAGTTCAATTAAAAAATTAACCAAGTTCTCTATTAGCTTTATTCCACACGAGTTTTGACCTACATTTACAGTGACGCTGAATGGACATTTCAGAATCTGATCTATTTCCAACATTTCTTTTCATCTTTGAATATCACTAGAGAGTCCCAGATGCCTTGCTATGCTGTCTTCTGCTTCTCTGCAATGACATCTCTGAGCAAGAATACTTTTTAGTTGATCAAAACAGAAGAATCTTTCTCTTAACTATCACTACGGATCTGGCAGCAGATAGAGCATTATGGTCCTTATGCCATAAGTGTATAATTAAACTTTTCAGTGGAGCCTCAGTCTCTGCTTCAAGTCTGGTCATATTAAAAAAACAAACATGAGAGTTGTTTTCTCATCAGGATGTGGTAGCAATCTAACTGGTTCAACTCCATCTTACTTAAATATAGTTGTTGATTAATGGGTCCTAGCATGGCTTTCCTGGGAACAGCACACATCAGATTGTTTCTGGAATGCACTTAAAATTATTTCTTGAGAATTTTCTCTTGAATATTTTAACTTGTATGTGGTGGTTCAGAGATGCAGTTTTATGTACAGAGTATTTTAAAGCTGCATCAAGCCTTGAAAATGGATTAAGAGAGCCATCACTCTAAGAAAAATAGTAGCTGTTCCCTAGACAATCTGGGAAGTAAATAAAATGTCTGCGTCATTCCGCAGCACTGAAATTATGAGGTCAGCAGCCAATGGTGGCACACGCTGAGCAAGAATCTAGTGGAAGGGCAGATGTCCCCATGACTCCTGCTTGCTAATGTCTGCTGGTAGTTAGTTTTATGTGTTAGCATGCTAAGGTCATGAAGGAAATCCATGGTTGTTCCAGAAACATTTTCCTCTCAGAGAAGTCTCTGATGATATAAGTTAGGAAAAAAAACCCAAAACCTGCAATTATTTGGACAAAATGCAATGAATACACTATTCTAAAAATGGTGGCATTAATTGCTCTACTAGAAAAAGCCCCAAATCAAGACTTCTCTTCTTGCCCGGCACAAAACTAAAATGACTACTTAGAAATCATACCACTTTGCATATTTGTTCCACTCCTTAAACTAATTTCACTACGGAGAAAAGAAGTCCTAATGCAATTTTTGAAGCTCCGTAAATACAGAATGTATACCCATGCTTTTTAACACTTTCCATAGCCATATATCCATGTCAATTTGCCCATAATTCAGCTAGTTTAGGAAGGATGGAACTTGTGTTAACGCCAAGTTACTAATAAGAGACACTTAATTATCCAATTTTAATTCTATGAATTCTTGCAAGGGTCTTTATAACACCAAGAAGAGAGTTGAGTGGGGGGGCTGGGAAAGGAGTAGCAAATGAGCAGGCACATGGTTTTCATTTGGAGGAGGGAGTCTGTTATGAAATTTACTTGACTGCTGCAGGCAATATTGGAGGATTAAATGGAAACTGGCTGAACCTTAGCTTCCAGTTAGTAAAGAACGTTCACTCTATAAAGTTTCCTTATAGCACCTTTTTACATAATGAGCTTTAACTAAATTCTGTCAGCACGGAAAGTGGTTCATATGGTTTAAGATGCGTCTTACTTCAGGAATTCAGAAGCTTTTCCTTTCAAAGGCAGAGAAACAGTTTTAAAGAAGAAATTTAGTCTCTAAGCAGTGGAAGATATTGTATCTTTCCCATGTCTCATGCTTTCAGCTACAGACTTGAACAAATCTATGGCAGGATATTGATCTCATCAGCTGCAATTATCCTTTACCTGAATATTCATATACTATACTATAACCCTCAGTCTCCAGAAAAATGTGAATTCTGCTGGTATTACTGTAAGAGATAAGAAAAGTAGGAAGTACTTCCCACACTCATTTGAATTTAGTTTTCTTAATTTTCAAATGGTTTCATTATTTTAGTTTGGGGCTCAGAACAGTTTTTTTTTATACTGCCCCTTTCTGAAATCTGCCTGACTCATCAAGGTGTTTCCCTTTCTTTCCTCTTTTCAGACCTTCAAGAACTTTTAGCAAGCTCAGTCTTGCCTAAGTACCACTGAATGGCATAAAGAGATGAATACATGAACATAGGAACATCCAGCATCAAGATTTACAGTTCTCCCCTGATCTTTTTTTTTCTTTTTCTTTTCTTTTTTTTGCACTCAGTTAAGCTCTTAATTATTACAAACAATAATGATAAACGATATTTTGCACAATTTTTCTGAGAGAAATATTGGAGTATGTTGTTTCAGGCATTGTATAGACAAAAAACCTCTGTTGTCATTCTAGATGGACACAAAAGCTAAGACCTAATACTTGAAACACTTCTAAGAATGTAAGTAATTTACCAGTGCACAATGTTCCTGGGATCATAAATTAGTTACACTGTTCACATGTGCAATTGGAACTTAGCCTGTATTTGCAGAACAATAATTTTAAAATCCGGTAAAATCTTTTTTTTTTTTTTTTTTAATAATAAGGTATAGTAAGTTCTTTTAGTCTTTTAGAAGCAAAGGAGTGTTTCAGCAATGATATCCTGCAAGTATTTGATTTTTCAACCCATTGTTCAAGACAAAATATTAAAAGAATAAAGACTGGAGAAAAATGAAGTATTAATTTCAATTGGAAACTAAATACTGATATTCATCTTCTGATAAAGTATGAAAGAACTTGGTCTCAAAATGTTACTTTGAGATGAAGGATCAAAAAAGTTCTCACATTCTAAACAGCTGCAAAGATACACTGTACTTAATATTTGTTTTCCTGATAAATCTATTTAAAGATTTACCAAACAGGTCCAGTCAAAAAATACCATTGCCTAGCGAATTAACTATTCATTTGAACTCTTCAAATCACTCTCCTTGTCAATACTATTCAAATGAATGCACTGAAATTTCTAATAAAATTTAGGTACTGAGTGTAATTTGATAAACAAATCTATGACCATCTTTACAAAAGGAATAGCTATGATGAGGTAAAATATAGAAAAATGTAGAATGCTAAGTTTGATCCATACTGAATCTATACAGAAGTTGGAACACATCAGAAATTAAAATTCCACTAGCAGAAAGGAGTTGCAACAGTATAAACAGGTGACAGTGAAAACAGAATCAGCCAAAGAGCTTTAGAATGATACATGCATTCTCCATTTGTTTGCTTGTAATTTGGCAGCCAGAATAATTTCCTTAAACTTCATCACACAGTTAAAGTTTCTGGTAAACTAACTCAGCAAAAGGGGAAAAAAATAATTTTACAAGTCTAATATAAAATGTGTTATTTATACTGTTTTCCGGTAGTAATCAGCACTGTCTGATGTGCAAGTAATTTGTTGAATGCCAAAGACACTCACGTCTGGGTAACAGTTGTTGGCTGATTTTGCTGAAAGCTGTGTGTCAGACCAGGAATCTGTTTGCGGTAAAACAGTTCGTGCAGGAAGGTAGGCAGCCTGCTTCCCTGTTCTGCACTAATGATGCCTCTTCCCAGCAACTGCATTTGGACCCTTGCTCAAAGTTCCCAGCTCTCCTCTGAGGGAATGCCGGTGAAGAGGGTATATCCCCTTCTCAAAGACTCAGTTCCCAAAATTAACCGAAATGAAAATAAGGTGGAAATCAAGTTTTCACTAAATCAAATTTGTTTATCTTAAGCCAAGTAATAACTGTATTTCGTATTTCCTGCCCAAGGATAGCAATACTTTTTGTGTTAGATATACAGGCCTTTTGCAAACATTTCTATTGGGTTATAAAGAGACAGTGAAATGAAGGGGTACGAAGGAAAAGAATGAGATGCCATGTGCAATGCTTTTCAGAAACACTGGGAAAGTGCTGTGGCACTAACTGAATCGCAGCCAACCTCTTCCTAGCTCCACTCCACCTCCCAGTCCTGTGAGAGGAGAAGTACCAATCACAAACCCACTAATCCCCTTCTCTTCCCCTGCCCCCGATGCCCAACCTGGAGCGGGGATGAAGGAGCAGTAATATAATCGTGCTGGCAGGAAAGTTGCTTTATACCCTGCAAGAATGCCCTGGGGTGGACAGTAATCCAGGGATGACTGCGTGCCAGAGGCCACACAGGAACTGGCTGGCACAAGCTGGGAAATAACCCAGGGCCACTGTTACAACAACCTAATTCTCAATCATAAGTCTACCCTTTCTTCCTCCTTAATCCTTTATTTTATTTTCAGTAACATGATAGAATCTAATATACCTCATAACCCCATTAGTGCTGCATGCCAGTCCCTGGTCTATCTACAACAGTCCTGAAAACACTTCAGATTGCACTTATTCAAGCCACCCTAATCAAAACGAAGTGTCTCTCAATTAATTATCCCTCTACAATCTGCATTCCAATCCCTCTTCATAATTGACAATTACTTGCCTATTCTTCCTCACAAAGCCCAGAGTAAATTGGATAATTTTAGCATTTGTTTTATTTTGACTGTTCCTAAATTTAACGTGAGAAACTCTTTGCACCCCCTCCGCTTCCTGTTTTGGTAAAACAAGTTAGTTAGAATCCATGTCTTCACAATTAAATTTTCAACAGCACATTGGGAAGGTCATTGCCTCAGCTGTTTATTGATCTCATTATTACAAAAAGGTATGTGGTTATATCTATGTCTGGCCTTATATCACACTTTTTTAAAAGGCACTAAATAATATAATCAAAATATTATACTTAATATAAACATTATATATTAAGGCCCGCTCTCCAATTTCTTCCAGGCCAACACACTGCAAAGTATTTCTCAGTTCATATTAAACACATGAGAACATTTGCACTTATGATTAGGAAGCAGCTCTTGACCTTCTAAACTTGTATTGTTCCCTGATGAACACTCTGGTTCTAAATCCCCAGAAGGCCATGACCTGTTGTGTATCCAAGGTCAATTAAAATAAAGTCTTTAAATCTTTTTCATATGAATTTTAACATGTTTTCTAAGAATTATAGGCTCAAATTTAACCCTGTGTTGCATAAGATTTTTCCAATATGAGTTTCAGTTATTCTGAGTAGTTGAGTGTGCTGGATTTTCTATGGCTCATTCCCTGCACAAAACAGCCCCTCTGGCTTATCACCTTCCCCTTCATCACTCTCTCCTGAAATCACAAGAATAAAAAGCATCAGGAATCTGCTGAGCCCTCAAGGTCTTCGACTTATTTGACCAGCCTGCTTCTTACAGAACTATTCATGACAATGTTATCCTAGTCTTATTTCAATCTCCTATGGTTTTGTTCACAGGGTAATGGCTGGTATTAAATAGTCTTTCTCTTGGTATTTTCTAAATTGTCTCTTTCAAATCTTACTATCATCAAGAATGCCTTGACCATCTCCCATCTCACTTATGCTGCTTCTGCACAGCGATTTTTGCTCCTACTGTGCAAGATACCTGTTCACACAGCCCAAGATGACAAATAATGCAAAGGGTGATGAGAGAAACAAAAGACAAGGAAGGTAAATTAAGACAAACAAAAGATCTGGAGAAACTTCTGCTTGGGAGACTTCTGATGGTAACATGAGAGGGGAAAAAAAAAAAAGCACAACCAGAATTCAGAATTCAGACCAGAATCAGCAAGCGCAGCCAAGAATGGACTGCCAGGACTGACGTAAATGGCTCAGCTGGGAAATGCACAGGTGATTAGAAAGGAAACTAGTCAGGGGACTGTGGGAACAGTCTGTGCGTCTTGAAGAGAGGCAGCTGGAGCTGCAGAACAAGTTTATGTAAGGTAGAGCTAGCAGTGATGAGGAGATAGCTTGGACAACTCCTGTCAAATAGCATGGTTGCAACACGGTTAAAGAATCTCCACTGAGCTCATGGATGAAACAGTTAGCCAGGCGAAGCACAACTGGAGAGGCTATCAACCACATTTGATAAACTGGTAGATTGAGACAAAAGAGATCTCCATTTTCCTACTGAAATTCTAGGGCAGATACATTGCCTCCAAATACAACATGCTCTTAGAATAACAGTAAAGAACACAGAGCAGTAAGAGGCAATATCTTTTATTAGCTCAACTTCTATAGGTAGAAAAAGCAGGCAAGCTTGCAACTGCACAAGGCCTTTTTCTGGATCTTCTTTTACATATTAGATCTTTTAATTGTTTTATGAATATTTTAGCACAGAACTCTTTACAATGTTACATCTGTTTTAAAAATGTTTTTAAAAGGCTGCTAGCTTGAAAGAAGCGCTATTTGACTCATCTTCATTTTAGATTCTTGTTCACATTGTGGTATCACAGAAGCTGACCAGAAAATGCCACAGGGTTCAGTGCAGTTAACATGCAGCTCACTGACCTGACATACTTTCAAAAGTTTTTATATTTTATACTAATTTTTCAGCTCACTAAGAGATTTTCAAAAAAAATCCCTTGTGTTAAGATTAGCCTGGGCTAATATAAATAACATTTCCCAAAGTAAAATAAAAAGAATAAAACAGATAAGAAGGAATACTATATACTCATTAGTGCGCATAATACTGTATTTTGCTTGTAGTGGACTTAAGTACCAGGGATTTAACAACTAGTATTTTAATAAGGTAGTACTTTAGGTAATGGGGTTTATGAGCTTTTTTTAATCTGTAAAATAATAACATGAGAGAAAGGAGAATCTCATTGGCCTATCATGCCGCAAGTTTGTTATAAGTTAGGACGGGCAATAAGACTCCTGATACTCAGAAATGTCTGTATATACTCAGCTGGCATGCAGGTGTTCTGCTAAAAAAACAGAAATAGGAATTTGACAGGCAGAAAGCTACCAGATGTTTGTAAGGAATAATTAGGAAGAGAAAGGGTAGAGATACACTGACATAACTTAAAAAAAATCCAACAAACAAACAAGCAAAGAAAAAGAACAACCACAAAATAATGCAAACAAACAAACAAAAAAATAGCTAGAATCTTTCTTCGTGTGGTATTTTGAAAGTTATGATGGTAAGAATGATTTCTCTTTATGTTTAAAAAACAGATGTATTTACAGAATATTGTACATAATTTTAGGGAAAGGAATCTAGGAGACTTTTAAAACATATAGAAAAGAGCTGTAGAAGTGCAGCTCTATAAGGCAAGTAATTTTAAAGACAGGCAATTGTGATGGAGATAATGGTTCTGTTGGAAATGCATTGAGTAAGTTGAAGAAGACTTCAGTTCCTTTAGATTTTCAGCCATGCTAACCACAACTCCAGTAAATCAGGAATGAAGTTTAATAAAACCCAGGGTTGAAATCTGATACCATTTATACTCACACAGATCTAAAATAACCCACCTGACCTTATCTCTGATCTTAATCTAGACTAGCAAAAACCTCCAGTTCCCCACCTCTAAGTCTCAAATCTTCTCCAAGTACGATTTTCAAATCCATAAAATTTTTATACAGTAGCTTCATCCATAAAATCAGTAAGGTTTATAGCTACAGTCTCTTAGCACTTCTGTTGTTTCAATAACCCTGTCTTTATCAGTCTCATCAAAGCTGCTATTCAGCAAGAGGTTGCTGGTAACTGTAATGAAGTGACGATGCCATAGATTTCCTTAAAGCTGAAGATTTTCCACTGCTAGGCAGGTGACTGTGATTTCCATCACATCAAGACAATTACTTTTAAGAACGGAAGGAACTTGCACTCTCCCTCCTTTTCCTCTACTCCTCCCAGCTTAGGCTGCACATCACAATCCACAAACTTTCAGATAATACTTTACCTGTGATTCTCAGCAACACCGGTACTACAGGAAATTGACCGTAAGACAGAGTAGTACTTTTTAAAGGAAACTATTTGAAAACCTAAGCCTGGGAAACAGATCATGGAAAATACTGTGAATAAGCTCTTGATTTTACCTTTTGAACAGGGAGATGATTCATATCCCTGTAGGATAGGTTTTCAGATAAAGCAAGTTAAAATAAAGAGAGTAATTTAATACGAGAAAGAGATAAGAAATTGATTTTGACTTTTCACACTGCAAATCTCTAAAACATAATTCATTTCCATGGAAAACTGAAAACATACAGAAGGATTCTCCTTTAAGTTATGATCTCCCTAAGCAAAAACTCAAGAAATAAAATCCATAGCTGATACATTTCCCTCAGAAAGAAGAAAACAAAATCCAACTGTGAAGGCATAGGAACCCAAACTCTCCAAGAATGGTTAGAACAAAAATGGTATCTCTAATCTGCTATTTTTATATCTTGTTCTAAAGATTAAGATTTACAACAGCTTATTTTAGAGTTGTGCATATCCCTTACAGGTCAATACAGCACTACAAAAAAAGGAGAATTACCAGACCTTGATAACAAAAAGAGCATTTCCAACTTCATCTAACTGTTGTTGTGGACTGACTCTGCTACATTTATTTGTACTTTCTTAATAGACTAATGGCAATGACTAAATTGCAGAACATAGTAACCTGTCAGCAGAATGTAATAACATCTTAAGAATCAAGTCTGTGTGGTGGTTTTTTGTTTGTTTTCTTTTTTTTGGTTGTTTTTTTTTTATTATTATTTTTTCTGGAAGTCAATCTATAGCACAATTAACTGACATTAAATTTCTAGAACTCACTCCTACCTCAGCTGATGGGAGCGCATATCTCCACACATCCAGTTGAGTTACTCGCATTGTATTTTGCATTCTGGACTTAGAAAAAATAAACAGAGAAGTGTAATCCCACTTAATTGAGCTGCACATGGGAGTTGCTAAATTTAGGCTGAAATGTGGCAAGGCAGAGGTGAATGATACCTATCTGGAATTTGGCAAAAGCTGCAGTCCCTGATTAATGACCACTGGGCACCAATGAACCTTAAGCAAACAGGATTTACTAAGAAAATGGTAGAGTAAGTTATCACAGCAGGGATACTAGGTTTTTGGGCAAGTATCTTGCCTTTGAGATGTGCATCATTCCCATTTGGAAGCAAGTCCTACGGAAAAAGCTTTTCTTATCTGGCTGCTAAACCATATTCTATGTAAACAGCACCCTTTATACAAGCACTGTATCTTAGTCTAAGTTACTTACTCTGAAAAGGGATTAAATACCTGTAGCTTACAAGAAAATATTAACGATCATAGTCTCTCTTGCTCTTTAATGTATAACAGGATGGCACAGTTAAAATATTGATCAAACAGTTGGGAATACTGCTGGAAATTAGCAGAAAATGCTATTTTCTGTAAGTTAACTGCAACGTGCTATTTGAAAACTGATTCAGCTCAGTGTTTCAATAAAAGTAATTGGAGAACATGTATACAGCTCGCATTTTCAAATCTGACTTACAGAATTAAGATGTCCAAAGTGGGGTACCAGAAAGAGCCTCATTTTCAGAAATCGCTACCTTGGCATTTTCTCAGCCTTTTTAATTAAGGTAGTCTAAAAATGAGACATTCAGAATCATTATCATACTTCCACCTCTCTCTTGTTTTACAGCATTTTTGGTTACCTGCAAGCACTAAGCTACTTTTATGAAACAGCTGAGCGGGTTGAAATCATACAGAAATACTTGTACATAAATGCTACACACACTACATGGTTTTGAAGCAACCAAGTTCAGCCATTTTAGAAGAGGAAAACTCCCAAAGTATACCAAGATCACATAATGCTGTTTGCAGGACAAGACTTCTTTTTTTAAAAATATTTATCAAAAATCCTTAAGAGAAACTCAGCGTATATTCCTACCATCTGTTGAGTCAATCCTGCTTGTATTTAACTCTGTGACCTCATAAGTTACCATTTTAAAACTGTTAAATTCTGGAAACTTGGAGTCAACAGCAAAATCTCCACTGACTTAAAGTTAGGTTTTCATCTTCGTGTTTACTTAATAGTACTACATTTCTACAGGGCTCCACTTAAACTGAGACCTGCTTTTTAAGCATATTTCATTTATTAATGTAACAGTTCAAAGAATGTAACATTACTACGTCTTGGAGTCCAGACTTCTAAGAGGGCAGGAAGGAGGACCTGGGAAACTGCAGGCCGGCCAATCTCACCTCCATCCCTGGGAAGGTGATGTAAAAACTTATTCTCCAGGCAACTGGGAGAAAAATAAAGGTCATCAATAGTCAACAAGGGTTCACCATGGGGAAAACATGCTTGACCAATCTGGAAGCCTTCTATGATATCACAACCAGCTGATTAGTTAGGGGACAGTAGTGATGTCTTCTACCTTGACTTCAGCAAGGCTTTTGACACTGACTCCCATAGCATTCTTTTAGGTAAGGTTAGGAAGTGTGGGGTAGATGAGTGTACAGTGAAGTGGACTGAGAACCGCCTGACTGAGAATGCTCAGAGGGTTGTGGTCAGTGGCACAGTCTAGTTGGACACTTCTTCACCAGGAGTCAGTAATGGGTCCTGCCTTGTTCAACATCTTCATCAGTGACCTGGATGAAGAGATAGAGTGCACCCCCAGCAAGTTTGCTGATGATACAAAGCTGGGAGGGATGACTGACACACCAGAAGGCTGTGCTACCATTCAGTGAGACCTGGGCAGGATGGAGAGATGAGCAGGGAGGAACTTTATAAGGACAAAGGTAGAGTTCTACATCTGGCAAGGAATAAACGCATGCATCAGGTTAAGAACTGACCTGCTGGAAAGGAACTCTGCAAAGAAAGTCCTAGGCATCCAGGTAGACAACAGGTTGACCATGAGCTAGCAGTGTGCCCTTGTAGCTGAGAAGGCATCCTCAAGTGCATTAAAAACAGCGCAGCCAACAGGTTGAGGGAGATGATCCTTCCCCTCTGCTCTGCCCTGATGAGGCCATATCTGGAGTACTGGGTCCAGTTTGGGGACTCTTTAGTTCATGAAAGCCAGGGAAATTCTAAACAGAGGCCAGCAGAGGGCCACAAAGATGATTAAGGGCCTGGAGCACCTGCCTTACGAGGAGAGGTTGAGAGACCCGTGACTGGTCATCCTGGAGAAGAGAAGACTGAGTGGGGATCTTATCAATATTTATAAATATCTCAAGGGTGGGAGTCAAATGGATGGGGCCAGGCTCTTTTCATTGGTGCCCAGCAACAGAACTAGGGGCAAAGGGCAAAAATTAGAACATAGGAAGTTCCACCTGAACATGAGGAAAAACTGTTTTACTTTGAGAATGACAGAGCACTGGAACAGGCTGACCAGAGAGATTGTGTAGTCTCTTTCTCTGGAGATATTCCAAACCCATCTGGATGCTTTCCTGCGTAACCTACTCTAGGGAACAGATTTTAAAGCCAATGCTTGCCTACAAGCTGAGATGAAAGCAAAATGCAGAATGGTCTTGCCTGCACCAAGAGAACATTGAAAAATTGTTTTGTTTTGTTTTTTATTAAGGTGGTAATGTTTGAACAATGCTTGGAGGACATGAATAGCATCTTTTTACAATGGAATTCCCGCAATTGTGAAGATTAAAATCATCTGAAGTATATGTCAAACAGGGACTGCTACAATAAAGAACATTAGAGCTGAAGCCAGTAAAAACAAAAATCCTCAAAACTAGGATTGTTTTTGAAGGATGGGAACATATGAAGTGGAATTTTGGTAAATCAGAAATTCACATTCCAATAGTAATCCTTGAAGCGTGCATATAAGAAAGCAAAACAGAAAGAATCCTACCAGCCTATAATAGAACAAGCAGTTTAAGAGATCCAAACCTCATTTCCTCAGAAAGTAATAAAAAATTTGCTGTTGTGTTGAGGTAGATAAAGTTTACTGAGCTGCGTTCCCAATTTTTACTTCTTATTCAAAACAATTATAAAGCACATGTGAGAAAATAACTCACTCAGGTGCTGTCCTCTGATCTAATGTTTTGGAAAAATGAGTCAGTATCCCAGACTCAGTGTAATGACAAAACATTACTTGAATGGGATCCCAATCATCTTCATCCTTTCAGATTTTGAATATGACGACAGTATTAAAAGCAGAATTGTAATCTTTGATGATTCTCTTTCACACTGAGACACAATAATGTTTTATAATGATGGGAAAAAAAATAATATGGCTTTTGTATTTGTTTGTAAGTAGGTTACTCAATAGCATGATAATAGTAGCACAATAATATCATAATTCTATCATCATGACTAATGGCACTGTCAATTAAAAACACCTTTGGCTATAAAACAGAGATGATAACTGCAAATTCCCTTGCCTTGAGATGCTACCTCTTCACCTTGCCAAATCTCCTCACTCTTGAGCACAGGGTTGGTATAGTACAGTTGCAGTAGCAAAGAGCTTCGTACTGGGTAACCATCGGTTGTCATCGCGGAGGCTAGCAGATATAAAGCAGCACTAGTATAACAAACTATAGGAAATCAACTTTCATCAGCTCAATTTGCTTTGGAACACAGAAGATGTGAAAGCAAGCTTGCAATACTATTAAAGATTATGTTGTAAGAAAAGAATAAGTGAAGATAAATAGACATTATAGATACCAAAAGAAAGAGAAAGGAGAAGTACATGGAATTCATGAACTTAAAATTCATTGTATACAAATATTATAGAACCAGCAGAATATAGAAATGAGTTGCATAGTTCTTTAATTCATGATTGTTAGTAGTAAAGTGAGCAGTGCAAATTCATATCAGGAGACAAATACGTAAGTTGTCTAGTGCACAACAGTCATCTACAGAGTGGAAACTACGAGGGCTGCTCTGAAAGGAATGCCTCCTCTTTTATTATGTTGACTCACAATGTCAGAGGTGTATGTTGGTGGTAAGGCAGCAGAGGTTGAGCCTTCCCACCAATATTCCATTACATTTTGTTGTCATGCAATGATGGCAGCAGAGGGGCAGTATGACAAAATGGTGTCTGACATAGAAGTGCATATGAAGTAAAGTTGTGGAAGTGAATTCCTTCATGTGGAAACAATTGCACTCAATGACATTCATTGATGCTTGCTGAAAGTTTATGGAGACCAAACAGTGGATGTGAGCACAGTGAGGTGGTAGGTGGTGCATTTCAGCAGTGGCAACAGTGATGTGAAAGATAAGCCACATTGCAGACAGCCATGAACAGCTGTCACACCACTAAATGAAGAGTCATCCATGCAGATCAGCTAATGGTAGTGACAGTGTTGAAAAACAGTGTTTTGTAGCTGAGAACAAACAGTGTTATTGTGCCCTTTCTATCTGTTGTCATTTCCATGGGGGAAAAAAAAAATAGGAGGCACTACTTATGGAGCAACCTATGTACAAAAGGGTTGCTTCTGTACAGTATTGAAACTCTGTAATGAACAGAACCTCCTTCGGATGCCATAAATTAATTAAGCACTCACAGAAGATGCCAAACTCCTATTTCTGAAATACCTGTGCTCTATTTATCCACAGAAAGGAAACCCACCCTGGAGACACTGGTTCCAGCCAACTACCACCCAGTATCAAATTTCCCACAGATAAAGTCCATAGAGAAGCTAGTCAAAGGCCACGGACATTCTCATATAATTGAAATTAACCTTTTAGAAACAGCATAGTCTGGAATTAAGCCAGGACACAGAAGTGACACCACCTAGGAGACTGATGAATATTCTCCACCCATCAATGGGCAAAGGACAGACATCCTTTCCCATCATCTTGGACCTCTGTAGTCAGAGTAGTGCTCTAAAATTATTTGAGTCCTTCCTGGAGAGGTACGCCCAGTGAGTAGTGACAGGAAACGGTACCTCCACCATCGGATTCCTCAAACTGTGTGTCAACTGCAGAAGCCAAGAACTTTGGAAATGACATTTATCCCAAATATCACACTGTTCACACAGTTTTTGTGTGATACCTCTACCCCACCCTAAGCTCCTTAGCTACTGATGTGATCAACACGTCTTTGTTCATCCAGAACTCAGCACAATCATGAACTATGCTGGTAGTCCTCTGTATAACCTAACAGATACACTCAGTAATGGTATTGTGGAATTTTAAAAGTATCAATTCTTCCTCAGTGCATTTTCAACAGCTATGTGGAACAAATCAGGACTGAATTATTTCATAGTAATATGCAGGTAATATCACTGCTACAACAGACAACCTCCTGCGTGATCAACTGTCAATTATACTGGAAGACACATAGAGAAAATACATTCATAAATCTGTAACAAATTAATCATTTGTATACATATTAATGGTTATTCAGTGAGTACCTGAAGAGTATATTTTGGTTAAGCTGATCTCTGTTTTGATCAGAATCACTAGCAACGTTTTGTCAATCTCAATCAAGTAGAAGACTACCGTAAGCATACTGACAATATCAGGGTCCTTTAACTCCTCAGATCAATGAACAGAAAGACAATGTAGATGAACATGGATATTTCAGACATTTGGAAGCTCCAACTAATGTAGATCCCAGCATATCTCCTAAAAATAACATCTGATTTCCACACTAAATTTCCATTTAATCTCAAATCAAGTAGAGATCTCTTTTTTATATATATTCAACACATTAAATAACCTGGATTGCTCCAATACTTTATATGCATATGCCTATACATAAAGAACTATTTCTGTGTGTTATTCATGAGTGCATGACTCTAACTGTGAAGATACAAGGATCAGAGAGAAAAAAATAGTTTTGCTTTTTAATATATAACACAAAAATTAAGGAATATAGGCAGCGCATATATATGATCTGAGCTACTCTATGAAAACTTCAGTTAAGTAATTTGGAACAGTTGCTGGTGAAAGCTAAAAAGTGGAAAGTTTTTTTAGTGTTAATATGACACTTTCAAATGCAGCAACAACAGTATGCAGAGTAAGTGGAGATAAAAAAAACATTAATGTTTCAGATTCTATGCAGAGAGACTTTCCATTGCATGAACGCTATAAAGTTAAACAGATCACTTTGGCTTTGTGTGTAATGTGTTTTATTTTCAGAAGATACTGAAAGAAAAATAAATATCTTAAGCATTAATATTGGATTGTGTGGGTGAATTCAATTCAATATTGTGGTTGAATCTTTTTTTAAGATTATGTACATACACCTTTTCTGAGAGCACGACAAAACAATTAAGCAAAGACTTAAACTTGGTGTTTTGGGTTTTTTTGTTTTGTTTTTCTCTCCACCAGAGTGATTCTTTTTTTACAAATATATCTTTTTCAAAGGTGACTTCTACACATAAAGCATATGTATAGGAATTTTATAACATCTGAAGACACCTCCAGAGAACAACACCTGGCAGGAGGAGCTGCAATGCAGTGTGGACTGGATGAACTTTTATGGGAATTTGGGAATTACTGGAGAACATATCTTATGGATTATATGTATAATTATTCTGACATCTTGAATATAGCAAAGCTGTGTGAATTCCTGAGGGATTTGGGCAGGTAGAAAGGTAATCTCCCATTTGACGTCGTTTGTTTATAGTTCTCTGGAATTGCAAAGGAAGGAAGAGAAGGGAAGGGCTCTGAATGGACATACTGTCTTTATCAGCAATCTCAGCTACACTTGCTAAGATTAAAGGTAAATACTCCAGACTTTCAGGGGGGGGGAAAAAAAAAAAAAAGAAAGAAAGAAACCTGCAGTTGCCTCTAAAAAGACTCTCTTACAGTTATTTAAAACATTTACAGTGGTACATACAATGATTATTTCTATCAATGCCTATACCTAAATTCATAGAATCATAAAGCCATTTAGGCAGGAAAGGATCTTCAAGACTACCAAGTCCAAACAAAAAATTCATAGCTTTCTGTCTTGGTCTCTGTACAACTTGTGAGCAAAGTAGTAAGAGGTATAATGTAACCTAAAGAAATAAGAGCAAGTGCTGGATTCTGTACCTGGGATGAGGCAACCCTGGATATACATACGGACTGGGGGACAAGCGGCTGGAGAGCATCCCCGTGGAAAGGGATAAGGGGATTCTCATTGATGGCAAGTTGAATGTGAGCCAGCAGTGTGCCCTGGCAGCCCAAAGGACCAACTATATCTGAGAGTGGTGCATCAGGCCCACACTGCCAGCTCAGCAAGGGAAAGGACTGTCCCACTGTGCTCTGTGGTCTCATCTTGACACTGTGTACAGTTCAGGTGCCACAGTATAACAAGGACATAAAACTATGAGAGAGCATCCAGAAGAGGGCTATGAAGATGAGGGAGGGTCTGGAGGACAAGGCATATGAGGAGCAGCTTGAGGTCCCTTGGTCTGTTCAGCACAGAGCGGAGGAGCTAAGGGGAGGCCTCACAGCAGCTGCAGCTCTTCACAGGGAGCAGAGGGGCAGTGCTGAGCTCTGTTCTCTGGTGACAGCAGCAGGGCCCGAGGGAACAACATGGAGCTGTGTCAGGGGAGGGTCAGGTTGGGGGTTAGGGAAAGGTTCTTCACTGATAGCATGGTGAGACATGGTACAGGCTCACCAGGATAGCGATCACAGCCCCAAGCTGCTGGAGTTCAAGGAGCATTTGGACAGTGGTCTCAGACATTGGGTTTGCATTTTGGGTGGATCTGTGTGGAGCTGGGAGTTGGACTTGATAATCCCTGTGAGTTCCTTCCACCTTGAGATAGTCTATGATTCTATGACTCCACAACTCTTGGATGCCTGCAGGGTCTCAGCATGCTTTCTCCTCTCTCCCCCGCTGTCAGGCACTAATTACAGTAGCGGCTCCTCTTGAAGGCAGCTTCACTTGCAGGCAGCTGGGCAGCAGGATGGGGAGTAGAAGGGGTGCAATAGCGTAGATCCCCTGATCTTCCTGGGACACTCTTGCCATCCTCTTACTGAGGGGATCTCAGGAACAGAATGAAGAGGTGACTGGAGACTTAAAAGGTCTCTGTGCCCAAGGGGTAGATACTCTCTTTAGCAAGCAAAACAGCATGGGGAAGCCATCTCCATAAAAGAAGCTCTCAGCACCCCCACCCTTCCTCTCCTTCAAAACTTGGGCCACTCTCAGACCATAGGCCCCAACTTCCAACACTACCATTTTTTAGTTACCGTGGGACACTGTTGGAATCACATTACCATGGCCTCTTGATATCATGTCACCTTACTGCCTTCTATTCCAAGCCCTATAAAAAGGGTGACCCTGCAGACAGAACAACAGTGCTAAGCGACTAGGGACTCAAACTTTTTCCAAGAGCACTTGGAAAAAGGAGGATAAGGAGAAAAGAGTGCTTGCCCACTTCCATGGGGAAATAGGGCAGGATGTATCCTCTTCCAAACAAAATACTGTGGCTGATGGGGAGGCTCAGTACCATTGAGACAATGAAGGTGGACCTGTCTGAGAGCAATGGAGAGCACATGATCCAGAGTTAGAGAAAGAACTGATAGAAGCAGATCGATCTCCATCAGAGCAGACCCATGAGAGGTCCGTTGCTCTCAGGCAACATGAAAAGAGACTGCATCCCTATCATCACATGGGTGTGGAGGTCTTTTAACAAGATTGAAAGGTACAGGCAGACCCAGATAATCAACATGTGGCACCAAAGGTTGTGTCACCAGCAGAATTTTGGGTTTCTCAATCACAGGATGATCTACACAACACCAAGCCTGCTGGTGCCTGATGGGATGCACCTTTCTTAAAGCAGGAAGAAGCTTTTTGCACAAGAGTAACCAGGGCTGTTAAATAAAGCTTTAAGTTAGATCCAAAGGTGAAAAGGGGTAAAGTTAGTTTCACTAGTGACAATCTATGGAATGCCAGCACTTGAGGGACTGTGTGCTAGTGAGATCCTTCAGTCTGCTCCATGAGGTTTTGGGTCTAGAGAAGCAAATTTGAAATACTTCTACATCAATGCACACAAGGAACAATGAAGAGGAGCTAGAATCCTTGGCTCAGTCCCAGAGCTGCAACATCACTAGCATGAGCGAAACCTGTTGGGAAGACTTCTGGGGCTAGCGTGTCACAATTAACAGTCCTGGGCTCTTCAGAAGGGACAGGAATGGCAGGAGGAGAGTAGTGCTGTGTGTGAGGAAGGAGCTGGACTGTATGGAGCTGTCCAGAAGCTATCCCAAACAAAGGAAGACAACCTATGGAGTAATTGTAAGGATGAAATACAGCTGTTTGTGTCTTGGTAACATAATTCAATCCATCACTGGCCTCTGACTATTGTTTTGGTTTAACCTGGCAAGCAGCTCAGTGCCATGTAGCCTTCTACTCACTCCCCTCTTCCCCGTGAGATGGGAAAGAGAATCAGAAAAAAAAGTATGTAGAAACTCATGGGTTGAGATGAAAATTTACTAAGATAGAAAAGGAAGAGAAAATGAAAATAATAATAGAAATTATAATAATGTAATACATTTACAAAACAAGTGATGAACAAAGTAACTGCTTACCACCTGTCCACTGACGCCCAGCCAATCCCCAAGCAGCAGCTGCCCCATGGTGAGCTCCCCACAGATTTAAAGTTTTTTCACACTATGTCATATTCTATGGAATATCCCTTTGGCCAGGTTGGCTGTCCTAATTCTATTCCCTCCCAGCTTCTTGTGCCCCCTCAGCAACCCTGGCTGGCTGGAAGGACAGTACAAGAAGTTGAAAAATCCTTGGCTCTGTGCAGCTACTGCTCAGCAACAACTAAACCATTGGTGTGTTATCAGTATTGTTTTTCTCCCACAGCCAAAACATAGCATCATACCTGACACTATGAAGAAAAAAGTCAATTCTGTCCCAACTGAAACCTATCCATCCCATTTTCAGTCTTAAAAGTAAGCTGCAGAGAAAAAAAATCTCACTAAAGAAAATCACCCTTTAAAATGCCAGTGTAACTAATAAGAGATTAATGAATCCAGCTCAGCACCTTGTCAGTTCAAATGACACCTCTTGTAGTGTTTGGCAGTTTTCTTTTCCTGAAGGACATAGAAGGCAACAGTCTTGATCAGACAAGAAGCACCCAGGTGCACTTGTTGGCACATGAGCAGACACTAACAATTTTAAATTATACAAGTCAACAACAACAACAAAAAAATCTTGTTTTACTCTTTCTGGAAGAATATGTAAGTCAAGCCTTTCAATGCTTGTGATATTATATTTGACCAAACATCATTAATTTGAATGCTTGTACTTGCTGCAAGTTGGGTGATCAAACATTTATGTCAAAAGAATGTCTTGCTAGTGCTATATAAAGAGGTTTCTTCCTTCCTGCTGAAATCTGTTGTATATTAACCCTTTGTATGAGAAGGAGTTTATATGAGTGTCTGGATAATGTGTTATTTCTTACAACCTGTATAAAGTGAGCCATAAGTCTACCTGTGCCTCCACTGTGATCTTGTATCTGTTATTTAAGTAAACATGCACAGCTAATAGCATTTCTTACATCAGAACAGCATACATGCACATGATTAAAAAAAAATACAAAAGGTTGAACATCCCTAAAGATCAATGATTTTATTCAGAACTCAGATTATTTGTACTAGTAAAATGTAAGGTTAACCGGTATACAGAGAAGTAAGGCTAGTAAGAATAGTTAAATATACAGAAAAGGTGCTCACCAGTGTTGTAAGCTCACAAGGGAACTCCATAAGGAATGATCTCCAGGAAGAGATCCTTCCTCAGTGGAAGTCAGCCCTTAAATGGGGTCTAGGAGAGGTGGAGCCTGGTTCCACCCCTTCCGGGCACACAGGTGAATTGCCTTCACCTGTGCTCCCATGGCTGACTCAGCGCTTGCCTCAGGTGGTTAATCAGAGGTTCAGGCCGTGATTCAACAGTTCCAATACATAAAATAAGAGTATGTATGAGTTCATGGCATTGCTACTTTAATATGTAAAATTTTGAAGAGGGAGCAAATTCATCACCACCAAAGATGAAGGCCGAGAACAGTCCAAAATGCTGTTCATATTCTAGCGCAGTATATAAGTCAAGATGAAATAGATCCTTTAATCTTTGGGCTTTATCCACATTATTCTGAAGTTAGTAGTAAATATACATGAAAAGGATAAGTGATAACAGTGAAGATGAAAGCTCCATTTCACAGAAAATTCTCAGGTTTCAGTAGGCCAGGCATGTTCAACCCACAGGCAGCCCGAGACAGCTAGTAAGGCAGCCAAACAGGATCATAAACTTTTAACATTACTATGTGATTTCTAGCAATATTTTTCATGAACCAATTGCACATATCTCAAGAGAGGACTGCATAGGCGACAGTGGAATGCTGCTGGGGAAGGGTGTGGTGCAGTGCTAACTCTGCCTCTGGTGCCCACCACACACACTCAGTGGCAACAAAACCTGTATGCATTACACATTAAATGTGCTTGTGCTGCTTGGGAAGTAAAACCCAGTGATTGTCGATAATAATATTTCAACATTCCTCATGTTGTCTCTGAAGCAAGCAACCAAAAAAAGAAAAACTGGGGATGAAGGGAGGGTGTTCAATGAAAAATGGACAGATTAGTACTTTTTTGGTCAAGACAAATAATACGGCACTAAGCTTAACTTGTAAGAGAATTGTGTTACTTTTCACAGATTACAATTTGAAAAGAAGTTATATGCAAAAACATGCTGCTAAATTTGATGCACATCAAGGAATGTTTTGTAAAGACAAATTAGTGGAATGGAAAAAAAGTCTGCCATCTCAACAATTTTTTTTTTTTTTTTTAATTAAGCTAAAACTCAAATGGTCTCTGTTATAAAAGCCAGTTACATGGTAGCATAACTGACAGAAAAAAAAAAAAAACATTTGCTGATGTTAAGTTTATTAAGTAATGTATGGAAAGTGTGACAGATATCATTTGTCTTGATTTAAAAAGCAACAATTTTTCTACAGTCAGTTTGTCTCACCAGAGCATAGCCAGGCAAATTTAAGAAATGGGAAAATCTATCAAAAGTAATTTGGAGATTATAGCTGCTAGTTTCAAATTTTATGCTTCGATGATAAATGAAAGTACTGATGCTACAGATGTAGCTCACCATGCCATTTTTATTAGAATACTATTAGTACTGATAACAAATATAATTTCACTGAATAAATGGCATCTTTGGTGCCATTAAAAGATATCCCTTGCTGCACTATCACTTTTTATATATGTCATCTGTTTTTGGCAGTACGTACATATGTGAAGAACTTTTTTCAAGGGTAGAGCACAGGAAAAGCAAAATGTTATCAAAAATCTCTGACAAACACCTTGAGAATTCATTGAGAATTGCAACCACTTCTACCAAACCAGATGCTGATGTATTAGTTTCACAGAAAACAAGATCAAATATCTCATTAATTCTATGTTTATGTTGATCTCTTTTATGTTTTAATAAAAAATATAACAACAAAAAAAGAAGCTTTGTTACTTATATAAGTTATCTATATGATATATTTGATATGGAACCCAAGACAATTTTTCTTCGCTCAATGTGACTCAGGCAAGCCAAATGATTGGACACCCATGCATTAGATACTTTTATTCTGCAGTGGCATGAACACTTCATCCTTTATGAATTTTTAGCAAAACTATCTTCTGCTTCCTTTCTGATTGAAACTTGAGCTTCGTAATGGAAAAGAAAAAAGAAAATATATACTTCTCTCTGTGAGGCCTCAGACAGGAGGCTGTTTAGTGGAATAATGTTTTATGTTGATAATGAAGTTGTATGGCCAAAAGACCTAGATTCAACCTCCCCTTCTGCCTTATTCAAAACATAACTTTCAATCCCCAAAATATAAATCAAGGTAAAAAAGTTAGATTGAGTGCCAGTACTGAGAATCAAAGGGCCTAGCTTTAGTGCTCCAATTAAAATGAGGCCTATAATGTGGAACAGGCATAAAAGATTGTGCCTGCTTGTAGTTAGAACTACTCTAAAAGATTTCACAATATTTTGGTAATAAGTGGCTCGTTTACATCCATAATGGGATTTCTGGGGAAATTGTAGGAGTTTAAAAAAAAAAAAAATAGCCATGGCCACTTGTTTGCGATTCACAAAGCTGCATTATTTACAACTTCATGTGATTGAAGTCACATCTTCTATGAAGGATGAAAATATATCCTTTGAATACAGTCAGTTATGGCACTGTGATTGTCAGCTACAGAATATATATATAAAAAACCTTAATTTTAAATATAGAAAACCTATATTCTCTCCTATATAAGGAGAGAATTTTTGGCAAACTAATGGGGGTCTCCTCTAAACAGCAAAGGCACAAATTCATAGCCTGATTTATTGAAATTGTTTATAATACATATAAAAAGAGTGCTACAACAGTTAAAATAAGAATGTAAATGAAGACAACGAAACAGGAGAGAGGTACTAGCAAGTGCTACATTACACTCGCATCTTTCTGTTTGAAAAATCCATATTAAACTGTAGAATCAAAGATACTTGTGCAAATACGTCAAATTCATCCTAAGCGAGATCATTTAATTTCGCAGTTAAATCTGTGTGTGCACAAGAGGCCAGACTGGAAAAATAAACAGAATATGTTACAATACAATAAACAGAGAGATGGACAAAAGGGAGTTATTCCACCAAACTAAACAGATGGGTTTCCATGCCAAGCTATGGTGCTTTTGCCTTTCCTTCACTCAACAGTCAGAGATCAAATATAATGTATTCCTTTTTTCCACAGCTATCCCAAATGAGCACAAGTATTCACGAAACAATTTAAACAGAAAAATTAAATAATGGAACTTTAGTATAGTATGGTGACCATATGCATTAACTCCCAAAAATAGAAAGCAGAATATTAATTTCCTTCTCCTATTGGAAAACTTTTGATTGCTGACATAAGCATCTACTACTGCTAAGCACTAATTTACAGTCACAATTGTTTAAATGTAGAAAGCTATGGATGCAATAAAGAACAGATGGAAGAAGATAACTGACAGAATCTGCAGATTTACTCCTAAAATTTTGAAGGGGAAGAGTAAGTTTTTTGCTGTTGTTTTTTTCTTTTTTTCTTACAGTTCCACATATGAGATTCCAGCGAAGGAGGCCAAATCCTTATTAGACAATTTATAGAACAGAAACAAACAACTTCTCATCTCATTCCAGAGTGTTGGTAATTACTGTTTGGGACAACTGAAAGTCTTTGCAAAACAGTATTCTTTTTCTGATGCAAGGGGATAGTGTTTTGTCATGTAGGGATTTCATCTTTATTATAGGCTAAAAGGTTGTGGCAGTAGGAATGTTATTTTTTAAAGGTCATTTTTCTGCTGAGATTCCTAAACAGTACTTTTTTTCCTTCTTTTCTATTTTTCCTTCTCTGCTGACACTTTATATAGAAGCCAATCTTTTCTTTTGCAAGAGTGCAGAGTTCTTGGAAAGACCATATAACCCTTTCACTAGGAAATCTGTATTTCCAGGCTGACTAGAGACATAAAACAGATATAAGGAATTAAGTATTCATCCAACTACCCAAGCCCTTCTCTCTCTTCAGACAGCATTAGATTTTCTGGGTACACCACTTGCCATTCAGTGCACATCTAAGGCTTCACATCCAACAATGAAGCCTATGCTAGCTGTAGCTGGATTTTCAATCATTCAGTATGCTGAAGAGAATAAAAAGAAGAAAAAAATGCAGCACAGAATGATGGAATATGTATTAAAGTAGTTCATGGCCTCCACCAAATACCCCATTTACAATGAGTTTTAAAGAAATCTAGAATTTTGGTCTCAGTGCCATGGAATAAAAATAGGTATTTTTTCCCCTTCTGGTTGCCAAATGTGAATAAAACAAACCCTACATAAAAATCACATTTCAACATTGCTGTTCTTAAGGCTGATCCTTTCATAGAAGCTCTTTTCAAAGAATTTTTGTCACATATATCATATCCTAAATACTCAGACTGTTCAATGATACTACTCTAATATTCTGACCTTGGGATTTTGAAGTCTTTTTCTTTTTTTATCTATGAATAACACCTATCAAATATCAATTCTTACACAAACACCCTACATCTAGGGTTTAATTCAGTTAAAGAAGACAATATCTCTATCGTATGAAAAACAGATCAAATTTCATTTGGTGAAATGAGCTATCCACAAGCCTAAAAAATACCAGTGGAAGACTGATTAAACTCTCTTAAAAATTCTTCCTTCGAAGTTAAAAATCATATTTATGTTATACAATGTTCTGTATACAATGACCTCATAATCAAGGCTTTTTTTTAACAATAAATGTACTATTTAAAGACCATACGGAGCAAATGAAGGTTCTTGATTCCGTTGATGAGTTCTACATCAAGGCACTAAACAATGTCAAAATCTGTGTTGGCCTGCTTAATGACAATCTACCTTTATTAGGGCTTTTCCTTTCCTTTTTATTTCTGGATATTTGAAGAGTTTTCCACTGGGTAAGGATCCAAACAGTTGTTGCAGAGTTCTCACAAACTTGCACTGCATTGGCTTATATTTTGTGTTCATAGGAGGCATTAGTTTAGGAGAAGCCCTTATATATTTACATATACACACAAATACAAACATATACATGTTGCTCAGAATATTTGGCATCTTACCAAAAGCCTACTCTAGGAATCAAACATCTTACACCTTTAAATTCTGGAAAGTACTTGCTAATGCAATGATTTTAAAAAATAGATTTTCATAATTTTATTACAGGAAAAGTTATTTTTGGTGGAAATGTACGATTTACAATCTACATATTATTTCAGGTAAAATATTATCCATGGAATGGAACACCTCTCCTATGAGGACAAGCTGAGTGACCTGGGGCCGTTCAGCCTGGAGAAGAGAAGGCTGTGAGGTGACCTGATAGCGGCCTTTCAGTATCTAAAGGGGAGCTACAGGAAAGAACAGGGCAGACTCTTTAGCAGGATCTGTGGTGACAGAACAAGGGAAATGGCTTCAAGCTCAGGGAAGGTAGATTTAAGTTAGATATAAGGAAAAAAATCTTTTACAGTGAGGGTTTGGAGGCACTGGAACAGGTTACCTAGTGTTGTGGTTTATGCCTCATCCCTGGCGTCTTTCAAGGAGGGGCTGGATAAGGCCCTGGGCAACATGATCAAGCGGTGGTGTCCCTCTTTCTTGGAGTTGGGACTAAATGGCCCTCAGAGGTCCCTTCCAATTCTAAGGATTCTATGATTCTATGTTGTTTCCCTGTGTGTTGACAAGATTGCATAGAATGAGACATTATCTGACACTCTAAGTCTGTATTTTAAATACAAATTGGTCTATTCACACTGGCCATTTTTCTAACGACTGGATAATGCCAACAGCCTCTGCAGAGGCTAGAACTACATTTCTGCTTCTTTTGCTTTATTGGATTTGAAAGATAGATTATATTTATGTGGGTTTTTGTTGCGCTGTTTTTTGGTTTGTTTATTTTTTTGCTGTTTTATACACAGAAGCTACATTGCTACTGTGAGACCCATAACTATGGAAAAAAACATTGGAATATTACCAAAATCTTTGCTGGCAGTCAGCAATAGCCAATGGTGTGGAAAACTAGTGTTCTCGATATGGCTTATGACAATCTATGTCAATGACAGTGCTGTTCATTGTGCCTGCTACTACCAGTAAGAATTTCCCATGGTGATCTATCATTACTCTCTCTGCTAATTCTCATCTTTTAGTCATCCAATTTTTTTTAACACTAAACACACTGTTGTGTGTATTCTACAAAGATCACAATGACATAACTACTGATGACTAAGTGTATTAATGAATATCCCATAAATATTAACTAACATGTTGCCTCTCTCCACTGAAAGATACATTAAGTCAGTGTAAAACACCAATTACTTATGTAGTCCAAAGTGTGCAATATATATAATACATCACTGAGTATGTAAGATAACACACCACTATCTCTTGAGTGTAAAGACACTAAATCTTCCACTGTCAAATCCTCCTCACAAAACAGAAGGTCAATTTGCCCTGTTATCCTATGTCAATTACAGTTTAACACCCCTAAACTACAAAATACTCAACCATTTTTCTTTAGACAAGGGCCATACATCTTATTCTGTGTTTGTACAGGTCTCTGACAGAGAACTTTATCATAGCTAAAGAGCTAAAATAAAATCATAGGCATGATATTAAGAAACAGCTACTTTGTCAGAATTATCTGAATAAACCAAAACTCAGTCTTGCAATAATCTTCACTGCCCCAGAAAGAGCCTACATTTACTGATGATGATGACCATCAAAGTCTTAGGTCACCATAGCCTACTGTAACAAAAATCAAACCCACTCCCAAAATGCTGACAAAAGATGAAAGGGAAGAGTCACCTTCCTGAAATTGTACAGTTATTATTCTATAAAGACTGTGTCCATTATAGCAACAGTGTATTTCTTTCCTTTGGTATAAGTATGGATACTCACCTACCCCCTCTAAATCTAGACCTTGTTCTGATCAATAACAATTTTCAAAGAAACTGCATCACTAACACGAGGTCTACACCTTTAGGACAGTCACAACAAAATAACAATGTATTCTAAGGATGTGGTATCACCCTTTATCCAAAATTTGCTCTTGTATTTCCTTTGAACCTTATATCTGGTATCTTTCATTCCTGGGACATGGACAGCAGCTGCGTATTCCCTATTATCTCCACACTGTATGAGTTACAGAGAACACAGAATAGCAAGATGAAGCTGAACAACCCTCACATGAGCAAACGTATCCTCTTTTGTTTCAGTTGAAAAATCTGCTGTAATCTTAGTTTAAAAAGGTGAAGATAATTCTTTTTTTTTTTCCTACTACCTGAATAGTACTGGACAATAGTATTACAAAATGCTAACCATAGCCTTTCTGAGAAGACAAGCTTGCTACTCAGAAGTCTGAGATCAATTTAGAAGAAACATACCCATAACAGACTTCTTGTCGTAGTAATGAAGTGATGCAAAGATTTTTAAATACTTGAGGAAAATTCAATTTAATTTTCTAATGCTGATAACTAACTAGCAAGCAAATTTAACAAACAAGAAAATTCATTATTGTTTACAAGAACTGGTTAGTTTTATCTGAGGCCTGTTTCAAAAGAAATAATATAATTTTTAAATTCAGATGAAAGCCTGCATTTTTGTTTACTCACTTAATCGGGGCAAAAGTGGCAGAATAGTCTCAGTATTATGCATCCTCAAATTTGAACTGGGACCAAATCCTATAATTGGGTAAGTTCTCCTTCTGCATATGCACACAAATGTATGTGAGTAGACTGAGTGTGTGCACGTGCACATGAACTACACGAATACCATTCAATTTTGCTGCAATGCCATAGGAGTAAAGTAGCACAGCAAAGGAGTTCAGTGACAGAGGTGCATGGAGAACTTGGGACAGACAAAAAACTAGTCGTATTCAGTAGCACTGTCAGATACTAAGACCAGATTTTCCTTCTTCAGATTATGAAAATTAAGCTCAATATAACTTTCAGCTCAAGAACAATGTTCCCCTGTAAATCCATCTCATCCCGTGCTTATCACAAATATTCTCCTGTACCTCCTATGGGAAAGTGGTAAGAGTTTTGATGATAAACAATGCTGCTTAGGTGGCTCACAAGGTAGTCTTGGTGAAGAAACACAGAGGACAGAAATATGACTTCTCTCCCAACTTTTTATAGTTTTCCCATGACATTTCCCAAGCCCATATAACCACTTTGCATTTCTCAAACTACAAAACCGTCTTTATTTTAATCAGGAAATTGGCAACGTATAATATGAGCAGTAAGTGAATTAAAATAATGTTAGAATGGAATGTGTAACTGTAGCATAGAACACTAAAAAAAGCCATAATTATTAAAAAAAAAAATAGCCTCCTGGAGCTAGAAGCAGTACTCAAGCAAAGAGACCAGGTCAGATGGGGCCCTGGGCAGCCTATCTAGCAGGTAGCAACCCTGTTCATGGCAGGGGATTGGAACTGGATGATCACTAAGGTCCCTTCCTACTCAAGACATTCTATGATCTTATGATAATATTTTAGACATTATTAGATAAAGATCTGCAACTTAAATCAAACATCCCCTAGTTTCTGGGTCCCTGAAACCAGTACAAAGATTACAATTTTATATTCTTAAAATGATTTTATGAATATCTGACAACTTGTTTTTGCCCTGAAACTCCTTCCTGTACCACAGCCTATTAAATTCTGTTAGTGTATGCGTTTTAAAGATATCTGTGGATGTTTTAAAGCCTTTGAGAGAGGCTGTGTGTTTGTGTGCACACATGAACTTTCAGTATCTTCTGTAACATTTGGCCTGCACATGGAGAAACCTGTGATTTAAAACTAGCAAAAGATTACCAGACAGGCCCCTAAGAAACACACGCAGATGAATGTGCCATGGGACAGTTATTAGAAAAAGAGAAGGAGGTTTCTAGCACTTAGTCAGTGGAATGTAGCTTATTGATTATGTTTTTGTTGGGAGCCCCAGTTTTGTATGTGCGACTTTAAAGAAACAGTTCAGTTATTTCCATTTTTACAATGATCAAGACAAATATATGAAGACTGGATTTTTCAGAAGTAACTAGTTACTTTGAATGCCCCCTTTCTAAAGTGTCTCATTTTTTAAGGATATGTGCCTAGCACTTAGAGTAATTAAAAGTCATTTTTGAAGCATGAAACAACAAAAAGTTATTTTCATTCACAGTACTTCATATTCAGGCACTCCGTGACATAGCACAAGCTACCACTCTTTTAGTGGCTATGAACAAACAACCAAAGATCTCAAACGACAGAAGTGTTTGGCATGCAATAACAAAAATTCAGGTTGGATCCAGGGTCACTTAGATTAGATGATACCTATAAGATTTAAAAGCACTTATGCATTTCACACAGCTTTTTCTTCTGAAAGAGTCCTCAAAACATTTCATGTTTTATGCAGCTGGGCAGCACTTTCAGTGAATGATGTGCTAGTTTTGAGCCCAAGTGAAAATGATTTACAAATTCAGGTTGAAATCAGCAATAGTTTGGCTGAAAAAGAAACCTAAATTACTTAAAAGCCTAAGTGAATCTTCTAAATTATGTTCCCATTTCAAAATTCATTTTTAAAGAAAAAGAAGGAAAAAGTAATTTATTTTAAAACTCAACAAAATATTTTGATTTGTGATGACAGGGTTATACCTAATTGACTGCAGAAAATCATTTCAGATCACAATCTAATTATTTTATCTATATTTATACTATTTTTACTGAAAATACAAAAAAAATAAATAAATTCAATAAGTAAAATTCAGGTCCACCAAAAAATCCTCTCACTCTGAGAACCATTCCTCATTTGCCTTTACTGCAATCTTGTTCATTCCCAAATCCAGTTTTTCTGAAATACAAAAAGGGTCAACTCCACCCCACATTTCTGACCAAGTTTTTCTGTCCACTTACTCTTTTTCTCCCTCACTGGCCTCTTCTCCTTCTGTCCGTCTGCAGCTGGATGTCATTCTTTTGCTGGGGCTGCTCTATCGATCTGGAAGGCTCCTGAATCCCTGAGTCACATCCTCTCCCTAAATCTCCCCTTCCTTTTTTCTTTTTAGCTTATCTGCTCCACAGCTTTTTCATGCAATGAGGATGCTACATATAATTTATATCGTTCCGCAGCTGTATATCTTGAGATAAAGCACCATATTTAAACTCAGGCAGTGATTTCACAAACATCATCTGTGATCCTGTTATTTTTCACTGTTCTATGAGGGTGGTACCAGCTTACCAGTTAAAATCACTAACTGCAGTTGGCAAAAATGCATGCATTTCAAAATGCTTATATACACAAATTAACTGCCAGCATTGTTTCTTCTCTTAGTATGAGAGCTGCAAAAAAAAATTTTCAGAGAAATAAATACAGAAGCATGCTTCAAAGTAGAAAAATGAGCTCTCAAAACACACATAAATTTATATAAACAAAGATTAAAACAGATTAAGCAGGATCTACATTTGAAAGCCTTCCTGGGGGTGTATGGCTTTCTTTTTTCTTTTCTTTTTTTTTTTTTTTTTTTTTTTTTTTCACTCTTTGAGGAGCAAGTTTGTAATTACCTGTCAAAGAACAAAATAGTAATGGTGTCTGGAAAGAATGCATTATTTAGAGAGAGTGACTACTTAAGAAAGAAGCTTTCATCACAGGATATATTCTGTGGAAACATACAGTTTACCTTGTACTATGAGCTATTTTACTGTAACGCGACTCTTATCTCAACACTTGGTTTCCAACAAAAATAACCAGTGACTACCTGCCAAGCCAGCCTGCCCCCAAAAAACAACCTACTCCCCTCAAAAAAAAAAAAAAAAACCCACCAAAAACACCCACAAATCTCTAAAAAGAAATACTGAAGCTAGTAAAAAAGAAATATTGAAACTACTTTGTTAATTTGTTTAGTTTAATTTTTCAATTAAACTATAAAGCAAAGCTCACAACTGACCATTTTCCAGTCACACCACATCATGAAAAAGCTTACTTGACAAGATGGATTATAGTTAACCTGTATTTGGGGACTCTTTACTCCCAGACATTATGATATAAAAGCACTTAATAAGTAACAATAGCCATGGTATAAAGGTGTGAAATATCAGTTTCCAATAACAGTTTCTTGAATACAGAAGATCAATCAGAGAAAATTCCCATCAGCCTAAGTATCAACATTTTCCATTACAGGGGCATTGTTAACATAACCCAAACTGTTTGTCTTTCCACTTAATGGGGATACATGAGACCGAACTCTTAATTTCAGTGCAGTTGCTGAAGTATATTAGGTCATTCTCATTCTAAGTCATTTGAGTTCCTGCAGTGAGCAGCTAGAAATGTTTCAGGGCCAAATCTGTTACCTTTGTGAATGCTATCAAGCCAGACACTCTCCTGTTCAGTTTTTCAGTTTTAGGTGGAGAAGGCAAGCTAGGGAACACCATCAGGAAGCCATTTATAGCTCCCTAATTTGGTGAGCACCTGGCTGAGACTTCACAGAGCACAGCTGCAGTGTGCCCTGACACCCCCTCTTCTTGTCTCCAGGATGCAGTGGAGGTGTGCTGGGACAACTGGGTGCAGTGAAAAGGGCTTCGTGCACCTGATCTTCCCTGGTTAGGTAGGAGTAGGTTCCAGGGCTTTCATCTGCACACCACAGCAAAGGTGGTCTGTATAAAGTCAGTGTATCTGATGATGTGGAAAGGAGATCAAATGGAGTAGGAAAAGAAAGCTCCAGAAGAAGAATTCTTGTTGATGCTGCTGTTACAAACATTGCACACAAGACAATTAATCCTCTCGCATTGCCATGGCACTACTACAAGCATGAAGCTTCCATCCTGAGGACTATATACGGGACGCCCTTTTCCCCTTACACGTGAAAAGAGGGTATTTACACCATGTTGCTAGCCATCTGTCTTATAGAGTTTCCTTTTTTCTCTGCTTACAGCACTGTAATCCACAATGTACCTTCTCCCTATAGCTACAAACACACCTTCAGATTGCTCTTTAAAAAACAAAGAAGAAAAAAAACCCAAAGCCCCTCAACTCCCTTCCTCCAAAAATACAACAAAACAACTCCATAGCAGGTGGAGTCAGAAAAAAAGCAAATGATTTCAGGCTTTTTATTCACTCTGCAATATTCCCCCAACACAAATGTCAAACTGCAGGTGCATATGAAATACTTCTGTTATGACAAGAGCTGCGTATCTTTGTAACCAGTGCTTCTCATAACGATGTGTGAACTAAACTCTAACTGGAATAAAATGGACAAAAGCCAAAGAAGTCCCAAGTGGCAGTCATGTACAGAAGAGAGACTAAACCATGAGAGAACAAAAGATCACACAGATGATGGTCCAAAGGGAATCACCATTTCCCTTTGTTTCTTAAACTTCAGGGTTACAAGAACAGTGTCTGTACAGTAACGGGATTTGATTTTGTGGTACTGAGGGATGCTGGGTGGAATCACAGTCATCACAGTGAATCACTGAACTGAAGCAAGGGGCATCAGAGACTGGGATAAGGGTTCAGGCATAGAAATTGACAGATTCTTAAAGGTTGCAGCTGGCAAAGTTTACATCTTTGTTACTTCTATTTAATAATAGAAATATGCCACAAACTACCAAAAAGGAATGAATCCAACCCAAGAATACTGAGACTTTTCGGAAGAAGCAAACACTATGCTTCCACCTTAGGTGTCCAGTTCCAGGACTTTGTACTTCAAGACTGTAAGCTCCTACATAAACTCATTATTAAACCTATTAAACTCAATGACAACTTGAATGTTCGCTTTCACTATCCCTATGGGAATGTTCCACCTTATTCTAATTGTCAGACTAAGCCTGTTCGTGAACAGTTTTTCTATGTCTTTATTTGTAAAAGTGCATCTTACACTCCGAAACATGCCCCTTTATTTACAGGGAGCAAAAGTAATGACTGTAACTTCTGCTTTGGGAATTTAAACAAGACATGCTCTTTATAAACAGTATATCTAGCTAGGAGAACGTAAAACTGACTGCATCACAAACTGGAAAATCTTAATGAGTTAGCTACAACAGAAAGAAAAGCAGATGACAGCACATAGGTACAAGCTATGTACAAGCTAAGGCAGGTGGTCAGGCTTCTAACCCACGCTGAAGAGAGTGCTACTGTTCTTTGTTTTCTTGGCGCTTGCTTAAGCAACAGTAAAGCAGGCAATGCTATCCCTACCCATCTGATGTCCACACAGCTCTGGAAAATCAGACAATGAGAAAGACTAAGAGTTCATGCTTACAGTGTATCTCCTTCTACTAGTATTAGAGTATTAGTAATATTTTTGCTGTGGTAACACAGAAATTAGAATGAGATTTGTAATGGGCTGCATAAAAATTTCAGATAGGCTGCTAATGCCATTCGCTAATTTAATTAAGTGTACAGCAGCCCATGGAGAAGTGGTATGCCAATGGCACTGCAAGAACAAGAACTCAGAATAGCCTAATTAATAGCCTAATCAGTCCGTGACCAGAAATCACCTCTATATCATGTGTTCATCTCCTTTTAACATGACAATTTTAATTATGAATAAAAACTTTCCTATTTTCATCAATTATGTAATAAGAAGATAACACAAATCCTTCAGCATAATTTTGCATCTGTAGCTAGATATAGTTTATCTTAGGATTGGCTGTATATTTACAGTGCATTGACAAAACAGACAATTTCACTGAGTTCACTGGTTCCTGATACGTCTCTTCAGTTCCTTCTTACATAGATGAGAAGAACCTTCTACCCTACTGATTTCAAGTGTCTCCAGATGTGTGTTTTACTTCATGTTCATTAGATTATGAAGCATCTTCCCCTGGGCCGACTGACTATTACAGGTGAAATTCATCCCCACTAAGCCCAATCAGATGAAAAGTGAGTGCCTCATCCCATGTAGACAGGTGGGATGAACTGCCATCTAGAGGTGCCTGTGCTCTGTTTCTCTTCACTGAAATCAGACTGTACAACCTGCTTAGTCCATCAGCATAACTGAATAGATAGGTAAAATTAGGCAAGATGATCACACTCCTGCCACCTACAGGTATTCAGAAAGACCCCATTGCTTTGGGATTTTTCTGTCAATCTCCTCCAGCTATTTTTAGATTTGCATCTTTACTCACCTTCTCAGAGTATAGCATCCTATTAAGAGTACATTCCAACAGACAGACAAGAACGTCAATGTATAATGTTAAAATGCTCCAGTTAGGGATTAGTGATACAGAGGAATAACCTTGTCCTTCGCCTGTTTTGGTTCATGCATGCTTATCCTCAGGCAGAAGGCTTGATAACTTGTTAACTGTGCAGGAATTACAATTTGTTTTACAATTCAAAATTTGGACACAAACCAGGATTTACGAGGGGGGTTGCAGTCCTTCATTCCTGACAAACTGCTTTGTGACCTTTTTAACAAAATGTAATGCCAAGATTGTTATATTAAGTTAACACTAAGTTCTACGTAATCTCTTCTGCAAGAATCATTTAATAACACCTTTCCACTGAATCAGCCCAGAATCTCATTCATCGTCCTCGTGAAAACTGCCCTATACGTTAGTGTTGCTCCATGCCTCTGACTCGACTTTCTTTTCAGTTTAAGAAATAGCTCAAGCCTACACAGACACGTTTCACTGACTCTGTTTTGTAAGATTTTCCACACATTTCTCTAGAAATTAAAGTTTCTTGCTATGCTGGGGTTAAGGTGCAGTGGGAAGGGTGTGGGCAAATGGGGAAGGGAGATGACATTTAAAAATGCTTTATAAAATACCAGATGTTGCAGAACCAATGGAGTGGGGCAATGTATTTGGAATTATCAAAAGAAGAGAGTTGTTTGTCCGCATTTTTAAAAACTCATGGGATATTTTAAGTCACTTAGTTGTGGTCTTTGTGAGTGTGAAGAACATAGCAAACGCCCTTATAGATTTGATATTTAAATGACATGCACAACAAGGGAACTGCTTGATGTGGTTCAGCATTTGCTCTTATTACACTCTGCTATGCTGTAAACATTCCAGCCATGTGAATAATATAAAAACTATGCAAAAGCATTTTGCCCTTCTTAGTGTATCTTTCTAGTATACATTTTAGTTCTATATAGCTGTCATGGGCATATTGCAGCATGACTCTGGAAATATGCTAGTGTATAATTCCAATAAGCTGACAAGAAGATCCTACTTTCTAACTTACACTTACAGCTTCAATTTCAAAACCTTTTTGCCTGAAGCCCAAGAGCTACACAGATTTCTATTCCACAGCAATGTGCAGGATCATTTCTATGCATTTTACATCAGTTGGAGAAGAAAATATTTTAACACTCAAGCATCCCTTCCTTCTAATCACTACAAAAAAGACCACACTCGCTTAAAATCAATCCATTCTCACACATTTAAAGAGCTGTTGCTGATATTATACACAATCTGACAGATATTTTTGTTTGGAAACAATTCTGCTTGCATATTACATCATTTCTGTATTGCTCTAAAAATGTCCTGTAGGGGCTAGGAGACAATCGGAAATCTTGAGCTCTGTGTTCACTCTGCCATTAACTGACTGTGTTCTTTTAGACAAGTCATCTAATCTCTCTGTGCCTTAGTTTTCCCATCTGTAAAAATCAGCAGTTATAAATATTCAGCTCTCTGAAAGAAGTGTTGTGAATGCCAAAATATAGTACAACTCTGAAAAGTGACTATGCAAAAAGGCATCTTCTGACTCAAAGAGCCTCTCCCTCGGTGAAATCCACACGTGAATTCACATGGCTCATACACTACACCAGTCCCACTCTGAGCACTTAAGGAGAACACTGCTATACAGTGGGCTTGTGTAGAGTGATGGGTTTCACTCTCCAGAGGACACTCAGCCACATATGCTGACTTCAGTGGCTAAAAAATATATTTTTATTGATTTTACTCTTGATGGTCATGCAGAACATAGCTGAGATTGACGCAGCTGCAGATTCCATTCCATCCCATTCCTCTTCAATACAATCATTTACTGTTCTTTCACATAGAGCAGCAACAGTGAAGCAACACTATCAAAAATGATGGAATAGCACCACAAATCTCCAAGGGAAAGAATCTGAAGGCAGAGTGATAATATAAACCTTGAAGCAAATTGGACTGCACAGGTGTAAATAACTTGGTCAGCAGAATCTTTATAACCAGTGATGATGAGTTCATTCAGCTTTCAGACCAATGGCTCACTTTGCAAAGAAAAGCTTGCTTTTAGTTGCAAGCAGCAATTACTTGATAGTGAGTTACTGAAGACAACTAACATGAAAGGTTTCAACACCCTTTCTGTAGCAGCTTTTCAAAAAAAAACTTTAATGTATCAATACTTGAGAAGAACTGTAAAATCCTGAGATAAAAGACAATGCAGAAAGTATTAGAATACCTCTCCTTTGGGTTTTAGGCCATAGACAGGAAAGCAAATCTTTACTTCTTAAGAATTCATCTGCTTCTTACATTGCCATTGTTTGTGTTTATGACATAATCATTTCCACAGCAACTAATTAGGAGAAATCAAGAATTATAGCCTGAGATGAGGCCTGTAAGGAGTAAATGAAATCATACAAAACACATAGGATATTTTTAAGTGGTCTTCTATCTAGTTAACACAAAGAAGTAAGGAAGCCACAGAAACTATAAAGAATTTTAACCTCTTCTAATTGAAGAGCTAATTTTCACCTAACGCAAGGCTGTGGCTTTTATTCACTGGCCCATTTTCTAATTGCACATTTAAGAAATAGGAATGGCTGGACCAAATCAGATCAAAAGTCCAGGCAGTTCAGTGACCAATGGTAGAATATGACTTTGTAGAGCTGACAAATAAGTCGAGATACTTTTCCAGCATACTCTTACAGTGATGTACAGACAGACACTTCCATATGGATGTTATTGAGCGTGAGACAATCAATCCTACTTCACATAACGCCTCTATATGAAAGCACATAAAAGTCTTTCCTCTGCAAATGTCTGACTCTCCTGTGGACTTGGAACAAAGTGTGAGAGAAAGGTACATCAATCCCTCATGTTCTTTAGCGCATGCTGTTAGTCATCAATTATTGTTTTAGAAAACCGCCAAACATCAAAATGATGAGTGTCTGAGCAAGATTTAAGTCAAAGTTATTGATCCTATGGCTGAGTAGAAGAAGGCAAAGTGGAAGCTGGAAGGAGCACCCAAACGGCTACTGTGCGTATCAGCTCACTTTTACCTAAGGATCTTTGTCATAGTGATTTTGGTCATCCAGTGGCCAGCCTACCTATTCAGCAAAAGATCAAGGTGAGATAATGATTTAAATCACTAAGGTGAAATTAGGACTAACATACTTTGACATGTTTACTCAAAACCATTTTGGCTCACAGCAAAAACCAGTACCTTTCCTCTAGAGCTGCTAAGCAGCTCCCCATCTTACAGTCCCTGAGCCATTGAGAAGTCAGCTGTGTGTTTCCAAGAAGTTTCAAAATGCTGATGGATAAGAAAACTGTGAATATCTATCAAAGATTTCCTTTTTCTAAGAGGCAGCTTGGATAACCAGTAAAGAGAGGTGGTACAGGAGATTAAGGAAGGAGTAAACCACCTTCCAGGGATAATCAATTTGCAACACACTCCAGTTTGTCTTCCTTCCTCCTGTCACCAATACACTCCTTGAGACAAACCACGGGGAGTGAAACAAAGAGGTCAGCAATGCCAACTGGCCCCCATGTTATGGGAATTTAAGGAACAATCTTTATTTTCTTCATTAGATGGGAACACACACAGCACAAGGAAAAGCCACAAAAATGAGAGAGGCTCCTTGCTATTTATTATGTAGTGTTTGATCCATAGCCTGAGAAGAGTGAACAAAATTCACAGAGATAAAATTTTATTGTACAGTCTCCATTTCTGAGGTTAAATGGAGATTTTATTAAAGTGAATTCAAGGTTTTGCTTATTCATTATAAACATTACAAGGATACACTGTGTCAAACAGCGCCTTATATTAAATACAATATATTCCACTGATGTTTTCCATAGTTCATCACTGATAGAACTGGAAATGTAACAGCAATGTTTTTTAACTTTCTGGGCAGACAAAGTCTTCTTGATAGTGGTGGTCACAAGAGACAGGAAGAATTCTTGATCTTCAGGGTTAGTAGGAAATCAGATGAATGAGGAGGGACCACACATATTCTCCTGGGAGAAGGGTGCTGGCAGCCTTGTGTAACACACAGACCTTTTTTTGGCTCATGCACAAAGGAACAGGAGAATCAGCTCTAAGAAAGTCACACTTCTCGACAGATGCAAGTCATTGCAACTGTGTGTACCATATGTGGGGAGTGGTAAGGAAAGGTCTGATTACAAAGAGCAAAAGAGGGAAAGTGACAGAGCCCTGGCAAATGGGTTCCTCCTGA
Source organism: Pavo muticus (assembly GCA_016647715.1). Classification (NCBI taxonomy): domain Eukaryota; kingdom Metazoa; phylum Chordata; class Aves; order Galliformes; family Phasianidae; genus Pavo; species Pavo muticus. Next base: position 1,194,768 of record JACDJE010000061.1, read on the forward strand.
AGTAGCAAAGGGCTTAAAAACCACATGCCATGCCAAGTCAGCCCAAAGAACTTTTCCTGCTGTTAGGTGAGCTCTCAGGCAAATTAAACAAAGAAAAATGAACAAAAGCGCATTACAACAAAAGGACAGAAGTCAGCATAAAATCCAGTGAAATGAAGTCTTCTGTAGGTCAGCCTGTTCTTGTTAACCTAACTTGAACTCCCCACGTGACTACTGTGGGTCAGGAAACAGAGCAATTACAAGCGAAGAGCTACTGCTCTTTGCCCACATGAGGTAAGCAGTACTTCTTGCAGCAATGCTCCATGGCAATGACAGCCTGGTTTTGAAAATGCCCCAAAGTGTTTCACATTAATGTATAGATCTACCAGTGTGAAAGTTGCCTGCTTTCAGGCAAGTAGACTAGTTTACTCTGCTACCTAGACAGGGACAATGCTGTTAAAATATGCCATAGCCTCAGATGTAACCAAAAGGCTAAGATTCTCCCACTGAGTCTACAGAAAGTCTTTGCTAACCTCTATCTATCCGATAATAGTGAGGATTACGGGGAACAAAAAGCCCATGTCAACTTAGCCTTGCTAGCAAAAGCTATGAAATAAAATTCTGCCTTTTTTTTTCTTGGGGAAAAAGAGTATGACCTATAGCAACAAAACCTGCAAACCATGTTTCTCTAGGAGGCTTTGACATTACAGTTTAGCCAGAAAATACCTTTTAGCGTTAATAAACCTGGGAAACATCCTAAGATATTGCACCAACATTGTTAACAGAAATTGGAAAACAAGGAGCTGAATCCTACTCATTGGCTGGACTTTTGTCACTAACTTCAGTTGGGATGGGTTTTCACTCACGAATCCACAATCAATACGGTAAATTTTATGATCTAGGCTGTTAAATTCAGATATCCAGAACTAACCACACACAATTTCACACGAAAAAACAGAACAAAATTGTAGTCTACATTCTACTTATACATAGACCCACTATATGTAAAATCCTTGGCATGCAATTCAGGCTATTTATTTTCATGCTGTGGTCATTTGTTTCATAAAGACTTCCACAGGTTTTTATTTTCGGTCATAAAAATAATGTTGCATTTTGTTGTATATAAGAGATAAAAAAAAAATCCTGGCTGTGAGTTTCATGACTGTGCAAGAACTACGTTATGATCTAAGGTTTCTGTTTCATTCCTCTGTGATATACTGGCAGAATACAGTTCTTCTCACAGTAAAATTAGTATCGTCTTTGTTGCAGATTGCCAAAGGGCTATATTCTTGAGTTTGTGTACCATCATATAAAAGATGGTGTCTCCATCTCACATCACAGATTACCTCAAACTCACTCACTCACTAAAATAAATAAATAAATAAATAAATAAATAAATAAATAAATAAATAAAACACATTGAAATAATAAAAATATCAGTTTGGATTATTAACAATCAAATAAAAGGTTAACAGTGGTTTAAAATCAGCTGAAGTCTTCAAAATTTTCAAAACAGCATCCTAGCAAAACAAAATATCATTAAACTTGCCTTAAAAAAAAGCCCTTAACATCAAACAGTACTTGACATTTATCTTCAGAGCAGTACATTACAGGTGACCTCTACAGATTGGAAATAGGATTACATCAACAAACCTTTCACTTTAAAGTGGTGGATGGTGTGAGATGAAAGAGTGCTCTCCCTAACATTTCACAGTGCTACTGGCTCAGGTTTAAAGGAAGTATGCAACCAGGTATTCCCTGTCACATTCTAATCTGCAATACTGACACAGACGTGAAAAGCAAAAGCCTTTGAAAATGATACTTACGGATGATGAAAAAAACCTGGAGAGCTATAAGAAACGTGAGAGAGAATACAGATAAAGAGATAAAGAGGAACCTTTACAATGAACATGGCCACATACTTATGCCATCAGCAATAACTCATGCCTGTAGCTTTATGGATTAGCTTCAGATAAAATGATATTAGCGTTTGAGATTTAAGCTTAATACCCTTATTTATTGTCTCCTTGTTTCTGTAAATGTTTTAAATATGCAGTCTGCTTTTCCCAGCAGGCAAGGCATAAAGTTACTTTCCTGGGCTGTACTTGAAAAACATAACAACATAAATTCAAAGATTTAGCAAACAAACAAACAAAACATTTAAAACAACTTCAGTCTTGATATTCCCTTTCAGTATTCAGATGGTCTCCTGGGCATGCTGAACTGGTTTGAATAGCCCCTGTTTACGGCAGCTAGAAATTTCTATTTACTTATTACTTGATATCTTTGGACCATCACAAAAAATGTAGCAACTGCTGTCCAACTATATTATAACTTGGCGACTATACTATAAATAATTCACACCACATTCAAAGACCTCCAAATGAAACTGGTGATGAGACCTACACTCTTGAAAGGACTCTGATAACACCCCAGCACTACTTTTTTAGGGATCAGTGCTTCCCCTGATGAACTAGCCTGATTCAAGTGACTTGAGCTCAGTCTACAGAGCTTACAAGGTACACAGTCATGTCATACGTCATATGTCACAGCACACTTAGAATACTCAGTATTTTGTAAATAGATAGAAATGATGAGAAGAGACTCTTGGGCCATCAGACTTTGGGTACCGAAGCACTAGCACTGTAAAGTTTAAACAGCATACACAAAGAAAGCCTGAACACTAAATTATTCAGTGAAACATCTGAATTATGAAATACAATCCAAATTTAACTTGGTGCAGTAAAACACAGGTCCCAAACGTGACACATTATCCCACCAATCTCATTGTCCAAAACAATGAGAGTGACAAACAAAGCAATCCACCGTCTTCCTCTAGCTCTATGCAAGTGGTATGTAATGAGTTAAATATAAATACTCATAAACTCAGTATATATTCCTCGCTATTACTGAGTGGCATGAAAAAAAATATTCTTAGCAGTATTCTACAATGGTGTCTGATATTTATAAAAGCTTTACAACGCCCCCTGAGCTCTGAGTTTGGTGGTACACTGACTACAAGCCCGTTGCTAGTTCTGCAAAACAGAAGATACGATCCTCTGTTGCCAGACACTTCCTTAATTCCTCATAATTTGAGTTCTGCTGGAAGAGAGTTCAAATCTGACCACAACAGTTAAGGAAAAAAACTTGCATTCTAATATAAAATATACAAATCGGAAAATATATAGAACCAACAAGTACAGACTCAGTACTACTTGATTTGTTTTCCCCTCCAACATTCCAGTAATGTAAAACCAGTGTATAAGGTAGAAAATCATTTTTCAATTTCAGGAAATATCATTACTAGCTGCCAAAAGTCTATCCATATAATAAGAACTATTTGCTAAAGCTGAACACCTGCAGTTTTATAGAAGGCCTCCGAGGACAGCTGTAAGTAAGTATTCCAGTCTACTGATACAGCAGCCAATCAAAATCTGAAGGTTTTGTCTCCATAAACAACATATTTTGCTAGCTAGGGCTACATGTGCACGTACAAACATTTTATTTAGACAAACAGATAAAAAGAGCAACCTTTTGAAAATGATATAATGCCCTGTACACAAAAACCAAGACTAATGAAGGAGGTCTTAGCCACATCCTAAAAGTGCAGTTTCCTGCTTCCAAAATGCTCTTGGAAACAGTCCAGAGTGCTGGAAGTTTGCATCGCAGCAAACTGTCACACAAATATGTGTATGTTAGTTGCCTTCCCAAATACAAGGCAATTGTTTTGAACAGTTCAAGGAAAACGATTAGTATAAATGAAATATTTTCCTCGTAATATATATAAACAATACATCCACTCCTACCTAACTCTGCTGTTTTGAGTCCTACCACCATTTCAAGCATTAAAAAGATACACTTTTCATTATTTGGCAAATGACCTCATTAGCACAGCTCTGCTCGTCTAGCTTAGTAGCAGCCATGCACCGTTACTATAAAGGTTAGGCTTCTTTACACAAAGTTCACCTAGAAAATATTTAGTCCCTTATATGTAAAAGTCAGTGCACACTTTAAGAACTAGTGACGCACTCTTAGTTTAGTTCACACGGACAAGGTAAACTAGGACAGAATATAACCAGAGTTTAAATATTTAGAAGGAGCAAGAAGGGAACTCTCTCCTTTATCAGTGTGACAAGGGACAAGAAATATTTCCACTGCTCCATTGCCAGCCTCCTTGGCTGACTCAGTTTTTGTCTCAGATCTCCATCTGCTTTAACTAAGTGCTTCATACACACATGGTACATATGCCTCCAGTAACTAACCCACAAATGAACAATGTTTTCAGGATGTTACACTAGAGATAAACAGGTTTCCAGATAAAGAGAAAACTTCTTTCTCCTGAACTTCTCGTTTGTCTGTTTGGAGATAAGCTGAAATGACAGATGCTGTTTAAGCTGCGGTCTGCTCCTCACCTCCTCCAGAGGTCACGAGCCCAGACATGCACAATACAGAACTTCTTTTCCCTCCTCTGCTGCAATGAGAAAGCAACCTATCTTTGAAAACATGCCATTGAACACACAGTTTTTGCTGACTGCCAACCAGGTTCCATGCAACACAAAGTGCACATTGGATTTCAGCCTCTAACAACCCACCATGTAGAATCTCCTGTAAAGAGAAGCATATAGAATACAGAAGTGTGGACACACTCTAGTAGTTTGAAATTAAAAAAAAAACCAAAAAACAAAAAACAAACACATATGAAACACTCAGTGAATAGAACAGATGCTAATAAAGCCAGGAGGAGCATTCATTCCTGAATTAAAATAAGAAATTCTTTTCAAGTTACTTCTGTGTAAATAAGACCAGCTCAGCTCCTACCTTTAGGTAAAGGAAATGAACATTATGCACTATCTTCCAAACTTAAAGGCTGAAACGAGTGTTGCTACCTGCCCTAAAAGTAACTCAAATGTGTTCCCTGCATGGTGGGATGTTGAAAATTGAGCCATTAAGTGATCTCAGGCAGCTCTCCATGTACCATGGAGTGGTCACTACTCATTTTATATGCACTGGAAAGATGTTAAATATGGGAATGGTTTAAAGAGAAGCTCTAATAACTATGCTCTGACAGATCCTCCATGTATGCTCAGAGTTGTCTTCGCCTCAGCCATTAGTGAGCCAGCTTACAGCATATTCACAGCTCTCCAGAAGAGCCCTGTAGAACTGATTTGAACCACAAGCTTATCTTCCTGTAAGAAATACTAGCTACTTTTCTTCTTTTAAAAAACAGGCTCATGTCAGACAAGCTCAGCTAGTTCCTCAAATAAGACTCAACCAATAGAGGAAATGAAGGTCTAAAAGCAATTAAGAAACTTCAAAAGAACACTCAATGAAACACTATTCTTATTTCACTGACTGTGTGCCAACAACCACATGCTTCTCTGTGATATCAAATGATATAACATTGTGCAATCTGAATTTCCAATTTTTCTGAATGAAGCCCTCAGCCCAACAAAATCAGACTGCTCCACAAAGTCAGACTCTGCTGACTGCTTTTTTGAGACCAGATTTCATGTCTGCTGTTTTGGGAACTGCTATTCTGCACCAAATATCTGTAGATACCAGCCCAATAGAGCACAAGACAAAGAATGCAGTCACCATCAAATACACACAATTTTTCATAGAATCACAGAATGGTTTGCATCAAAATAGATCATTATACATCATCTAGTGCAAGCCAACCTGCCACAGGCAGGGACACCTTCCATTAGATCAGGTTGCCCAAAGTCCCATCCAGCCTGGCCTTGAATTACAGGGATGAGGCATCCACAGCTTTCCTGGGTAACCTGTTTCAGTCCCTCACCATCCTCATAGTGAAGAATTTCTTCCTTCTCCAGGCTGAACAAGCCCAACTCCCTTTTATATTCTGTTGAAGTTTGAAGTACATCTCTTATACACTCCATCAGTAAATATATTTCATTTGGATGATGAGAATTATCCACAAAATTTAACAGAAATGATCTCAGTACTAAATAGCAACATCACCTGTGGTGAACACAAATATTTATATTATTCACAAAGTCAGTCACATCAGAACCCTATAGTACGCTCTATGCAAACACAAAAATGACATACAAAAAAACTGGAATGGTCACTGCTATAAGCAATGTTTAAAATACATATGAGTAAACCTACAGAAAGGATACAGTTTTCCACAAAAATCCATAGCCCCTTTTATTCTGTAACTGTATATGGTAGAAATAAATTAATTCATTAATTTTGTTATTGCTGACCATTTAATTTCTCAACCTATTTCTCGAATTGAGGTTCTGTAAGAGCTCAGAATGATGCCTTTCTGAGTAGTTAGAAATAAAACTCCTTAGACTGTGCACAGGCAAATGTTGTCTATCACAGAGGCACCTGGGTTTAAAGGGTTACGTTTAACAAATTATTTTTAATTACTTCTTAAAAAGTTAGAAATCTATAATTAGTGAAACATTAATTCCATATTTTGATCACAGCAAAAGCAGGAAATTCAGAGTTGACATTCCCACAGCAACCTTAACTCCGTCCCATTGTGTATATTCATTTCAACTGAGTCTTTCTTTCTATGACCTCATAACATATGTGAAATGAAGGAAGGTGCTAGGAAAAAAAATCCTAAAATTCATTTAAATCAGATATATATTGTTAAGGTCCACTATCGTAGCAATAGCACTTGAGTAGAGGTGGCATTCTTAAGAAAAATTATACATGTTGATTAGTCCGTGTGTTTATTGAATATTTTTGTCTGTGAGTGCGTATGTTCTATCAACATGTCTGGTTGCTCACCTCTCACATTAAGATGGTTTCTTTAAACAGGCATGGGAGAAGTTCATCTGAGCTTATGAGCTCTGACTCTGCAGTACACAGACTTGCCTCTTTCCCTCTTGCTCTGGATTTCACGTTAGACTGGATGCAGACACACAGAAACATGAATCTATCCCAGATCTGGTATGTACATCCTAATAAGACCATCTACTATAGAGAAGGTAAATGTTATGTAGTTCCTTCCCTTCTGGGTTTTCAGGAATTGGTCGAACGCCAGTAAATACAATGCTGTGTTGCATTTCACAAGTCCAAATAGATTCGTTGCTACTCTCCTCATCTTGAGTTCATCATCTTGGGTTACTTGTTAGACCCCCAAAAAAGCTCCCTGTATTTGCTGACCAAACTGGCTTGCACTGGGAGACACGAGTGGGGGTTTCCACTACCTGGGTTATCCTTCTTCTCCATAGTATTTGACAACACTTAGTACTTTAAGAAACATGAGTGCATGTTACTTCCATACCTGTATTTAGGCAAGCATTTTCAAATCTTTCTGAAAGAAGGCCTAAGTATCTGTGGAGTTCCACTTTGAAAACATTGTAGATAAAACTGTGATTAGCACATCCAAGAGGAACTTTCAACCCGCACAGTACTGGTTGTTTCACATTCTGAAAGCTCAAATTGGCACCTCATAGCACTTTGTAAAGCAAGTCAGGCCCAGGTCTCTTATACAGAAATAAAATACAGCAAATCTAGCCTTCAAGCAGAGAGGGCAATATCAGTGACTTTGCATGTCTCTGTCTCTAGATAAGAGAGGGAACTGATTTGGGGTCTAACAGCAACTAAGAGACACTATGTCAGTGAGAACTGCTGCTCTTCAGAGCAGAATTGTTTGAGAAATTAAGGAACTCCAACGCAGTTCTGGCTGTAAGGCAGGAGGTGACACAACTAACTTGAGATGCATATATACCAAGTATCCTCTGCCTACAACTGAGAGATAACGTGTTGATCACCTTAAGTTTTAGAGGAGATGTTTTTACTGGAATGGTGTATAACTGGCCTTAGCTAGACCGTAAACGCTGTTTCTCTTGAGAAAGTTAGTACATCAGTTAAACCCAATATTTTTCAATTGAAAAACAGTGACACTCTCTCTCTCATTTTGATTTATTAGCTTCAATTCCAATTATATTGTATTATATTGTGTTGTCTGTCATTCTGATATCATATTTTGTAAATTAACTTTCCTCCTCAGATCATTCTCGCTGTTTTATTTTTAAGGCCCACCTCCCTACCTTTTATTTCCCTTTTCCACCTCTCCCCCTTTCCCCTCTCCCAGGGCGTTGGTCCATGGGTCCCCTTGCCCCATTAGTCACGGAACTGGGCCAAACCAGCCCATAAACCATTGACAACTATGTATGTACTGCTTGTGGAAATTTAAAGAATGATTTTTGGAGGGAAAATTCTGATACCACTCTGCAGTACTCTCCAGATTTTTCATTGCTGAGCTCCTGCTTTGTAGACTGAAGAAGAAAAGTTGTATCTTATGGGATAGTGCTACCAGGGAGAATCTTCAGCCACAAACTAAACCCAATATACTTTTAAATGATTCTGTGGAAAAGCTGAAAATACAATATATGGTATACCATGAAACAAACCACACAATGAGATGCAGATGAAAAAATGTGCTAATTGCAATTACTTTTTGTCATTGAGAACGATATAACACTGTATTTTTCTTGAACTAAATATGGATCTCCCTTCAGTAACAGTGGAAGTTCACTGAACAGATGGAAGATGTATAAAGACTAAATTTGTTGCTGTGCAGCTATTTCCATTACCTTTCAAATGAAATGCAGTGTACACAGAACACAGAGGCCACATAGTAATATTTTCATTCACCTCTGCAGTTCAGAATTACTTTGTTTGTCTGCAAAAATGCCTGTTATTTCTGAGTTCTATTAAATGGACTGGTATCATACAGTATTGCAGGGAAATATAACGTGTGATCACATGGAGCTTGCAATAGGCAACTATACAGTAGTATAGATAGTCTCTGCACGTAAATTTTGATCCAGAATTTTTCAGCTTCCTAAGAATAGTGTAAACTGATAAGAAGACTACTAAGGGCTAGGGAAAGATACCCCAAAATTTCAGCGACCTCATTGAAGTGCTGACACTGTATAATACAGAAATTAGCTATATCAGTTATCATGCTGCTGTTTTTCCTGATGTCTAAATGGTCTCTGAATTGCATCACAGTCACAGTGTAGCTGTACCATTGGTCAGGTTTTGCTACCCCAGAAGGTAAGTCTAGATATGGAAGAAGACATGGAGTGAAGTGGAAGAAGGATGGGAGGTAAATAACTGATGAAACTGTACAGTATCTTTTGCAGGTTTCACAGACTATCACTTTTCTTTCCAGTTCATTCAGAATTTTATTGAAATCTGAGTACTAAAGGAACTGTAAGAAAAAAGTGTGAATCATACAAAGTGAGTAATTTTGTTATTTCTTCGAGTCTACCAGGGTTTTGACTTTTTTAAATTATTAAATGCTATGCCAGGATTTATATAGTATCCTGGAACACTTACATGCAAAGTATCCATAATCCTCACCAGAATCTAACACTTAACAATTACATATAAGAAAATAATTTAACTATGTGATAAAAACAAGAATAATGAAAAGCTACTATCAATCTCCTGGAGTGACATACAAATGCTTTTTGGTAACACTAGAAAGTTAGTAGGTCATTTACTATATATATCACACAAAGTCTAAGCCTTCATTCAGTATTTATTTACAAAATTAGTACAAGCAAATAATGGTCTCAGACAGTCTCAGAAGAAAACAAACAAACAAAACCAGTGTTAAATCAGTTTATTTGAAATCTGGAAAAACTACCATGAAGGGGTACATGTTGTGAAAGTTTAAGAAAATGTTCTTCTCAGATGTCTGCAGGATAAAAAACAGTTGGATAGAATAACTGGGGCTTATGGCACTAGAAATGACATTGAGAAAAAGACATTTGGTTTTATATTTCTATTCCAATAAAAATGTTTGTAGTTCATTTCCACAACATACGAGTATTTCTATGAGGCCTCTTTGTGTACCTTCATGACCTATTCCAGTAAGTTGATTTTTTTTTTTACTGTCCTGTTAAATTTTGATCAAAATACATTATAATGACATCTTTTAATGAAGATCATAATTAAAAAAAAAAAAAAACTAAGAGGACAATTAGAAAAATCCTCCTGGAAAACAGCATGTACAAAAGCAGTACCAACAGAATTCAGTGGGTCAGTAAAAGGATTGAAACTTTGAAAACTAACTAAAAGATCCACCAGATGATATGACTATAATGGTTTGTTTGGAGTATTGGTTTTGTTTGTTTGTTTGTTTGTTTTTGCAAAAGCATTTCTGTTTTGGAATTCAATAAAATGCATTTCTGTTTAATTAGCCTTTTTAAAATATCTATCTATTTACACTTATAATCATCTCAAAACATTCCTATGAAGGATAATAATATCCTAACTTTGTGGCTCATCCTTAATTTGGATTGCCTTAGTGGCTCTTGGAGTAAGTATTAACTATTTCACTCCTGACCAACAGCCTCACTGATCATGGGATTGGGTCCTAATGCTGTAGGAAATTCAGCAAGCCCAGAGAAAGTTCTTCCAGCTAGCAGATAGTATGTGGTTGAAGGCTGGAAGCTGAAAGATATGCATGTAGGCAACACTCTCGCAGCTCGCTCTGGATAGGCCACTTACACCCTAATTTAAAACTCTCCATGAAACCAGTCTCTGTTTAATTCAGAAGCAATCATGTGCACACACAGTGCTTTGGATCTGGGCTTAAATTTCTCAGTGACTTATTCTTCCACCTTAAAATAAAGAAAATAACTTTTTCTCAGATTTTTAGAAGGGTGAGTTTACTAAGGGCTTGCAGACATGCACGAGAGAGCACTGAGATACAAAAAACTTTTTGATTCCAAGTTCCTTATCAAAGTCAAATTAATAGTCTCCTAATGGAAACGAAGGTTATTCTAAACATTTACTAAGTGAGAATAAAATATTGATAACCTTGGTTTTCCACAACAACAACAAAAAAATGAACAGATGCGGGATTTGACTTAATTTGAAAACTTCTGTAAAAGAGAGTTAAAATTACAGATTACACTTTTCCTTGAAGTGAAGAAGATAAATATCCAAGATGGTAATTCAATAACAAAAGTCAAAACAAGGGAGTGTTTTTGAGTATTTTACTGCAATACTTTTTTCGGAATAATCATTTCAGCTACAAAATTTCCTGCCTTATCAACCTTCTTTAATGGGAGATGTTTGCACATCCACAGAGAAATTGTGAAAGTTCAAATTAAAAGTAATTTGTTTTCAGAGCATTATTCAGAAAATATGGTTCTTCCATTAACAGGCAGTAAGAAAACGTATGCCAATAGGAAATTAGCTTACACAAATACCTTTGCATAGCATCAGTGTCAGCAGTATGCAGCTGAATGTCATAATACCATTTGCAGCAAATGTATTTGAGCAATGCTCCAATGCCCATAGTATGCCTACAGCATCATACTCAGCTATGCACAAGTGCAAAAAGAATACAATCCCTGCTCTATTACGGCTGAAAGCTAAAGGCAAACAAAAGGGGATACTATACATAACATTTCCAGCCTTTCTTACTGGGAAAGCCCATTTCCTAGAATTACCCAATTACACTGGCAAGGAAAAGTTAGAATCTATGAACTACTCAACACCCTGCTAACATGGCTTCATAGAAATTACTGGAACCCTGTGTTACAAACAAGTGATTGCCTTACCTCCAAACTATTAGTTTTAATAGCATTTTAAGCATTGTGGTAAATCAAAACATACATGTCTTCTGTTCTGCCCAGAGAAGGAAATGAAATGAAAAAAAAAATCACTCAAGTGCCTATAAAAGAAAGCAAGAACTAAACAAGAATGCTGGTGTTGCATCATCAAATAAGCTGTGAGGACATAAATCTAAAAAACATAGATGTAGGAATGAAATGCAGTGTTAGCAGAAGTAAAAATATGAAAAGAATACTAAATGTATTCAACAAACAAGAACTACAGAAGAAAAGGAGGCCGACAATAATAGGAAATTATGTTTGTATACATATTGACAATTTTAAGTGACTATCTAGAGCTCAGTTATGTGTTAGGCTTGGCAAATGTACAAGGAAAAGAATGTAGGACTATATACATATATGTATATGCCACCCATATATGTTCCTCAGATACTACCATTTATCACTGGAAAAATTTGCTACTACCATAATATGAAAACAGAAAATGTACTTAAAACTCTTATTTAAAACTCTTATTTAGTCCACTTTCTAAATATTCACTGACCATGTCTCAGTCAGCTAGAAGGAAACTGAAGCAAACTAGGTTACGGGATATACTCTCAAAGGACGAGAAAATCATTCAAAACACACAAAAAAGTAATGTTTTACAATGCTTTTACATACACTTTTTTAAGCTGTTTAACAAATGTTGGGCCTCCACAATGATATCTACTTTCTCCAACTCAGAATTTGTATCTACTGCTTGTCAAACACTCATAAAGGAAGGAGCTATCTATGTGGTACCTTAATGAAAGACTTGCCAAAGGCTTCACTAGCAGCACATCACTTTCAGACACCCTTGCTGGCATATTTTATCAAGGATCCCACTTACAGCTACATCATCACACCAGGCGTCAGTCACTGTTATTCTCTGGAGACAACACCACAGCAATTAAACAGGGAGAAAGTGAAAAAACAATCATGGAAAGAGTGGGATGGAACTGAGGGCTTCCACATCAGCCAGGTGGAGACAACCCATCAGAAGCAACAAGAAAAGCTACAGCTGGGGAGGATTTTAGGAAAAGAAAGTCCACCTGTATTGAGAAAGAACACTAATGTCTACAAGAAAAATTTGCACATGAGCAGACATGAAATAAAGCAGATCCTATTATGGGAAGGTTTTAAAACTAAATGAGTCTATATGTATTCATAGGGGAGAAAAGGAACAAAAAACAAAGGCAACAGACAAAGGATATGAATGCAGAAGGTAATTCAACTACAACTTCTTCCTGCATCTGCCCAAATAGGATCTGGGGCAGATACTGACCTCTGTCAGAAACAGGGCAGGGAAGACATGGAATTAATCCACTGCACTCCTACTACAGTTTGTTAAAATTTGCTGCAAGGAAACAATACAAGAAAGCAGATAAAATTCCAAACTGAGTGAACTGACAAGGGAAAATCCAAAGTAACAGAGAACATGGTTTGAAGTCACAAAGTGTTATCCAAATTCTTTAAAAGCTTGACAAAGTAAAAAGGAATAGTTCAACTGCCCTGGTGACTGGGTCTGTTTGAAATGAAGTAAATAAATAAACCACTACAGAAATAAAAAATGAATTCAGTTCCAACTCCAATACAATATCTCACTCAAAGTGTACTAGTACTGAGCACATGAAGGGAGTTGCCAAGTGAAATCATCAAAGTAAATGATACAGATGGGCTTTAAAGATACTTAGACATTTTTATGGTGAGAGAGAAAGAGAAAAGGGGATAGAAGGATATAGTAAATACAAACCAGGCAATAAGGGCTGTAATAAACTTAAAGGAGAATTTTCTTGGTTCAGATGTACTTTACCAATCCAGAAATTCCTTTTGTCCACCCTAGTGATTAAATGAAACTAACTCCTAAGCACCATATCATTGTTCCAGAAGTTATGAAAGATGGCTGCATGCAGAAAATCCCCACAATCTCTCATTCCTTCTGGCCACAGTAAGCTATTGTGTTAATTTATAAACTCTGTAACATACAAGGGTTGCTCTGAAAGTAATGTCTCATATTTTACTATGCTGGCCAACAACATCAGAGGCAGATGTTGGTGGTATGATAGAACAAGTTGAACATTCCTCCCAATATTCCATTAAATTTTGTTGCCATGTGAATGATGGCAGCAGAGGGGCAGTCTGACAAAATGGTATCTGACATGAAAAAACATATGAAGCAAAGGTGTGTCACTGAATTCCTCCATGCAAAAAAAACTGCACCCACTGACATTCATTGATGCTTGCTGAACATTTATGGAGACCAAACGGTGGATGTGAGCACAGTGAGGCAGTGGGTGGTGTGTTTCAGCAGTGGTGACAGCAATATGAAAGACAAGCCACGTTCCAGACTGCCATGACAGCTGTCACACCATGAAATGAAGAGCATCTCAATCAACTCATCTACATATACTGGCAGCTTTACAACCAGGAAACTGTGTAAGGGCTGAATATCAGCTTCAGTGCGTTGGAAATGATGGTGGCAACATTGAAATAACACAAAGTTTGCACCAGGTGAGTCCCACGAATGCTCATGCAGGAACAGGAAGAACACCATATGCAAGTTTGTCAGGACGCACTGAACCAATTCCAGGCTGAAGGTGACATTTTCCAGGGTCACATCATTACCAGTGATGAGACCTGGTATCACCAGTATGAGCTGGAATCAAAACAGTAGTCCGTGAAGTGGCAAGATGTGAATTCCCCGTTAGAGAAAAAGATGCAACCCTCAGCAGATAAAATGATGTGTGTTGTCTTTAGGCATAGGAAAGGGGTGATTCTTCTGGATTTTCTGGAACCCAGACAAAACATCAACACTTGGCTGCTACATTGCAGCGCTGGCTAAGCAGAAGGCTCAAACTTCAGCTGTTTTGAAGCTGAGAATTTGCTCTATCAAATAGTGCTATTGTGTAATTGTATCTGTTCTAGTTTCCATGGAAATAAACAGGAGGCATTACTTTCAGAGCAACTTATGTATATCACTAAGAACAGAACTCATAACATTCAGATCCTAAAGCAATGGTTTCCTCTCATTTGGCTTGAAGAAACACTCAATCAAGTTGGGCATATTTTTCAGTATTAGTAATCTAGCCTCATTTATTCCAGCCCATTAACATGACAGAACAGCACAGACATAGTCTAGCAGACTTATTTGTTTCTTCTGTAATTTTTAATAGGATAGAACATATAAAATTGGGAAAAGAGGAAGAATTCAAAAGTTGGTAGCTTAAGCAGAAGAAGTCAATGTCTGTCTCATGGAGGCCCTACAATCATGACCATTTAGAAATAATAAAAGCTGATGAAAATGCTATTACATAGTTACTCTACATAGTAGCTGTTTTTGTTTTGTTTATTTAAAAGGGCATGTACACTTCCTGCCATTTTACTCCTTTGCTCCATTCTTCCTAAATAACTACACAGAGCTCATAATTTTGCTAAAGATTCTAAGGATCAGTAGTATTACTTGCACTCTAACAATAGGCCTGATATATGCCTGTAGGATTCTCCATGTCTTTTAAGTATTTTGCCACTAAAAGCAAAGAAAGTCCTTTTTGCTCTAATTGTCTAGACAGAAGAGCAGCACTTCATCTCTTCCACAGTATGTGCTACAGACTTTACTGCAACACATTAGACTTCTTATTGTGTTATGCTGTAGCAGTGGTTGACAGGTTGAAGGTTAGAAGATGGTGAAATGCAAAGGCTTCCCTATTTTATGACCCACTCTGGCTTTTGAATCATGTACTGTCTGTACACAAAACAAATTTCCTTCTTGATTCTGTTGGAAACATGCCAAAGGAGAATAAAAAACTAAGCACAAAAAGTGATACACATCCTTTTTGTTGCTAATAGATTTTTTACTACTAGAAATTAATTAACTTTTTTTTTTACATTTAATTATTGACCCAAGAGGCTAATCCCAATTCAGAATTTTGCTTTAGTTAAGCAGGGAAAGGGTAACATGCAGGTAATTTTTTGTAATATCAAAAAGTATATTGTTCTATTTCCCTGAAGACCGGATAGACCAGATAAAAGTCATCCTTTCTGTATTGACAGAGCAAGAAATTCTTTGTCTGACTGAAGGGCATTTCCTCTTCCCAGGCTCTTCTCAGTCTGACAAACTCCTGCCTGCAAGTAAGGATTTCTTTCTTATCTGCTCTTGTGCCTTTCTCAAATTTCATTTTCTCCACATCCATTTCCAGCCAGACTCCTACTAGTGTTCAGAAAAGTCCAAGCCAAACAGTTCTTGATTCCTAAGAGTATACATGTACACTTCTTTTCAGGACAGTGACATGTTTCTCAGTTTCAGTTCATGGCCCCCCAGACGTTCTTTATTTTTAACTCAATGGCAATATTTCCAATTGACAGAATTGCAAAACTGCCCTGATTTGAAGTGAACTGTTTTCCAGACATTCCACAGCTGTAACAATCTGTCCTTGCCTCATATGTCCACAGGAATTAAATTGCTCAAAAATAAAAATACAAAAAACAAATACTATTAGGTTGGCAAAATGAAGCGTATGACTGAGACTGATTTTATTCTCAATTTCCTTTGCTTCAAGGTGGTTCTCATTACAATAGTAAGCCCAAAATCCCGTAATTCTGAAATCTTGTGTTCATCTCAGAATATGAGTTTAACTTACTATTCTTCCTTGCCTATAACCTTCAAATGTGATCTGGAGGAATCACTGCCAGTCACAAAAAGAATATGCAGGCTTCAAAACTGTCCAGATATCTGCTTTCATCCTTTGAACTGTGAAACAAATATTCCCGTTACGTAGATGGCTAAAAGGAGATTACCAGCAATGGTCACTAGGTCAATATTCCAAATTTATGTAGCTTTCATAAAATGGCCTGATTTTCAGAAGCTAGAACCAAGCATGTCTTCACCAGAGTTCCAAGACTCTGCTGCTACTTCCACAGTGATGACTGCCAGTAATAGATTTTATTGTCGACCTACAAGGAACATTTTTTAGTTTGTACTGCTGCCCTCCCAGCCTACCACATAAAAGTCTTGAAGCACAGCCATGCCTCAAGGAGATTTTATTACTATTTTATTGCAGGAGACACTGTGAAGTAACAGGGTTCAGATCACTCTCTATATACCTGCCACTTTTACTTCCTGTCCTAACGGTCTCCCACTGATCACTCATAAAAAACAGAATACTAACTTAAGTAAGCCTTTATTTAAAAAAAAAAAAAAAAAGCAAAATGACTCTTAGCACACACTATATGCTACCATCTACATAATTTAAAAAAAAAGTAACAGATAATCAATAAAGTAATAGCATGACCACACATAAAAGAGGTTTATGAAAATACTGTTCAGTCAATACCTAGATCAAAGAATTGTAATTCATGAAGATTTGGTTATGTTGCTGCATTCGAGTAAAAGCTTTGGAAGATTTTCAAAATGAAATCTTTTCTCTCTGTTCTCTGAAGGATACAAATAGAGAAAATCTTGGATTATTCAAGTGAAAAACAGATTACACATTGAGTGCAAAGATATAATCTTCAACTAGACAGTTTTCACTAACTGCTACTTACATGCTTCTGACATCACATTTTTTCAGCCAAGCAATTCACATTAGGCCAAACACATACAGGATTTCATCCTGCAACCAGTGATGAAAGTGAATAGTTCCATTAGTATGGAGACCATCCGACTTCAGTGACCTATCCATGTGAGTACCCAACTAATTGTCAATCCCTTGTATTAATACTTCATCATCACATCAGTCCCAAGGAGGCCTTGAAAGAGCAACTGCATGAGGCAGACTTCTGCACGGAGAAATGTACAACTGCACAGTGCCTACTAAGCTTGTATCTGAATTCTCAGGCTACTTTTACCTTTCCAAACTTTTAAATTCAGATTTGAAATTCAGACTTCACCATCACCACTTCTCCCAGAATATGTTAAATAAGTCATAAGAAGCGAGCAACAACTTAAGAACAGCCTCCTTTTCTGTTCTGGAAATGCCTAGTTGCTTATGGTTCTTCATCACTCACTGAATGATTTCTGAATGCACCCTAAGAATTATATGACATTGTCTTTAAGGACAAGTAGCAAATCTAATACTGGCATTTGAGATGTGCAAGAGACTGAATATCAGATACATGTATTGTGGTATTTTAAGTCAGTTCTCCAATCTACAGAGCACAATTGTGCTTGCATGCACAAAGACGCTTCTTCAGGCCTCACTATCTAGAGAACCTCTCTTGCAGCTGCATTTGTAAGCTGAGACGTGACAACTGCAGCGAGGTGAGCAGAAAGCTACCCATTCCCACAGAGCTGTATAAAGGCTGCTCACAACAGCGTGTTATCAGAAATATGAGACCTATTTTTTCCTAGGTCTCAGCCCCAGAAACCTGAAGAAAAAGTGGGCCTAGATCCTACCTCCCTTCTCCATTAGAACACAGAACAGGGAAATTCATTTGTAAATACACACAGTGGTATACTTCTCTCACTCACTTGTACCCATAGCAGCACCAAAAAGCATGTTCCCTCTGTTTTTGCCAGTTTATTCTCATAATGTTCACTCTCAGAATAAACATTTCTGTCAGCCAAGTCATTTTGTTGAATCTCCTGTGAACATTAGCATTATATGGCCAAACAAAATTGGTGTTTTTCATTTAGGAGATTCCCTGCTCTCCTCTCTTTCAATTCACCTGAAGGAAGGGAACAACAAACCTGAAGTATCTGAGCAACTTCACTGCCAGTGGTAGAAGGGGGGCCAACAAAAGAGAAAGGCAGAGGGTTGGGAAAGGAGAGTAGACAGAAGAATGTAAAAATCTCCATTTTAAAGCCTGTTCCAGATCATGTAAAGCTGGCAGTGCATTTTGTTAATCCCTCTAGTGCTTCAGTGGAAAACTCACAGCAGGCAGCTGGATACAACATCCAAGGCTGCCCTTTCTTGTGTTTTTTCCATTTCTGGCAGCATATTGTCACATATGCAGCATCTGTCCATTTCCACAGGCTGTGGCTGTACATTCAATTGACCTAAAACAGTTAAAGGAAAAAGCAAAAGCAAAGGTTCATAGGGCAATAAATAGCTAGGGCTCGTGGAATTCTACAGGTGTGGGACTCCAGATCCCAGACAGCTACCCCTGCAGCACAAATCTCTGCAATTACTTGAAGAGTTTTCATATATGCACACTTTCACCCGATAAGAATCCAAACTTCAAAAAGCTGATAACACTGCCATCAAACTTTTAAAAATAACAACAATAATGAAAAAATTGACTTCTAACCTGGCCTCCCGCCTTGTATTCTGAATGTGGAAGGGTGAGAGGGGCAATCATCATTCAAGAAAAAAAATTTTTATTAGTACAGCAGTATAACTATCGGTAATGTAGAAAGTAGTGTATTTCACATCCCATTTCAGAGATGTTGCTATGCAGTCATAAGATCTCCCCAGTTTGGGTTCTTTTTAGTATTTCCTGTAATTACTGTGAATGTAACTATTCTGATGATGCTGAACTAACAGTTTATTCTATCAGTAATTTCTTCAGTGATATGGTTACAATCATAAAAGAGGAAAAAAACAGCAAGTGTCATGTGAGCAAGGACAGCATAAAGATTTGCACTGTGTTTCGGTGTTAGCTGTTAAGGTGTCTTTTATACTACAAATACATCTCTGGAGTTACTCACTATGACTAATAGGTAAGCATAAGGGACAGAAAAATAAAAAGAATTAAAAAACATACTTCAAGTTTTGAAGTGCTGACTGTAAATATTCATAAGATTGATCACGTGTTTGCATAAATGACTAACTCAGATTAAAATACAAGTGCTTTAACAGACTGTTGGTCATCTGCTGTATTCACAACCAAAAGAGGCATATACCAAAGAGACTCAGCAAGTAAAATGTATTCTGTTCTTGCTGTCCAGAGCTATTGGGTGAACATAATTCTGGAAACTTAAAACCTTCATCATTATCATAAATTAGAAGGAAAAAGAAACAAATAATACTTACATTAAATAATGTTTATCTGACAATACCATTTGAATTGATTCATACAAAACAACACAAAGATCAAAGAGACAAAAATAGAAATAAAAAATACCACATGATTAAAAACAGAAAGCCTCTTAAAAACATTCAAACACTATGCAGTGCTAAAGGACTCAAAAAGGTTTCTGAGGACAGAAGATACAAGAGTTGAGTAAAATTCTTTGTGGTTAAAAAGCAATAGAAAAGAACATTGCTTGCCATTAAATTCTATTTCCTACTGACAAGTTTCCCAAGGAAAAATAAAATACTTTGTTTACTCATAAATACATGTTTTAATAAAAAGAAATGTAATAGAATGTAATAAAATTACTTTTTTTTTTTTTTTTTTTTTTTTTTTTTTTCAGATCCACTACTGATACTGTTTAAAGCAAAACCTAGGAGCAGCTAGAAACTAGGTAAATGAATAAATACCTTTCCATGTAAAAATGTTTTGCTGGTAATGTGTAAGTACAGTTCCCTATGGAACTAAAAACCCTTCGGGAACAGGGGAAAATTTTCAAGTACAACGTAATACCATATCCAAATTTGGAGAAAACATTCAGAAAAATCTGCCACGATCACAGTTCTTTAAAGCTTGCATGTTATGTCTCGTTCAACATGGAATATTTTCATTTCTGAATCACCACTGGGGTCCTTGGAGCTATACATCAGTGGGCATTTTTCATTGGGTAAAAGGGGGACCAAATCTTTGCCTAAAACCTCAAGGTTTGTTTAAAATAGAGATGTAAAGGGTCACTCTTATTCTACACTTCAAGAGTGATTACAGCTCATAGATTAGCTGATATATTAGCTTTAGGTAGAAAACTATCATGTTTTAGTCAGAAATAACCCTGGATTGTTGCCTTGAATAACCCAAGGTCTGCCAACTGCTATCTTTTCTACATTTGCAAAGCAATTTCGTTTATTTTAACTAGTGAAAGTAAAACAAATCTCACACTTCACTCCAAGCAAAATGTGCACCAATGCACTTCTTTCAGAAACTGCTAAATTCTTTCTATATGGTGCTTTTTGCCTGCCTTCGTTGTGTTTTCAGTCTGCAAACATTAAAACACTAGACTTGAGAGAAATTTTAAAATTTCAAAATAAGGTTAGAAAAAGAAAGCTTATTTAAACCAGAACAAAGGTTGAAAATGAAATATGGTAACTCTTCCAGTATGTGCTGACTCCCACCAGCCAAGAAAAAATGTTCTAAATATCTAAAAATAGAGAGAAAAACAAGTAAACAGAGGAAGAACAAGATGCAAGTGAAGTATTCTACTTGATGGCACAGCTACATTAACCAAAACTGGGAATGAACTGTAGATTCCTTTCTACTGCTATTCTGTACTGGAAATATATTGATTTGAAAGGTTCCAGATTAAAAGTGGAACAAAGTGTACCCTGAAGAAATCCAGAACAAATTCTGAGCCCAAACACCTTCACCAGGTTGCTGTGATTGTCCTATTCTCCTTAACTCCCCCAGCAGAGTCAGTACATCTCACCTCCTCCTAACCAGCCCTTTGTGACAGCAGCCTAACGCGTGAATTAGAATTTCACTTCTCAGCAGAGGGACAGACAGGCTAATGTCATAAGTAACAGAAATGTAATTGTTGTGATAACAGTGTATGCTTCATGAATCATAGATGGATTTAAAACCACCGTGGTTCATCCACTAAGAAATTATATCATCTGTACACCAATTTATCAGACCTGAACCAGACCTCATTATAAATATGGGGGAAAAAAAAATGTTGTTCATTTTTTGAACTATCTGTGTACACGCCATTCTGAATAAATCCTTTTTTTCATTATTACAGCCTTTAAAAAGTAATAAACCAAGTCACATGTAGGCACCTTTTAGATAAAGAACTTTGAAATAAGCATGTCTATCAGAAAGGAAAAATTATGTGCACGTGCAGATACACTGTTTGGAGGACATTCCATAATATAAAAGCCCAAAACAGAATCGAAGGAAGGGAAAAAAGAGTTTCAGTCCTAGAGTGCAATCCACATTTCATTTAAGTGAATGGAAATCTTCGCATTCATTTGAAGAGAACTGCATTCTACTCAAAATGAACTATAGAACCCACTTCTTAAGCAAAACACGTAGAAAACTTTTCAGGAAAGTCTACTGTGCAAGTTACAGTTGGCCACTTTTGAGTCCATCTTATATGCCAAAAATTGTTTCCGTTGCACTACATCTACATTACATATATGTAGCATTTACTTACACTAGTAATTTTTATTCAAATTTTGATTGCATTACTTTTTTACAATGCGTGGTGCAAACAGTAACTAATGCATACATTCATGCATTTCTTTCACTCAGATGAGTATTATACACTTTCAATTACTGGAGTATTGCATTATATACTTGCCTGTTTTAAGCATTATTATCAATACTGTAATTGTGGGAACCTATCATCTGTATAATGATCTAATGAATTCAGAAATGCACATGCTTGGGTATGTGTTGGTGTACAACTGCATTTGCATGGGTTCCATATTTTCAAATCAGACCTATAAACCATATGTTCCAGATGGTAATCCAGTGACACCATCAAATGATCAGAAATATTTACAGATAGTTTCCTCTTTCTACCCTACTCCTGAAATCTACAATAGTACACATAGCACAAACTACTCTGAAAGGTTCTGGCACTACAAGACTTTATCAGGACACAATGGTCAACAAGATGTATTGATGCAGGAAGAAACAGCAGATATTGGTGAAGTGTAACCCACTCTGCTCTCATTCACACTGACACATACAAACTCAGAGCAGCATAAAAATACTGTAAAACATATATCAAGATGGTTCTTTGTAAGCAAGTGAAAATAGTTCATCTATTCACTGAAAGAGGAAATAATATAAGCCAAGGAGTGGACAGAAACCAGGATGCCCTACAGCCTTCCTGGAGTCATACCAAGGAAACTTTGGTGTGGGGGAAATTGGCCTTCGACAGCCAACCTTTTCCAGTGCCTCTGGATCTGAAAGAGCAACCTTAAAACAAAACCTTCAAGTGCCTTGCTTTTAAAGAGGGTGTTGGACTGAAATGCCTAACCATAAAGACCATCTCCTCTTTCTTTTAAATCAATAGTTGAGCCCACTTAAGAAGTACACAAGGGGCACTGTGGGTTTATTTAAAGATTAAAAAAGAGAAGCAGAGAAGAAAATATATCCCCTTATTTTCTTAAAATTACTGGTATTTCACAGGCTTCTGAAGCACTGTACTGTTTTACTAAATTGCCGCTCGGTAGCATTATAGTGTTGCCAAAAAAGACTGCACACTGCAGTGTTTAAAAAGTTACGCTTTTTCTCAGGAAAGCTTTGAATTGTGTAGCCTGTCCCCCCAACAGTAGCAAGTGGGCAAAGGGCATGTTTTTAAAAAATAAATTAAGACAAACAGAAAGCTCAGCACAATGGAATTGGATCCCTGTCTTCCTCCAGTAAATATATCTAATATCACATGCCTATTCAAAGCAGGACAACGGGATTTCCCCTCAGTAACCTCATCAAGAGAAGCAGAGAAGGCAAGGCAATTGTTTCGCATCTCATTGTATTTGTGACTAAACCCTGATGCCAGCCACATGCTGATTATCTCTCGCGTTACATAAAGCTCTCCTGTGGTGCCAATTGCCTGCCATTCCGTTTGTATCCCATTACATAAAGTGCTGTCCCGTACTGCCTCGCTCAGTGCCAAAGCACTGCTCTTCACCACCGTGTCCGTCTTTGTTTCCATGCCCGATTCTGCCCACATCTTAAAAGCCACCTAATGATTAAAGCAAAACAAGAACACTTCTCAAACAGTGATTTTGCAGTTCCATTGCAAGATGAGAAAGAACACAAAATAGCTTAGGGATACTAAGGGAATA
The DNA here is from genome assembly GCA_016647715.1 of Pavo muticus. NCBI lineage: Eukaryota > Metazoa > Chordata > Aves > Galliformes > Phasianidae > Pavo > Pavo muticus. The sequence continues at coordinate 1,218,217 of JACDJE010000061.1, forward strand.
CAAGACTTGTGAGAAAAGATCCCGCAAAACACAAGGTTGCTGCATGGTCCTCTGAAACTTGGACAGTGCACCTACATGTTTTTATCACTTAAGGGTCATTCTGAAGAGAGAATTTTTTCTGCCTCAACATTTCACTAAGGCAGTCTTGGATCTGCTGCACTGCTGAAGATGAAAGCACCTGTGGTGTAGCTGTCTCTGGTGATGCATTACAATAACACACAAAGGTCGCTGCTCCAGCATGCTGTAAGCATGCTGCATCACCAAAAGGCTGCAGGAGTGATGATGTGTTACTGGAAAGGTGGCAGCAGTGCAGGAGAAGCACTTCAAGAAATAGTGTTCACCTGACTGTAGGCAGACAGCCAACTCACACAGCGCAGGATAATAGGAACTGCTCTTTTGAGTGGCCCAGAGGGAATCAAACTGCTCAATCAGCTGCACTGGCACTACTGTTTCTGGCAAGCCTTAAATACACAAAGATATAGGTTAGGCAAATGGTCTTCCAGTTGAGAAGGAAGCGAAACTGAATTATCAAATTTTTGCCAGGGCACACAAAACAGAATCTTACCTCCTGCAGTTTGCAGCCTTTCCTGCAGTGTTTTGTAAAGAAGGACTGTCAGCCAGCAGTGTGATATATTTTCCCTTGAATCACTGTACGAGGTGTTTCAGAATAAACTCTTTAATCTGTGATTTTCAGCATGTTTAAAGTATTTCTCAGATTTCCAATTACCCTCTTTGTATCTGATGATATGTTAACAGAATATCAACATGATCTCTTCCAGAGCAAAGAAATCTCAAAATAAGAGAAAAAAAATAATAGATGTGTCTGGTCAGTCTCACTTATCAAAGGGCTAAGGCTGATTTCAGAGATGAGATTTCAACTTCACTTCAGTGAGGCACTGAACAGCCTCATTACCATTCACGCAATGAAGGCTAGGGGCAGAAGATGCATAACCTCATCACTTAAATCAACACCTCTTGAGACTTACCTACAAAGACATGGGAATAAGTCCTGATACCAGGCAAAAACCATGCAGGTCAATTTGTAAATACCAGTTTCCCTCCAGTTTTACATCAGAGCTCATACTACAGGAGGCAAAAATTAAAAAAGATACAGCCCAGTACAACCTTTTGAAAAGCTTAGAAATTTTGTTGTTGTTGTTGAATTAGTTTTTGTGAAAACATAGACAGTCTTAAAAACTTAAGTCTACGAGAAAATAATGGCAAAGGTCTTCCTGAAAAGAGGTACCTCCAGATTCAAAAAGCATTAAGAAATTCCCAAGATCTATCAAAGAGATCTTAGCTTATACAGAGGAACAAGTAGAAAAATTACATTATCACTGCTGTCATCCAAAGCTCACAATGGAGTCTTTCCATTTGTTACTACTAGTATTGAATTGGGATGAAATTGCTCAATTTTTTGGGCTACAGCGACCCTCTCCTAGAATCACATAAAAATCAGCGGCTTTGAAGATAGCTTAACAGAAAAAGCAATCACTAACAGACGGTGATTTCATCATGAAAAAAAAAATCACTTCCAATGTGTTAAAAAAAATAAGAAGTGAATTAATGCTATCAATCTGTCTTTCCCACATAACCTTACTGCTGCAATGCTCCTTTTCTTGCACTGTACATTGTGTCATACTGCACCATGCATTCTTTTTCCCCTCTACCATACCTCTAGGGTCAAAGGTAGAAGACAAAAAAAAAAAAATCCTGGAATAATATCCCCAATAAATTACTGCTAACTATTACAATTCAACATGGGCATATAAACGGCACTTTAAAGAAAATTGAATTTGTTGAAAATTAAAGCAAACCCGGTGTTACTTTGAACAAGAGGCTCACTGATTGTTTTCAGATTTCCATTATAAAATAGGCTTTTTTGTTTTATGTGTTATATACCCTCTGAGGAAAGGAATTGTACCTCAAAACATATGGGTCTTCAGAATTTTTATTTTTAAACACAATACTCAATGCCCATAAAACTTTGCTTGGAAGCCAAGGAATTTATAACAAGGTGCATAACAGCAAACCTGAAAAAGGGCTAAAGATGAAGAAAAACACAGCTTCTCACTAATTACAATAAATAAGAAAAGATCATAGAATTGAAAGCGCCCTTATTTTGGGGACAAGTATCTGTGGTTTCATTTAGCGCTGCCTTCTTGCTATCTGTAGTTGTATAATAAACTAATAAACAGACATTTATTTTGTGGAGCAGACATATTGTTTTCAGTCTACTACATGGTACTTTCATTTCATTGCTGTACTATGTAACGTGAAGAGCATGAATAAGAGATTCCTGCTTTCTGGATCTTAAGGAATTTTCTCATGCACAGCTTTTATTTTAAAGCACATGTTCTGTTAGAAGAACAAGCTTACATATCTTATTTTAAAGTGCTGTATAAACAGGAATGCTATTAAATATTCTCTTATTGTACTAACAGGAATGTTGTTAAATACTCTCTTATTGTATAAGCCATGACTGAGTGTGCTTCACTATGATCCAGTGCATGTCTTGGGTGTGTTTCAGTCTTGTCTATTCAACCATCTGTGAAGTGAGCTTATAACTCACTAATGCACACCCAGGATAAGCTTTTTACTATTGGGAGAATGGCTCATTAATTTTACATTATGAAAAAATTGTAAACACTCATTTTTTGTTGGGTTTATGCAACATATCCTTTTATTATTGAAAATCATTTCCAGTGAGAGGTGAGAGTACAGAAAGGTGAATGTTATCGTCTGTTTTTATCTAGGTTGTCCAAAACCTTGCTTTTTCTGTTACCTACTGGACTTATTTTCTCTCTCTCTGCCCTTAGATACAGAAGCTTTACTACTTGTGTATGGCTGTGTTCTGCATTCATCCTTTCACTAAAAGCTGACACCAACATTTCAAAAGGGCCACAAAGTTGTAACTAGAAAACTTGACAAGAAAAAGCAATTGAGAATATCATCCTTTACAAAGGACACCTCCCGCTCCCACTCCTTGCTCTACTACCTATCTCATTCTCATACATTAATGTTTTTGTCAACCCACCAGACACAAATTTGGTCTAACTGAGACATGAAACCACCACATGCATGACAACTGCTTTAATTTTTCTAAAAAGACTCACCCAGACAGAATGTAGCTTTGAGAAGTCAATATCCACATCCAGAATCTGATTGTTTATTCACTTTCAAATGATTTCTGAGATTTCAGAACCATCAGTTCCCTCCTGATGATCCCTCTCAGCCTGGTAACTGCTATCTTCCTTGAAGGCCTGAAAGCAGGTGGAGAATAGGAACTGGAATTTGCTTTAAGGATGCTCAGTGGCACGAAGGGACCAGCAACCAGTATGCGTGCATAAATAGCCAGTTTGTCTATGCAATCAAAGTTGCACAGCTAAGTTGCATTCACAACCATTTTATGAACAATTCTGGACTTCACAAGTTTGGGAAGTCAGGCACTGCGACTATAAAATTATACACTTGATATATATTAGTAAGTACAGTAAATAGAGTATAATTAGAACAGAATACAATGTACTGTTTTTCACTGCTTTTTGTCCTTACTTCCCTAGAGCTACAAAATGAGCTTCTAATGAGCTTTGGGTAGTCACATAAATAGAAAACCTAACGTTGTAATGCCTGATAGTGATCTAAACTGCTTAGATATGTTTTGTATTATACCACAAAACAGTGGTTTGTTCATGGAATGGAACAAAATTTCATGTGTTACTCATACTTTGGCCGTAGGCATGCATGTTTTGAAATCGTAATCTCCAATGTATTTCAGAATATGTTTGGACAACTGAAGTTGTTCTGTGAAAATGACCCAGAAGGAAAACCCTCTATCCATTAAAAACACGAATTACCAAAACATCAGTGGTTAAGTGTAGCCTACAGGACTTAAAGAAAAATTTCCAATACACTCCTTATTTTCCCAGTTAAAAAGAAAAAGAAAGAAGATGAGAAGGATGCACTCAGGAATCATACTGGAATGCTGTAAATTAGCTCTGTGTGGATCCACTGCATAAAAATTATACTGTTCTGTCCAAAAGAAACAAAATACCCTATGCCAAAACAGGAAATCTCCTTGCTAAATTGTCTTTGAACATGACTGTACAGATATGGCTAGATTTCATATAAATGTATTCTCCCCTGAGATTTCCAACAGCCATTTTCTCTTTCTCTTGTGGGTGACTAACATAAAAAGTCTGGGACTTTTCTAATAATAGCAGAAAATACTTTCTTCCCACCCTAGAAGTTTCTTACAACTATTAGGCAGATCCTTGTATTGGAAGCGTAAGTGGTGCTACTCTCACAACACTTTTGCAACACGGACTGATAACCACGTAGACAGACATATTGACAGATCAACAAGTAGGTATGCAGATTATCAAGAGCCTGGCAAGGAATTTGCTGCATTTGGGAAATAGATCCGGATTCCCTAAGCTCCTGCCCTGTGTTTTAAATACAAAGCGATCTACATACAGTAACACTTTCTTGCAAGATAGCAGCTAATACCTTTATACTGCTTCTAGCTGTTCATTATTTTATATGCAGAAACTTAAGCTTCAGGAGATTATTTCTGTAGCCTTATTTATGCAGCTGGATCAGAACTGGAGCTTGAAAGCAAAGAAAAAAAACAGATTTGAGAAGCTTCAGACACAGAAGTCCACCTCTACCTTTTACATATGTAAAGTATGTTTGTTTGCATGCTACAAACCATGAGCCCAAACAAAACATATTCCAATTGACATTATGTATTTGGCTTAATACTTTTTGCTTTTACTTCTTCAGAGTGATTCAAGGAATAAGCAACTTTTTACTGTTTCATGAGCTAGAAAAACCGGTAACTAGAAAAAGTGCTAACATTTGATTTGAAACTCTTGGGGATAAAACAGGTCAGCTGCTCATCATAAAAGATTTGCTGTAAGATGGTGTAATATACATTAAAAATAAGAAAAAGTTAATGGTTATTTCCACTGGAAAAAAGTTAAAAAAAAAAAAAAAAAACACTGGAAAACAAAAAGAAAAAAGAAATGTGAAAATATTGCCTCCAAATTAAAATAACTCTTTTGGGAAAAGTTGTATTTCAGTTTACACGCAGCACTATTTTACACAACTTTGGCTGTGAAAATGGATTTTCCATGAGCCTTTAGTTGAATTTATGCTAGCTTTAAGGCTATTTGCATAGCCAGCAGAGTATATGGAGCCTTCATGTAAATGAAAATCTGTTCTTTAATGTGCACACTCCTCAAAGTAATAAAGATTTTATTATTTTGAAAGCTATGTACACCCACTGTGCAATATCAAATATGCATGTTGTAAACACAGTGGGCCAAGTTCAGACATGATGTAAGCATGTGTAACTCAACTGACTTCAAAGGAACCACTTGTGAAACAGAACTCTGCTTCACATGGCTATGGACTGCAGGATCCATGCTAGGCAGTCACGTTGTTTGAAATAGAATTTTTGAGTGGTATAGTGTTACATAACATCAGAAAGTAAAGCAGAACTGGGCTGTCAGTAATCTATGGGGTCGAGTATCAAAAGAATTGTTTTTGGCTTAATGCGAGGCACAAAAAGCATTTCAAGCAGACTGAAATTAAGAGACATTGAGAGTGCTGAGATGATGACATTTCAGAGCAAGAATAGCCACAACAATTTAAACAAGACAAGGCCCGTAGTTGCTGTACTGTTGCTGTGTATGAGAAAAGCAATGACTGTGTAGACAAATTACAGAAAATTGGGCAAGGAGCAGGACCTTGAGAGAAAGGCCCACTTGCAAGAAAGATTGGCCAGCAGTGGCACATAAACTGATGCACAGGAGCAGACTAGGAATGAGGTGGCGCTGAACGGTGTATCATTCTCCCTCAAACTTTTCAACACCCACCTATTGCGCTGATTAGTTGTATTTTTACCACGTGCTTTAGGAAAACAGAAAATGAAATAGTAGTTTGTAAGATGGCAGACACTAATTACTTTCTCTTCCTCTTTTAAGAAAAGTTGGGACATTGGATGATACATGGCACTGAAGATATGAATCATCATGGATCATCAGTTACAGACTATGAGCTTGAAATTAAATGGAAAGCAAACTCAGAGAAACCACAAGCAAGCAATTCTGTTTGAAAAAGATCTGCAAGAATGGAACAAATAAAGATAATTAAAAAGAAAAGGCCTTTCTGAAACAAATACATGCAAAAGTACTTCTGACTTTATGTGCAGATGAGCCTCACTTCCACGTGTTGTCTTCTAGCAGTATTGGTCAATGAAGACCAGCTCGCAAAGCTACACCAATCTTTGGAAAGTTGTTCTGACTTAAAGGATAAGTGCACGTGGACTTTTTCTTGTGAAAGTTGAGCAAATTACTGCATCCTTTCAAAGTCTCATCAAAGTTACTGTTTTGCTGAAAGAAACTCCAGAGGCATTTTATTTTGTAAATCTAAAAGTTGCAAAAGCAGTAAGATTTCATGAAACAAGGGAGGAATTATTTCTTTCAGCAATGAGGGAAATGCTGCAAATGTTCTTTTCTCCCAACATAAGTAAGTGGCTGACTTACTGCTTCTTTTCTGTCAAAAGATATGGTGACAAGAATAATCTGTGATCTGGTAAGAATGTGAAAAAGCAGCATTTGCAGACGTTTTGCAACTTAGTTTAACAAAAATCATCCAAGACGGCTTGTCCAAACTTAATATCAGATATGAATCTCAAAATAATGCAAAAAAGAACTGCTAATAAATATCTATACAAATATAAAAGATATTTTTCAAATGCCAAATATATTCATACATGAGAACAGCCCTAAATGGTCACACTGCACTGGAATATACTCAGAGAGAGGACAACTCCCTAAAGTGTCAAATACCAGTTCATTTTTAAATGACGTTTATTGGACTCAAGAGGAATACAGCTGATGTACTATTTGAATTTTGCCTGGAGTACAACTCTTCTTATTTGAACACTCATTTGGTCCTCTCCATGCTTTGATGATATCCTGAAGTTTGTACAACTTGCTTACTTAACTGATATTTTCACCCAGTCGAGGACTGCGAGAGCATACAACGTACAAGACAGTAACGAACCCATGCTTTTAAACGGTTGATTCTGCAAATAAATGAAGATAGTTTTGACATGCTTCGTGCTTTGGGAGCATGCCAGAGAGCACCTTCCATTCAAAATGAATACATGTATTATTCATAAAAATTTGACACTGCTCAAGTAACCCCCATATGAATAGTTCCCAGAAGACTAATGTAGCAATGAGTGTATTAGTAAGCCTTTCACAGCAGTGAGTAGCGATATTTAAAGCCTGTCTTGAAAAATATTAGCCATCTCTCAGAGACACTGAAGACTTTATCTAATAACTGACCCCAAGAAAAAGAACTATCATGTAAATACTTGGCCCTTTCAGAATCAACAAGGAAATGAACGTTCAATGTTTTTATACTCGCATACCCACATGACAACAGGTTTTCAGTGTTTGGCGTGTTACAGACCATATAAAGGGCCAAGCCTAGGTGTACAAGCCTATGGCTCCTGCCACCTCCAGTATCACGGCACATCTGTCAGCACATCAAATACATCCAAATCCTGAAAGGTTAGCACACAGTTTCAAAATTATTCTGCATAAATAGCTTAGGGGTCACCACACATAAAAAAAGAGTATGTAATTACAAGTCTGTTGATACTTAGGAGGCTGAAGGAGACCAAAAATAATTTTTGAATATCTGGATAAGTTTCAACTCAGACTGGTGTTACAATGCAAAGAGAAACATTGCTGTAAATTGAATCCTGGAGAATAGAACACCTACTGGTAAACATCAATATTTAAAACCCAGAATGCCTTTTAACATCAAATTCTTCCCTCTGCATAATCTAACTTGCACCTATTTGCCAATATATGATCATACATATTGTATTCTCATGCCAATACAAGTGACTGCCTATATATTAAAATGTCTTTGAAATATCATAATATTGAACCCCATAAAAAGCTATAAAAAAGGAGGCTTGCACAAAGTAAGATGGCTTTTTCCAAATATTCTTACAAATTCACAGTGCTGAATGATGTGCTTGATGCTTTACTTTTCCTCTAGTCTTGCTTGAAAGAAAGGTGTCAAAAGCATTCCTTGAATAGAGCAGTTCTGTTTGTGTTTTACTTAGTGATGAGAAAGAAAAGGAAACCTAGCTTATGCTGGTGGGCAAGATTCCCTGTGCTTGAAGGAGCGTACTGAGGGATAGGAAAAGAAACGTCACTTTTAAGTCTCATTCTCCAATGCGTGAGGTGCACAGGTGGTTTCAGCTGCACCCCACACTAGGAGCTGAGCACTCTCTTTGAATTGCATGCACTACAGCTAAGCACATTTTGGCAGAAGTCTTCAAGTCATCAGACGTTTTTACATTTCCAAATGCAAAACCCCTTTGCATAAAGATAATCTTTAAATGAGATCTAACAACAAGGAAGACAAAGAATGGAGTGGTCTTTCCCACCAGATTCCTGACCTGCCTGCTCTCTATTTAGTTCTGGAAAAATACCCTGAAAATGTGCGATCCCTAGTAGCATGTCCCAGATCTATTCGTTGCTCATTTTTGAACTCATCTAATGTATGCTACTTTGCAAAAGCAAATGCCAATTTCAGAAGTTCTCCTAAAAAATCACAGCTGAAGAGCTAACATGCAACCCCTTAGCCTTAAAGTAAACAACATACCTCTAAGTGTACAATAATAGCTTACTTGGATTCAGTTCTGTCATTCACTGCATTTCAACTCTCAGCATTTGTCTTTTGTTTACTGTAATTAGGACAAAACTCCACTGCCCTCCATATACAGAAATAATAAGTAGAATAATGGAAAAAAGAACAAAACAATTATTAGGCTTAATTAACTACAGGAGACAAATAATAAAATCCATGCACAAACAGAGCAACTTTCAGTGACAGAAACATATGAAAAAAATTCTGTTTGAGATTTCATTTCTATATACAAAATGTACAGGTGGGAAACACTGATATCAATCACTTTGGTTCAGGTCTGTCTCTGTTTACAGAGAAAGTATTTTCCATGTGGAAATAAAAGAAACTTCAGAAGGACTGAAAGCATTAATAGTGTAAGCTGTAACAAACCCCATCATTTTAAAATTCAGACACTTGCCTTAATTCTTTAGCCACAGAAATAAATTTGCATACTTTCTTTTTGCATATTTGTATTTCTCAAAAACTTGTAGAAACTGATCACAGATACTCAGATTATCTTTATAGCAAGTATAGCATGCCCAACAGCTGGAAACCAAACATTGCTCACAGAAGTAAACAATAGCTAGAAGAGGAATATCAGTCCATCCTTTGAAACAAATAATCCAGAAAAGTTTCTCTTTGAGTATTTTGGGGAATACTTGGAGATGCATCAATCTGAGAATCTGAGTAGCAAACCCTCACATTTTGAAGACAGTGAGTATTCAGACACATGAAACCGCCACCGGCATACCCATCTAAGAGATGGTCTCTTTTTCATTTCCCACAGAAATATCAATAGTCATCAGTAGGCATGAGCATTGTATGGTCAAAAGTCTACATATGATAACAGGTCCTCAGTGTCTCAGTTTCAGCTGGGACAAAATTGTTTTCTTCACGGTATCTGGCATGATGCTATGTTTTGGTTCTAGGAGAAAAATGATGTTGGTAGCACACCTACGTTTATAGTTGCTGCTAAGAGGTATTGTACAGAGCCAAGGCCGTTCTCAGTGAAGGGCCCAAGGAGCTGAGAGGGAACAGAATTAGGGCAGCTAATTTAAACTGGCCAAAGGGATATCCCACACCATATGACATCAAGAGGAAGGAGTTTTGAAGGAGGTGAGAGTTCATCGCTTTCTTTTGCTGCTTGGGGGCTAGCTGAGCATCGGTCAGTGGGTGGTGGGTGGTTGTTTATCACCTGTTGCACACATTTATATAGTGTATATATTGTCATAATTATTTTCTTTTTTCCTTTTCTCTGTCTTAGTGAGTGGTGTTGTCTCAACCTCGAGTTCTGGTTTGGTTTTTTTGTTTTTGTTCTCTTCCCCATCCCACTGGGAGGGGCAGGGAGTGGGCAACTTGTGGTGGTGTGGTGCTTGGCCACTTGCTGTTTTAAACCACAACACTCAGGAACCTGTTCTCCCACTATGAGACCTAAGAAACCTAAAACCAGCACATCCAAAGGAGGCTGGAAGATGATATAACAAGCAGAGCAGTCACTACATCATGCAAAAGCAGTGAATATTGCAGTAGATGTTTATTACATAAAGCAGAATGGTCTTCTCAACACATCTGACAAAAAAGGGCTGTTCAGTGGAACAGAGGAAAGGGCTTCTACACCATTAAATCTAATTCTCTGCTATGATAAGCAACCACAGCATGCAATCCCTTTTGTATTAGATTAAACAGAGACTGTACACAAAGACAGTAAGTGACTGGTATTGCATAGAGGAGAATAAGTGAGCATGGTGAATACTTCCCTCTGAAGGAGTGTGTATGAGCTGCAAAGTCTAAACTTACAGATGGATCCCATAGATGGTGTTAAAATGGAACAAAATTCTCTTCTCTCTCACAGCCCCCCCCTTTATTTTCATGTGTACTACTGTGAATGCCAGTCTGGCCTGTAATAAAGATAGAAGGAAAAAAGAAGAAAAGATGTTAACTCTACTAAATACAAATCAACATACTTGCAGCTGAAATGAGAAATAAATCAGGTCTGCATGTTCTACTTTGCATGAGGAAATGGTTTTCCTGCAAGAAAAAGCTGGATGTTCTTAAAAACACATCATAACAAAATGACAGGAAAATAATGAGAAATGAGGTAAACTGTTGCCAGATCGGTATCTCAAAATCTGTTCAGTGATGGCTCATTCTCTAACCTGTATGTGAATTAAAACAGAGCAAATGTTTGGCTGAAATGGACCTCAAGAGAAAGTTGTAAGATGAATCCTGATCCTTTGGGGGAGACAAAAGAAAGATTGTGACTGTATGATGATATCACCTCGTGATCAGGTTTATGAAAAAATCTCAAGAATTCTATCCTTTCACCAACAACTTACACTTCTTCCTTTCCAATCACAAATGTTTTTTAAAATCTTCCCTTAGCAGTGTTCTGTAACTGCCTCAAAAGTATATGTATCACTATAAGTTGACCATTACTCAACAGATTCCCAAAGCTTTCCAGAAAGGTATTTCGTGCGGTGGAGTGGTGCAGTCTCTCAATGATTGTTTTTGCACTGCTTTTATTTGGGCAGCACTACGGTTTGTATCCTGTGTACATCTCCTACTTCACAAACAGTAATACTAGATCACTGATAAGAATTTAGCATGTATGTATGAATTCATCCCAGTTTCATATCTGCTTATGTTGATCGGTTAGACTGTGGAAGAAAACAAGTTATTTTCGATTTTTCTCCCAATTCAATTACAAAAGTTGTACTCTGGTGCTACTACTGAAGAGTAATATTTATCTTAGGCAGCTTTACTTAACTATATTTTAAAATGATGCCAACTTCAAGTGGCTAAAAATTAAGTCTGTTTAATAAAAAGTCAATAAAAATTTTACCTCTCACATCAACAGGATTAGAAGCTAGTTCCTGATTTCTATCCTTGAAGTTACATTGCTTCAAGCAAGCAATTTAAGATTACACAGAATGATAGAACTGTTTGTATTCAATGGGACATTACAAGACCATCCACTTCAACGCCATGAGCGGGGGCCTTTAATTACGCTTAATTTAAAGAGGTGTTAAGTTCCTGTCAATGTTGAAAATTCATTGTCAATTTCTTGAGGAGATCATTTTATTTTAATAGCAATGACCAAACAGATAGTTTTTTTTTGTTGTTTTTTTTTTCCCCCAAATACTCTTAAGTATACTGTACTATGCAGTGCTTTCAGGAGACTTGCTGTAGATTGATCTTTAAAATGATCCTAAGTAAAATACTAAACTCCCATGATACAAAAGAGAGAAGGGAAAAAAATGTGTGGATTATACTAACTTAATTCAGAGAAATGATGTAAAAGCCCTAGGGATTAGACAGATGCATAGAGGTTCTCACATAAAATCCCCAAACAGATTTGTGCTAACAAGATTGAATTTCATACCTTGAGATGTTTAAGGATTGATTTTGCATGCCCCTATTGACATAAGCAGTTTCCTTAACTTCAGTGGGTCTAACTGCATGAGCAATGAAGATTAGTGAGCTTGAATATGTAAAAGTGCCTTTACAGGGCAGAAAAAATATACCAAATCATAGTATATATTTAATATAAGCTCTTGAAGAAATTAAGATCAGGAAGATGAATACAGCAACTAAACAGCAATAGGAATGACCCATGAAGCAGAAAAATTTGCAAGTAGGAATGCTGAAGACAAAAAAGTGGCTTGTATCAACCACAACAAGATGAAAAGTGGGTCAGGGGGTTAGTTGCTATTTGGTAAGGCTTAATTGTTTCCATTCTGTATTCAAGAAGCTATGGAAATTAACATACATTTAACAAATAATTATAATCCCAAGTTTAATCCTTCAGTATGAATCCTAAGGCTGTCATCCTTCCAAAACTACCTAAAAATGACTTCAGTAGTGAATTGTTTTCCAAATTAAAAAAAAAAAAACAAATAAGCAAGCCAAAATAAAAAAAATATATAACTTCTTTATTACTAAAGTGATTCAGACCATCTTTATTTTTCATTAAAATGTTGGGGGGGGGTTATGCTCTAATGTGACAGAAAAAAAGCCTCTCATAGTTTTCAGTGTGAAAAATGAAATTTTTGTAAAAAATTATATATAACAGGAAGCAGATAAAGTCATCAAATGCACTAGCATTCTCAGTACAAAAATAACAGTTGCATTTTCCTCACTGGCTAGCAGTATTTGCAGAGTGAATTCTGACTGAAGAATTCCGAAGTATTTCTACCCATCAGAGTAGAATTAAGACTAGATGTGAACCTCTATAAGGAATCTATAATGAAATTACTAAGATACATTTAAATAACTAGAATTCGCATATATTATCATTAATAATATTTTAAAGGAAATACATTGTATCTAACTCCCAGTGCAGGCTTGAATTGTACAGCATCATTTCTGTGGAGTTCAGCTGCTATGGGAAGTTCTGGATAACAAAGATGTCAGAAAGATATCCAGGTGATGCAAAGGACATAGCCACTGAAATGCTATGTTTTACCTCCCAAAAGAATAAGTTTATGTTGTACTATCTTGCATGGGCTGTGAATACACTATGCATTTAAATCAGTCTAAGGCTGAAGAGAAATCTAGCAATAAGAAATTGAACATTTGTATTTAATCTAGTGATAATTTAATTTCTGCCACCTCACTGTATATTTGTTCAAAGAGAATCGAAGTACTACAGAGAATGAGTTGCCATCAACTACACTATAATGTTGCTAAAACAAAGACCGAACATGAGATGAGATGGGACAAAGGATGGGTATAAACTATGAGAGCATTGGCATGAAACATACATATTCCAAAATTGGCTAGACTACTGCATGCTTCGCAGTGATGGAACACTGCCTTCTCTGAAGCTGGCATAGATGATTTCAGTTATTGTGAAGGCCAGATGGTCTTCATTATTTTTCATCAGCTATGTGGTAGGCCAGAACTTCCTCAAGGCTTCAAATGCTTTCTCTGTGACTGGCCCAAATCATGTCAACAGAGGTAGGCTTAGGATGATTATTTTTAGGTTTTAGTTCTTGCTTCCTTGGTCACAGCAAGAAATTCTTAGGTTCTGCTGATCTGATCAGAAATTCCAATTTTGTAGGCAGCTGGAGGTGTTGCAAGAAAGTCTGTTTTTTGTAAGGAACACTTTCAGATATTGTGATCTGTGGACATAATTATGGATGAGTTTGTCAGATTTAGTGCAAGTTTCTGAATAAAGTGTTCACAGTTATTTCAGGACTGGCTACACACAGGTTCACAAGTCATGGGAACAAGCAAATTAACAGAAATCCAGCCTGCAAGCACAATATCAAGACCTGCAGGCAAACACTGCCCACTCACTTGACTTCCATCTATCATTGATTGAAACTAGATGATCATTGTGGTCCTTTTCAACCCGGGCCATTCTATGATTCTATGATTGATATCCCAGTGACAAGCTTTGGAGAACAACTTCAAGTGGTATCCCTCTTCCCTCATTACAGAATGAAGTAAGAAGAGAGTTAACTTCTCAAATTTTATTCAGCTTTCTGCTCATTGAGGGCTGTAGGCTATTTCAAGATGAAGAACAGTGAAAAGGAGTCGTATTTGAAGTAATCCTAATAGATTTTCTACTAAATATCATGACCATTGCTAAATACAGTGATGAGTAATGTCTGGTGGTGATCACTTGTTTTGTATCCATTCATGAAAACTCTTTCAACTATGCCAGATTTTTGAAAATCATCCTTTCTTGTATATTTTCATACAGAACAGCATACACATTTGTTTGTATTATAACAGGACATACTTTCAAGCCAGAAACAGCTTTAGCTTATGCCAGTATAGAAATGCAGTGAGCTGGTAAAAAATATTTTAATATGAGAAATGAAACTGACAGAGTATTCCAGTTGGATCCTTCTCATGATGAAACAGAGAAGCCTACAGAGAAATATGTACCAATATAATGAGCTTACAAATTAATAGTCCCTTGATTGCATCCAAATCAACTGAAGTTATTAAAAAAATAGTGTAAGCAACTTTTACATAGACCCAGATTGGTATAAGTACTGCTCATTACTTCTGTAACTCCTGTCTAGCCATTCTGAATTGAATGTTTATGCTTTAAAAGTTTTTACCAGATTGAAGACACGAGTCAATGCAAGAATCTCATCGTTAAAAGAAGAAAATGATTCACTACATTCATTAATTACAAGGATTCCTTTGACTGCTCTCCCAGAGGCATATGTCTAACTCAGGCTGTGAAGGATGGCAGACTTTCTCAAATTAAAACAACATCAGAGTTTAGATGTTTCTGCTTATTTTCTCAAGTCCAGAGAACTGACTTCCCTTCATAGATGAAACTATTTATGTTATTAGCTAAATTTCACTCACGCCTAAAAAGACTTGGCTCTTTGGCACTGAATTTTCATATCCTGTTTGGTTTAATTTTTTTTTTTTTTTCAAAGTACTACAAGATGTTTGTTGGAAGGGCACTCAGTAAATGGGAATGCCTTTAGAGAATATACTGATTACAGACTACATGCACACACTTTTTGTAAAATACACCCCATTCACACACACATATTTAGGTAACATCAATGCAGACAAATATTACTTCTAGGAAAGGTTACCAGTCATACTATAAATAGCGATCCCAATGCCTAGCTGTTTCTCAGCTGTAAAACCTTTAATCCTCCCAGATGAACAGGGTGGGGGTTGAGTGGGAAACAGTGAAGGTGAAGAGGAAATTATGGGGAAATGGATTCCCTCTAAAGAAACCAGTTCCACAAAGTCATAAACAGAGAAGATAAAAGTGTTTAATTCAATACAGAGACAACTATTTCAAGTGAATGAAAAAAAAAATCAAAACAAAAAAAACGTCCAGGCAAGAAGAAAGTCCCTAGTGCTTCAATTTCTCCCAAGAGAATAACCATCAGATCATGAGCTACTTCTTATGAGCACAATTTCCTCATTGTTAGCAGCTGTTCATTGGTTAGCATTGCACAACTGGCCAGGTGCATTATGAAGGAATGAAAGAGAGGGGGTTGTCTTCCTCTGAAGCATCAGATGGACTAATAGTGTTCTGCAATACTGCAGTAACTGGCCCACATCCTAGGCTACATCTGAGCTTTACTGAATGTAAATAAATAGTGGATGGATAAGGACACTCGCAGTCCTGGACAAAGTTAGAAGTGATCTTCAGGTAGGTGAAGATAGTTTCAAACTTAAGGTAGTTTTTTTTCTACCCAAACTGGAAGCTGGGAACTGCAAGAAGATGAAGAGCTTTTTCTTCTAGCATTCTGAGAATTCTTGGTAAGACCTCAGGGGCAGGACCAGTCTTTCACATCAGCATCTGGCCGGCTCCTGGTCAGACCTGTCATGTTTGTGTTATGTTGCTGCTGATATTAAAATGGACAAATACAAGTTATTTTGAAATATCTTTGAACTGAGTGCTGTCAATTTATATTTCCATCTTTTCCATGTATTACTGAGCAGAGTTCTTGATGCAGTGAGTATTTGTTTTATGCAGTTCTCCGTATCAGTTCAAAACATACAGTTACTTTTGTACTCCTATGGTCTCATACTATTAAGTGGATGAATCTGCAATAACCTTGTGCAGAAAGGATTCATGGATGCAGGTTCAGACATGTTTATAATAATCAGAACAACTGAAATGCTTCAATTTTTTTTTTTTTAATTTATCAATCGTTTGCTATTCTTCATACTCCACTTGAGAAGTATCAAAAACATGACTAGCACCCAAGAGAAGACTAATACCAAGGACTGAGATACTATAGATGTACGTACCCATGTAGATTTCTCAAATCTAAAAGCTTCATATGATTGAAATTTTAAAAGAAGCATCAATTTTTTCTTAATTTGAAAGTAGCAGATTTTTTAATATGAATACACTGAAATAGGAGAGATATGAAACAGAAAGACTGAAATAGAGAACACCTTCCCAAAAACATCTCCAAATTATTTTTCCAAAGGTCTTGGATCTAGCATACAAAACTAAACACTGATAAGACCAGAGCATGAAACACTGATTTTAACACTTTCTTTGACAGAGGATAATGTAACCAGTAGGATTATCTGTGCAAGTAGTGATACAAATGTATATCAAAACTCAGTAAATTGTTTTCTGGATAGTAAACAATCAGCCCAGGCACTCTGTTTCACACCTAGAAAAAAAAAAAGCTCTAAAAAGAGCAGTAAAGGAATGAACACATGGAGTGCAACTTGTCTTGTTGAAGTCTAACTACATAGATTCATTTAATAAAGTTCACGATAGATTAAGATTACACATATACAGCTTTAGATTTCAGATTTTTCTGAGTTCATAAACATTTCTGTCAAGTTCCACTCTGGGCTCTCAGATGGCTAGGGGAAAAGACGGCAAGCAAGCAATGACGAGCAGCTAGTAAAGGAATATGCATTAACCAATGATATGCCTTGGCAAGAGTATTCAGAGCCACAGATGACAAAAAGAAATAAATGGTCCTGGACTTGCCTCTACTCTTGTTTCCATACAGGAATCTATTCTCACTCTGGATGAGGTCATCAAAGAAACCATTAAAGGAAGAAGTGCTAAATTGTGTTGATTTTTCAAAAAATCATTCCAAATAGTTAATGGGTTCCCCTCTACAAGCTTGAAATGGGCATACTGCAGAAAGTCCAGTAACAGATCACTGAGATGATTAAAGGACTGGAGCATATATGGAGTGGTTGAGAGAAGTGGGATTCTTCATCCTGTAGAAGGGAATTATCAGGGAGGAATTTAATTAATATATACTGAAATATCCAAAGGAATGGTTCAAAGAGGATGTAGCCAGGCTCTTTCCAGTGGTGCTCAAATGACAAGATAAGAGGCAGTGGGCACAAACTAGAACACATAATGTTCATTCTGAACACCAGAAAGCATTTTTCTTACTGTGAGAGTGACCAAGCACTAGAGCAGATTGCCCAGTGTGATGGTGGAGTACCACCCTTGGATGGAGATATTAAAAAACCCAAGCATGACCCTGGGCAATCTGCCCTGTTTGAGCAAGAGGGTTGGACTAGATAGCCTCCAGAGGTCCTCTACAACCTCAGTCATTCAATGATTCTGTAACAGAACACAGGGTAACACTTTAAAACAGAGGTTACAACACCTCCAAGTAAAATGAAATTAAAAAAAAGAGGTTCCTACTTTTGATACAGATATATTCTTTGCTCTGGCACAGCGATGCTAGTATCATATACAGTCCTTTTTTTGGCTTCCTCAGGAAATCTGAATTGTTAGTTTACATATCTTTGAAAACAACAAGAAGCTCACACAAGAAAAAGTAAATTCCTCTTCTAAATCGTGTAAAAAGAGGAGCAGATGAATTGGAGATTTTTAATATTCCATTTATCAGATAAAATCTAGTTTATATCTAAAATATTTTAAAAATCACATGGCTGTTCCATTACCTGCTATGAGTATGGCTTTAATAATAACATGTCAACACATGGTCCATCCTGCATAGGAACCAGTTACACAACTTTTTAGTAAGTTGCAATTTTTCCCATAATTTATATGAAATACAGTCTTCATTCTATGCTTTCCATGGTGTTTCCAACAAAAACAATTTGTGACACCGTAACATTATGTTATTCTTTACCTAAATTAAATATAAATGTGAGAAAGGCCAAAGCTGAATATGAGAAAGGAAATGTTGGCTAGTTATTGCCCAGATCCTGAATATATGCAAGATGTAATGATAAATGGAAGATCCTTGAAATCCTTTTCAAGTTTGAACAGGTTCAAAAACATTTAAACTGCACTAGTGGAATCTTTAAAACAGGATGTTATAGTATAATGTAATGTGTTTGTCTTTCATGAAGCAATTAATCATTGGATAGAGGAGCTAAGACCCAATCAAAACGGAAAGGTGTTTATTGCTGCAGCTGGTCATTAAATTATTTCTATAAAGCTTAAACACTGGGTTTTATTGTTTTTATTACAGATCCGCTCCTATAAAAAATACATTTAAACTTCCCTTTTTAGATCTCATGGTTTAGTTTCTTGTGCTTCTGTTAACTAAACATTTCTAGTGAAACACAAATAAGTTTCCCTACTCAAAGAAAGGTTATGCCATTCTGTTATCAGTGGAATTATCACCGAGAGTCTAAATTAAAACAAAAGAAAAATATCTCACCATGAATTCCAAGGTGTGAACCTTTTATCTCTGGGAAAAAAATTATAAATGTTAGCAGTATCACAAAATAATCATGGTGAGAGGTTATTTTTGCTTGGGTAGGAATTCCTTTTATTTAAAACAGGTGATCTTTTCCTTAAAAAGGAAAAACATTTTCTAATATATAGATGTACTCAAGATTTTCATTACTCTGAAAATACTGACTTCAACAGTCAGTCTATCTAACCAAGCATTTTTTATTTTGGATTGACACCTTAGCTGATAAAGAAGCAATGAAAGGAACTTGTTTGTAAATTTAACCCTTTTACGTACAACACTAAAGGAAGCACCACTGGGAAAATATCCAAGAGACATCCACCCTCTTTACTTCACGTAACAGTGTTGTCTTGTTTGCTTCAATTTGTTATTTTAACTACTACAGATGCCTCAATGAAAAATATGTTTATACTAAGATAACAGGTGGAAGTTCATGTCTTTGGCCTGAAGGAAAACCTACAGACTTCCTTCAAAGAGGAAATTAGAATCCCAACTCCATTACCCTTGGAGTGATTGAATGCTATAGCACTGCCACACTACAGCAAATAAAGCCTCAGCATGAGTGTGGGTGACATTTTAGAGAAGCCAAACTTTAACCAGAATAATTACTAAAGAAAATTAATGAGCTACAAAGGTCATACTGAATCAGTGTATTTATTAAAAAAAAAAAAAAAAAAAAAAAAAAAAAAAAAAGAAGAAGAAAAAAACTTTACTGAGCTTACACAAATTTTATTGAAAAAACTTACTAACTACCTTAAAGTAGCAGAACTGACACTTTCTGGCAATTGGACACAGAAAAAATTATGCTTTCCGGAATGAGTCAGAACTACTGAAGCAAAAGCTAGCACACTTTTCCTAGAATTTGTGGAAAGCACAAAACTCCTATGATATATGCAAAAGGATTTTACTAGACAGAAATCTTATAGCTTAACTATGTGGCTGCAAACAGACCAAGAGCAGAATATGTACACATTCTCTAAGATGAAGTAGTAAATGGCATGAAGTTTTATTCAAGATCCTTTTGATGTCCTACATGCTTCCACCTTGCACACTGATTAAGAAGAATGAAATCCTGATAAATTCATTTGTAATAGACTTCAGTACCTTTACTGTTGTATCAGAACCTCGATTAATTCCTTGGAATGTGAACATAACTTGTTCACATTGTCACAGCTAGAATTTATAAGAAGAAACCTTGAGTATAAATCCTGAAGAAATAGGTTTTTTAAGGGAAGAAAACACAAGGATAAACTGGAATATGAAAATTAGTATAGTTCATGGTGGGAAATACAGAGGAAAAAGTACTTATTGTCAAGCCATCAAATTTGCAGGGTAAAAATGGGCAGTAATATGACATGATGAAAAGAGGAATCAGCAAAATCTCTTCTGTGTTGCAAGAAGCATGACTTAAAACTTTTGGAAACATTCTTTGCAGTATGAGGGGAAAGTTATATATTGGACATCACACTGCTTATGGGAAAAATAGACTGGATTAAGCCACACCTGGCTAAAGAAGGAAAAATTGTATTTGAAACGTCTGCAGAGCTCATTAGTACCTTGATACCAAATGATTCAAAGCTATCTTTGGCTTTAACTCAAGCTGTTGTCCTAAGCATGGCAACAGAATGACAACTCGAAAAGGTCCACAGATGTATACTAGAAAATAAGAGTGTTTCATCAATTACCAAAGTAAAATCTTGCTACATGAGCTCTGAGGCACCACATTTTGGAAAAAGGAAAAATAGAGTGCTAAAAACAGATGGAAAAATGACTGTAGAGGTCATTCATTACCTTTACATTTGCAACCAATTCTGAGTATCACTAGAATAGTTTATTGATTTCTATATTACCTTCCATACTTACATATAACTACATTCAGTTTTACTCAAAGTTCTTTGTCCTATCTTGACCATTAAGTTGACTGAAAAATAAAAATAATAAAGACTAAACCATAAAATTGATAAAATCTCTGAAGAAGAGTCAAATCAAGAGTAACCTATGCCAAGACTTTGGTCAACACTGTAATAAGATAACAACAGAGATTTGAGATCTATGTCCAACAACTGTAAATCAACACAGCTACCTGAACTTTTACTCAGTGTTAAAGGTAATGATAAAGCCTTGCAATACTAAACAGTAATGTTGCTTCTGTTAGTCTTATGACTCTCAGAAGCTTGAATCCTTTTTTTACCCTTACAGCAACCCAGAGAAATGTAAGATGTTTGCTCACATGCTGTGCTCAGACTAAAGATGTCCATTACATGAAGAAAGCAGAAGAAAACACACAACTGGCACTGACCTGGAAACAGAAAATGTAAAAACCCAGTCATTTCCTGGCTGAGAAAAAGGTCAATTCTTTAGCCTCTCAGCATAGTTATGGGAACAAGAATCATAGAATCAAAGAATGGTTTGGGTTGGAAGGGACCTTTAACAATCATCTAGTTCCAACCCTTCAGCTATAGGCAAGGACACCTCCGACAAGACCAGGTTTCTCAAAGCCCCATCCAGCCTGGTCTTGAAGGTTTCTAGGAAGGGGACATTCACAACCTCTCTAGGCAACATGTTCCAATGTCTCACCACCCTCACAGTAAAGAATTTCTTCCTAACATCTAGTCTAAATATACCGTCTTCCAGTTTAAAGCCATTTCCCCTTGATGTGTAGCTACATGCCCTTACAAAGAGTCCCTCCCCAGCTTTCCTGTAGGCCCCCTTCAGATACTGGAAGGTCTCCTGGGAGCCTTCTCTTATCCTGGCTGAAAAGCCCCAGCTCTCTCAGCCTGTCCTCTTAGAGGAAGTGCTCGAGCCCTCTGATAATCTTCGTGGCTGTCCTCTGAACCTGCTCCAACACCTCCATGTCCTTTTTGTGTTGGGGGCCCCAGAACTGGATGCAGTACTCCAGGTGGGGTCTCACAAGAGCAGAGTAGACAGGCAGAATCACCTCCCTCAATCTGTTGGTCACACTTGATGCAACCCAGGATACAGTTGGCCTTCTGGGCTGCAAACACATATTGCTGGCTCACATTGAATCCTTCATCAACCAACAACCCCAAATCCCTCTCCTCAGGGCTGCTCTCAAGCCATTCTCCAGCAAGACTGTATCTGTGTTTGGGATTGCCATGATGCAGGTGCAGGACCTTGCATTTGGCCTTGTTGAACTTCATGAGTTTGGCACAGGCCCACCTCTCAAGCTTGTCCAGGTCTCTCTGGATAGCATCCCATCCTAGCATGTCAACTGAACCTCTCTGCTTGGTGTCATCTCCAAACTTGCTGAGGAGGCACACAATCTCACTGTCCATGTCCCCTACAAAGATGTTAAATATCACCAGTCCCAGCACTGATTCCCAAGGAACGCCACTCATCACTGGTCTCCACTTGGACATTGAGGCATTGACCACAACTCTCTGAGTGCAACCATCCAGCCAGTTCCTTATCCAGCAAGTGGTCCATCCATCAAATCCATTTTTCTCCAATTTGGCGGCCAGCATGTCATGTGGGACAGTGTCAAACGCTTTGCACAAATCCAGGTAGTTGACGTCAGTTGCTCTCCTTTATCCACAGATGCTATAACTCCATTATAAAAGGCCACTAAGTTTGTCAGGCATGACTTGCTCTTGGTGAAGCCACATCAGTTACCACCAATCACTTCGTCTTTATTTTCCCTGCACAACAGTAGGGCCTTCAGGAGGATCTACTCCATGATCTTGCCAGGCACAGAGGTGAGACTGACAGGTCTCTGGTTCCCTGGATCTTCTTTGTTTCCCTTCTTGAAAATAGGGGTTACGTTTCCCCTTTTCCAATCAGTGGGAACTTCACAAGACTGCCATGACCTGTCAAATATGATGGATGGTGGCTTGGCAACTTCATCCGCCAGTTCCTCCAGAACCCATGGATAGATCTCATCGGGTCCCATGGATTTGTGCACCTTCAGGTTCTTTAGATGGTCTCGAACCTGATCTTCACTTACAGCAGGCAGATCTTCCTTCTCCAAGTTCTTACCTTTGCTTTCTGCAGCTTGGGTGGTGTGGCTAGAACCCTTGCCAGTGAAGACTGAGGCAAAGAAGTCATTGAGCCTCCCAGCTTTCTCTGTAGAAGGGCAGGAAAAATTATGGTCTGAGTTTTTTATGTTGACTTACTTTCTGATAACCTTTCCACTACATTCCCTACCTTGAAAGGCCCAGAGTACTTGAAACCCCTTCCTAATATTTTTCTTCATACTGAGTGTGCCTCTATTTTTAACAGACAGAATTTAAAAGCAGAAAATGAACTCACGTTTGACCAAATTATATTTTTCTCTGTAACTGTATTTTGAGATGGAAAACTTCTGTTAAGTTCCCCTTGTACCATTAAATTCTTTAAAATTTATATTATTCCTCTATTTTCATTAATTTAGTCCTATTTTTTATTCTAAAGAAGAACAGTCCTCAAACCTACATCCCCTCTCCTGTATCTCTGTGGTCCTCCATAACACTTTTTGCCCATTTGGGTGCCAAGAATCAGACTTCCTCTAGATTTTTCAGCATTCAGAAAATACTGCAATGATAAATAAATTTATTTCACGTAACAAGATCTGAAGTGATATTAGCCTAGGTCTAGCACCTATTGTTGAGGCTAGAAGGAATATGAGGGATATTTTATCCAAGTCATCTGAGTCACTGAATACAGCCTTCACTTGTTCTCCTTAAAAATCAATATTTTTAAAACACTCTCATTAACACATCACATACAGTTTTTACTGTTTGTATCTGTGGGTGGTGATGGAGCATAACAAAGAGAAATACTTCAATTTCCCCTAAAAACAGAATCTAAAATAAACAACTCTATCCATAATTTTTTTTACTGTGTGTAAATAAAGAGGTTTGTGGAAAAAATGCAAACAGGTATGTATCCTTGGTTCAGTATATCCAATCGCACAATTTTTGTGTTTTTGCTATGGTAAAATGAATTAAACAATACTAAAACATTTCATCCAGATTTACTCCTGGGAAGCCACATATTTAACAAAGATAGTAGGTTGGCCAAGCTACAGTCCTGTGTAATGCTAAACAGACTTAATTAACTAATTTCTGCCAGAATGAATTTTGAATGCTTTCTTCTCCACCTCATTGTGGTTTATCCTTTTAGGCTCTAGACATTCCCAAGAATTTAACCAGAACTACCATACTGGCCCAAATATAAGGTGACTTGAAATATTCAGCCACTCTCATTTTTCAATAGATATAAAAATAAAAATAATAATAATAAAAATAAAATCATAAAAAATAAAAAGAAAAAAGAAAAAAGAGAGACAAAGGAGAAGGAGGAAGGGAAAGTCAAATATACCTGGCACTCCTCAGCCCCAGCCTCCAAAGGCCTTCTTCTCAGTGGTCAGGCTGCCAGGCATTCTGCTGTCTTAGCACAGCTCTCAATTCCATGGATATTTTAGCACAGGGCCTTGAACAAGCATACGAGTTGTGCATTTCCACTGCTGGATTTGGACTCTGTCTGGGCAAACTAAAGTTGATGGACGGGAATATGGATGTGAGACTACTTTCCTTTTTACCTTAATTTCTGCTTTTGAACCACACTTCATCAAAATGTGAATTGATAATAGAGGCCGCCTGAAGTAATACACATTTTGCAATGCAGAGTGGGAAGTAATGATCCTTGATTAATTTTTCCCAGAAACCGAAGCAAATATGGTTTCATGCAATTTTATATGTATTCTTTTTTATTATTTAATTTTCAAGTCCATTATACTTCTTGTATTACTTACCAACTTCTTGTTTCCCTTGCTTCCTTTCAGCAGTATGATTTTTCATTAAACTTTCATAAAGGCTGTGATTCTATCATAGCTGAGATAGTAAGGGAACAGTTCTGCACTTAGTACCGAATGTAATGGTAACCAAGGTCAAAAGACCTGCACAGAGTAAAAAGAACTTGCCAGATTAAGCCCTGCTACTTCAAAGATAACAAAAATGCAGGATGTCAGTAGAGCATGTATTAACCAGTACAAGTGAAAACCACATTATACAGCACTACCTACCTCCTTACCACAAGTGCCAAATAAATTCAAGGGTTTGGAAATGATCCTCTGCATTCTCAAGTTTTCACTTCAGTTGTCAGGTATTTGGTTATTGTGCCTTGCTTCATTAGTAGTTGCTTTACTATTCATACTGATTATCCTGATTGTTTTCTAGAGTAAATCCATTACTACTTCATGGAAGCAAAATTTCCTGGGACACCCACAGTCAGAAGAAATAAAGCTTCACATTTGGGATATAAAGATCAGCTGATCTCTGAATCACATCTGTAATTCAGAGGACACAATTCATATTCTAAATAATGGTATGTGTAGATAAAAAGGAAACTCCTTTTGACAAAAAAAGATGGCATCAGAGGACAAAGGCTGCTTATTCATGACCTCACATAAAGATTCTGATCACGTCAAAGTCATTTACCTTTGCAGACAAGTTGGCTAAAGTCTGGCAAGCAGCAGGAGAATGCAAACACTGTAGTCATGGTATATGAATAGTGTCAATAATTTCTCAGATGGTATCTCAGAAACTGTGTGGCCCGGAAATGAGCAGTAATGACAATGTTGAATCATTTCATCTTTAACTACAGCAAGAACAAAGTCTAATTATTATCCACAAGAGCTTAAATTCGAAAACCACAAATAGATTTACCATTTGAAAAGTAGGGAAAAGGCTAGGAAAACTTGTGGCCAAATGACGAAAGAGTTAATTTAGGTCTCTGAGTGTCAGAATTGTATTTCGTAAGCAACGGCTCAAAGATTTCTGATTTAAGTAGATGGCAGAAAAGCCAACATGCTTTTATCAGACGTTAGTGTTTATAGAAGAATACAAAACAGGATTTTGTTAAATGTATATATTATGCCAGATCGAACTATAAATTGAAACATCTGTGTCAAAGTTAATCTCAGATACAGCAAGGAGATTATTTGAATTGTGTTTAATTTTGTGACCTTTTTAGATGTGGCTTTGTTTGAAAGGGGGAAGGGATAATTTTTTAAGTTTTAATTCCTAAGCAACAATGCCAATAGTCCAATACAACAGCAATATCTTTTAAAATCACCCAGCTGAATAACAAAAAACCTTTGGTAATTTCCCAGTATTGTTATACAGGGAGCTCTAAAAAATAAATAGTCACATAAATAGAAGCATGTAGTTTTAAGCATGCTACAAGCTATTCATGACATAAGCATTCAATTAAAGCTATTTTATGAGCAATAATCACATTCTGAAAAGGCAAAACATGGATGGTTTGCAGATATAGCCATAATGCCTGCAAAATTAAATAAAACAACAGGTAAACATAGTTCAGTCTCTATGCTACTTAAAGAAAGCATTTTAAAACTCTTTTGTTCCTGCCTCCAGGACACAAGCAACAGGAAGTAGAATTAAAGATTTTTATTTATTATTTTAAAAATATGGTAATTATTTGTACTTCTGCAGTCATATTATCATAAACCAATCTTAGTTTAACTGAAACAATGATTTCAATAAAGAAATTCAAGTTTAGAAAGTAATAGAACAGAACGGCTGTATTTTCTAGCAGTACAAATTAGGCTAACTGGCAACGGCACAGAAATTTAAAGCAAACAAACTTTAAGCATTATATGCCACTCCACAATTAGTCTCAAGCTGCAAATGGCTTATGATGATATTCTGCAGTAGTCATCCCTTCTAGAAGCATGTATTGTTTTAAGATCCACCCTAAAACTCATAGAAGACACTTCTAATGCACTGAGACAATATTTACAAAAGGGCCAACTAAGTTTGCAAGGAACACCTCTTCCCTCATTCCCCTGGCTGTCTCCTTCAAATACTTCAAGTCCTTTTTTTGAATGTCACTTCTTCCTCAGCTCCTGTCCCATTGCCTGGCATGCAGACTCTCAGAATACATACTCTAATGGCCAGAAATAGAACAGGGTCAGGACTGAGAAAGGGTGATGTAAAACAAAGCAGAAGTTCTCTGTTTTATGAGATGGACAGGGGTGTTGATGTTTGGTACTTCAGAGCGGAACTTTTCTGGATCACAATATAAATATTTTTTGCAGCATATACAAAATACAGCATGCAATATAAAATAGAAACAAGGCCTTTAAAATTCAGCTGCTTAAGAAGAACATGAAGAGCCATCTCCTCACCTGATGCAGGTACTTCCTAGTTTTTCCACACTGTAGACGGCAGTGTCTCAACTTCCAACAATGTTTCACTTGTATTTCTGCTCTATTAAATAAATACAGCTACTTTGAGCCCACCATCTGTTTGCACTGCATACCATAGTGCATAGCTTTGAATTATATGGCGACTAGATTTTATCTTAACTCTAATGTTACTTGGTAATTTTTTCCCCTTTTTGAGGATTACAGATATAGAAACACAGTTTAAGACACAAGATAGCATACACAGATCAACAGGAACTTTACTGCTGACTGGGATAAAGTGGGATAGAATTATATACCATCTCCTTTCACTGATCTACTGTTGTCTTGTATGGGAGGGGTAATATACAGACCACCAGGGCTCTTTAAGAGATGCTTTGCTTCTTGCGCTTTTTGCTGAAAGAATGGCACATTGAAACGTATATTCTCTGACATACAACTTTCTAGATTTACATATACTGGGGAAAAATTTTAATGTTTCCATATGAATGGAAAGTTTACTTGGGGAGAACGCTGGAGGAGATACAAGCTTCTGGGTGATATTTTTATACTGATTATTTTTTCATCAGAAAATTTTAAAATCACTAAATTTTATCAGTGAAAACGCTATGATTTTTTTTTGTTTCAGACAAAAGTTAAAAGCAGACTCCATCCCTTCCTAAGACTAGCCACAGTCTACAAATCAATGACCCAACCACCAGGTAAAAAGAGTTACCAAAGTTTTCCTCCAACTGGAATGTGCTAAAGTTATGTCTAAAATAGAAGGCAAGCGTGAAATCTAGGTAAAGGACTCAAAATACCACTTCAGATGAAAACCAAAATGCTCAGTACAGTAAACAAAAAGAATAAAAGAAAGACAACTGTGAGGAACTAGTTGCTTCTGAATTTCATCCAACTTTAGTCTTTCAAAATGACAGTCTGGAGTATATTGGGATCTGTTCCTCTAACTCAAAGCCAGTCATAAAGTAGATGCGTGCCTTGGCATGACTTCTGTCAGATGAAGTTGAAAATCCATAAATACTGGGAAAATCTTCCTTTTTGTAAAAAAAAAAAGTTATCCTATTACTTAGCTCCACCCTCCCATTTTATGTTGAGGAAATTATCTTTGGGTCACAGGAACACAGAAAAGTCTGTGACCAATCAAATTTACAAATATACAAATTAATCACTGGAAAGAATCTATTAAGAATCCTATGCTAGTAGGGAACTGAAAAGATTCTGGCAACAATGGAAAGAATAGCAGGACAATGAAAACTCTGGAGAAAAATAGCTGTGTGTTCCCCTCACCATATTTGCAATGAGATCTCTTAATGTGGTAGTTAGTTAATGTGTAGTTTAACAGGTCTTCCTTAAATATCCATATAATATGATCTAAAAACAGAAATCGGGAAAACACCTGAATACACAAGAGTTTATTCATCATGACCAGCTGGATTTAAAGGTTTTGACAGAAAACTTTCCATCCTGAAGCCAGGCCTGCAAAGGCAGATGCTATTATGGATGGAGATCAATTGATATCAACACAGAACAACAAGCAGTGCTCACTTCACAGTAGTATCACAGACATTTGAAACTGTCTTCTCTACTAAAATCTCATTTAACATTTCTGAAAATACATCCTGTACTGCTATCAAGACAAATTTTCTAACTGGATTTAACAACTCAGTATGTAATGCTATTTGGTTATTTGTTCAGACTGCATTTTATTGATTCTGTAGTTCAAAAACGTAACAAGCACCTTTCCTGGAAAAAAATCTGTCATGGAAAACAGCAGTTCCCACAATACTAAAAACAAACAAACAAAGGAAAAAAAAAACAAAAACTCTGCTTTTCAAAATCTATTCTAGGAATGTATTTCATATCTTTTCAGGAATCAATAATACTCTAATTAAAACATTAAGCCAAACTCTGACAGTCTGTGAAGCATAGACGCTGTACAGCCATGAACACCTGAAAGCTGTGCTGCCATTCAGCAAGACCTGGACAGGCTGGAGAGCTGGGCAGTAAGAAACCAGATGAGGTTTAACAAAAGCAAGTGTAGAGTCCTGCACCTAGGGAGGAATAATTGCATGCACCGGTACAGGTTGGGGGATGACCTGCTGGAGAGGAGCTCTGCAGAGAGGGACCTGGGTGTCCTGGTGGACGACAGGTTGGCCATGAGCCAGCAGTGTGCCCTTGTGGCCAAAAAGGCCAATGGCATTCTGGGCTGCATTAAAAAGAGCGTGGCCAGCAGGTCGAGGGAGGTGATCCTCCCCCTCTACACTGCCCTGGTAAGGCCTCATCTGGAGTACTGTGTCCAGTTCTGGGCTCCCCAGTACAAAAAAGACAGGGTTCTCTTGGAAAGAGTCCAGCGGAGGCCCACAAAGATGGTGAAGGGCCTGGAGCATCTCCCCTGCGAAGAGAGGCTAAGTGAACTGGGTCTGTTTAGCTTTGAGAAAAGAAGACTGAGAGGGGACCTGATCCAGGTCTATAAATATCTGAGGTGTGGGGGGCAAAGTGGTGAGGCCAGACTCTTTTCAGCAGTGTGTGGAGACAGGACAAGGGGAAACGGCCAGAAACTGGAGCATAGGAAGTTCCGCACAAATGTGCGCAAGAACTTCTTTCTGATGATGGTGACGGAGCACTGGAAGAGGCTGCCCAGGGAGGTTGTGGAGTCTCCTTCTCTGGAGATATTCAAGACCTGCCTGGATGCCCACCTGTGCGACCTGGTGTAGGGAACCTGCTTTGGCAGGGGGGTTGGACTCGATGATCTCTGGACGTCCCTTCAAACCCCTATGATTCTGTGAAAACTTGCAGGTAGAAGGGTGAGGATAGAACAGTTATTTTACAACCACTTCCTGACTCCTGCTGTAGTTTAAACAGGAAATATGTTTACCTTGATAATTAACAGCATAACATGTCAGGCACAAAATATTTCCAGAAAAAGTTTCTATATGATAGTGGCAAAGTACAACAGAACAGTTAAAAAGCAGGTCAGATACCTTAGCACTTGCTATGTGAAGTCTGCTGTATAAAACTGCACTGTCATTTAGAGAAGCAGAATTAACTCCAAACAACCTGCTGTTGAGCAAGTTCCACAATTCATCAAAATGTCAATCAGCCTAAAGTAGCATCTAAATAAGATTTTGAAATTTATTTATGTCTATTTTCCTCATCTTGCATCTAGAACACAAAAGGCATGGGTTTCCTTTGGTTTTGATTGTCCCAGCTTCTTAATACTTACACAGATTTCTTGTAAAAGGTATCATTCAGCACCATTTGGCTTGTAATTAATGGGATTACAAGACATGGTGAATTAGAGTTACACATTCAGGTCTGCAAGAGTGTGAAATTATGGAAGTTAAAGAGTTTGCAAGAACTAAGCATCCCAAATACTCCAGCTGTTTTCGCATGCGTTGGAAAAAAGTGAAAAGCAATTCCTCTGCCTTTACCTAATATACAGGCAAAGTTACAAACACATCCAGCAGCAAAAAATATGAAATCATACATTATTAAGATACCAAACTCTTCCTCAACAGAGCAGAAGACAAAGAACAAAAAAACATGTGGGAAATGTTAGTCACATTGCTTAATTGTAAAGAAAAGTTCTAAGATTTTTGTGTTTTGTTTTTTTCTTTTTTTTAAAAAAAGGAGGTAGAAGATTGTTAGTGCAGTAGAAAAAAAAAATCCTGTCACTATAGCCAGGCAGCCAACCAATCGCTGATATCATCTGCATTCTCCAAAGCCCCTTCCAAAGAAAACATTCTCTCATATTTTAATGAATATATTTTTGCTTATGTGACTGATGTGCTTTTCCTCTGAATTCAAGACAAAGTAAATGGCTAATGGACTGCTAAAATGCCTCAGTTCCAAGTCTGTTCTCATCTATTCAGAAGACCATATATTATAACTAATTTATCAGGATTTGCAGTTTTTACCTAGCAGCCTTGGGGCTTTAACGAAAGCTTATTATTTATGTGCACAGAGTTCAGACTGTTGAACTGAGGCTCTTCTGAGGCATGGGATCTCTTCTGAAAGTTTTTTCTCATCTTCTGTTCAACAGCGGTAGTCTGTATCCATCAATCCATCTTTCCTAGGCGACTTTGAAACCACAAAATATAAATGAATTGGTTTCTTGATTCATCACTGAGTCCTTCCACATATAGAAGAGAATCTTAGAGAATATAAAATTGCTGGAAATTGTCAGAAAAATGAGGTTTTCTTTCCTTTAAACTCAAACAACCAAGCAAGGACAACTCTCCCCATTTGCCTTTAGACCTAAAATGTAGGAAAAATCAACTTGGCAGCATATCAGGTATCTCACAGTTACCTATCCTGTTGTTGCACCTTGTTTCTAGTGTTTCAGCATGCAAGAGTATAAAGAATCATGATTTGTAGATGACCAGATGTCCTCCACTGACATCGGTAAAGCCTTCACCCGATTCTCTCAGTCACCACAGGCAATTGTACCATTGAAACACCAATCAAACACACAGACGGTAAAACCTCCTCTGGCCAGATCTACAGCATGACAAAGTACATAGCAGAGATGAGCTTGATATACTAACTGAAGATTTAGGGCTTGAGAAAAAAAAGATCAGTAACTAGCAAAAAAGCTAGTGCTCCCTCTGCAGACATGCTTACTTCAAACAGCACATCTTTATGTTGTTTCACTTAGTCTCTTTGAACGGAAAACCACAAAATGGCCTCCTTTGAAAATAAAAGCATCCACATGGCATGTTAAAATTAAACGCTCACGAAGCTTTACTGTCACTTCTTTTGCCAAGAGCTTTCTTGTCAGGAAAACAATATAATTATTTTTTTTCCAGTCAAAGCAGTTTGATTTTTTGAACAGGATTTGAAGCTCTATAATAAAATTATCCTCAAGAGGCTCAGACACTCTACAGTCCAGAGCGGATGAAGACACCAATCTATGAACAGTTCCTAGAAGAACATAGCCAAGAAAGCATAGCCAGCACTGGCTGAAGAAGGAACAAAGCATTGAGAACACTTGGTTCATTCTTTAGGTATATCTATTGGGAGATAAAAAAGGCAGAAATTGTGAAGTACATACGTGCTTGCACAATACATGGGGGAATGCAATAGCACTTATCTGACCAACATTTTATTGTATGTCAGTTTGTAGTTTGTATTATTGTTGCCATAATGTGCTCCAACTCCAAGCTGCATTTCAAATGAACATGACAAAAGAGGAAAGAGGAAAGAATCCTCAGTCAAACCTTGATTTGAGCTGCTTCTGGAATTTCAGAAAATGTAATTTTTTGCCTCCTCCTTCGAAATTAATGTGCATTTCTGGTTTTAAATAAAACAAGAAAGAGAATTCACAGAACACTATGAGAATGGTTGCTATAGTATAATCAGAAGAAGAAAAGATCAGAAACTTTACAAGAAAGCCTAATATTAAATTTCCAGTGTGATTTTACAAACTTCATAAAATCCAAATATTTTGGAAAATGAGCCAGACTTTTAATAGTAATAAAGCAGTAATACTTAACATTTACCCTGTGGTGTACAAAAAGTACACCACAGGGCATTAAGGAAGAAGGAACCTTACAATTCCCAGTTTGGATCTTCAGTATGAATCAGATACAGATTAATTTTCCATGTGCCCAGTTCTGTGATTTGATTTTAGTTGAAGACTGTTCTGCATCTATTACTTTGCAGATTTACTATATCACCTTAGTATTTTTCAATTTTTGATACCCACATAGAGCCACCAAAGTACAAGAAACAACCAATCTACAAAACTTCAGCCTTTCATGCAAACATTTAACTTCCACATCCTGTACAGCAATCTAAATGTATTCTCTCTAAGTTCTGGTTCTGTATTATGCAAGAAACTCCCCTGAAACTCCACTGGAAGTGATCCCATGACCCTACTACCTTCACTACGAGCAGCCAAAAAACACGTTCTCCTTTGCTGCTTTCTAAGCTCTGCCAAAGGTGGAGAACTCACAGCCACCATAGAGACACCGTATGTTTTTCACAATACAGTGACTTTTTACCTTGTTGGATTGCTTTGACAAAGAGGCACAAATCCCAGAGGCTTACTGGGGCTTGCATATTTTGAAGGAGCCATATGATGGGAAGACCAAACTTTGAGAGGGAGAGGCACAATAACAGGTTGTCATGGTGGAAAAAAAGAAGAGAATAACATGGCACTTACAAGGGGTGGGTGGTAGGAAACAGAAACCATTTTTCCTTGCAAGTGTGTCATTTAGATTAGCCCAACTATCTTCTGAAACACAACCAATTCCTTGTTGGACATCTCATAAAATAAAGCACTCCTCCTTTATATTTCTCTATTTATGATACAAATGAGGATAGCTGTAGCTTTGGAGGAAAGAAAAAAAAAGAGGAAAGTAATCTTAACCAAAATGTGACCTTAGCAGATGTAATCCAATCTGATTTCCACTACATTAGCCTACGGATGCTTATGCAACTGCATAGCACAGCAACTGAGAGACAAAACAATGGAAGTTTTAAGGTTTTATTTATTGCTCGTTCTCAAAACATTCAATCGCCATCATGCTTCAACTGCCAAATCTAAATTAGAGAGGTTAAAAAAAAAAAAAAAAGTACTCTTCAGGGGAACATTAGAGTTCTATAGAGAGGTGTGAGCTCAAGGAGATGGAGCATCTGGCTAGAGACCAACTTGCCTATAATTCCAGACCAAGTGGACCCATATGGATAGCTTTTAGAAAATCATAAGTGATAACAAGTAGAAAAATTTTCTACTTTCCATGTTCAGTCTCCTTTTTTTGGCATTAGTAATTAACTTACTGCCATTAGTAGATTACTGAAACTTCCAACAGAATCTAAACAATTTTCATATACCTAATCACTTTCGTATTTATTCACATTTACCAACATTTTTCCTTCTCTTTTGGATGGATTGCTATGCAATACTACAAAGCATAGCAAAAGCTGTTTTGCTAATATATTAAGCATACTAGAGCAATATATTCATCTCTTCTTTGAAAGCATAAGGACTATAAACCAAATCTCAGCCTGCAGGTTTAAAGCAGATTAGAATTAGTAACGTGAAAGGTCAAAAAGACTAGCACTTAAGGTTACATTATGTCCTACACCTATAAAGTGCTGGAAGCATTTCATCATTTACATTTTTGCTAACATACTAATTCTCTACAATGTTCAGCAGCTGTTTTATGAATCTATGCTAGTGATCATTTATATATGTAACCTCATCTCTCACATAAACTTGAACAAATCATATATTTATGATTTGCACAGCTTTTTTTTTCTTGTATTTTCATTCTGAATTAGTAGGCAGTTCAGTGCTGCTTCCTTCCTTTGGTATTACCTGACTACTGAACAAATACTTAAACTGTTACTTAATACCAATATCTCACAGAATACACTCCAGAAGTTAGGATTCATCAGTATTTTATAAATTTTCTCTTTCCTCATCAAAATTTAACAGTGGAAATAATGGGAATCAAAGTTCATTACCTGCTCTCTGATCTATCCTGCTTTTATATAAAATAAAAGTTAATAATTCTCATACTTAAAATCTGTGTGGTTCATGAAAAGTGAATTTAAGGGGCCTTCACACCAAGAAATTGAGATCTTTTTAGTGAAAATTAAGAAGCTTTTGCCAATGGTATCGTATTACCAATGTGAGCTAACTCTAGAGTCCTGCCCAGCATTTATCTTGCCATTCCTCTAACCTCAAAACATAGCTATCACATCTTCAATTAGCATCTCATCATAAAATTAATTGTATGTTCTTACTTATGTTAACTAATCATTTTTGCCCTTTTGGAGTGCACTGTTAAGTCATTTTTCCTACTGCCAAATAGCACATCACTATCAGAACCCACAATATTCCCAGACAGATTTATGCTCAATCCATCAAATACTACAGTCCCCTAAATAGCATGTGCTATTAATCCGACTTTATTGCTAAACTGGAAAACAAATACAGTAATTAAACCCCTGAAGAAAATACAGGACATGGGGAAAAGACAGTCTGAAGACAAGAAGGGAGAAGGATGCAAACCCAGAGGATACTAGACTATGATTCAGGATGAGGTACATTCTGCTTTCATGCTCCTAAAAGAGTGTTACTGATAAAAACATTGCACAGGCAGACATATATGTTGCGATAAAGCCGTAGTTATCATTTATACACTTAAATCTATTTAACTGCGAAGACAAAAGGGAAGAAACAAAAATAGAACAAACAGACCAATCCCCATGACACACTCTGATCACGATGGATGAACAACGAACTGAATATTTCCATCTGGACAGGAGCGTCATCTCAGCACTATGTGATATATTAGCCAAAAGTCGAGCACAGGTTTCCAGTTTCAGCCCAGCATTAGACAGGCAAGTCAACTCTTAGAGACACTGATTTTGATAGGAAATTTGAAAATCTCAGTTCAAATACAGTAATATAATAAAACAAAATAAAGTATAAGAAAAACTTACAAATCATTCATTGCCTGACAAGAGTTTTCATAACATGCTCTCTCCAGTTCCTTCATTACATGAACTGAGAGCAAAGAATTCTCTGCTGAATAGGCTGTGTCCCTGAATAGCCTTGCTTCACTTGCATCCAGCAGAAGGTATACTATAAAGTTGAGTGAGGTTTGGGTATTTTTATTTCCCTGCTCCTCTTCATCATTTTTTTCATACTCTTAGTTTTACTTTAAATATAGGAAAAATTACAAATAAACAGCAAGTCCAAACTGAAATGATAAAGATTTACTAATTCAACAACCAAAAATCAGCCATAATTTGCACTTTTACCTCACAGCAGTTTGATCTTGCTGATTTTAAGATTTACCTGTTCACAGACACGTTAAAAAAATCTGAAATATTCTGTCCCTTCCAGAATCATAAAAATGCAAAACAAATAAAACAATAACAACAACAAAAAATGAACAAAAACTATAAGCAATATTACCCTATAACACAAGAGATCCCATTTCTTTTCTTGACTGCCACTGGTCTGATGTATGGCCCATCCACCGCCCTATTGTTTCCATTTATTGGTAAGTTACCTGGGAACACTGACACCTTTTCAGCAAATAGTTTTCAGATGTACAGATAAAAAGTGGAATACAGAAAGGAGAAATGCTTTTATACAGATGATTATTACATTTAAAGGCACATGCTTAAATCAAATATTGGTGTCAAAACAGTGAAGTGGGATATCATAAATAAACATTTGATAATTGAGAAAAAAAAGCACTGCATTATGATTTACTACCATTTTTTTCCTTAAAAATTTTCTATCCTCTAACCACCTATATTTCTGGTTACTTTGCATCACCTTTTGGCTTAGAGATACGGTTTCATATTAGTAGTTTTCAAAATTTGTTTTTTGAATTCACAACCACGACCAAGAAGAATATTCTTAAATTACTGAGGGTGTTCTGCATCACATCTTTAATTGACACAACTGCATTACAAGATCATTTGCACTACTTTCTGTGACATTTCTGGTATATACTGCTCTAGACAGAAGGTCACACAGATAAAAATTCACAGGTAGGTCTCATGACTAGTTTTTTTGGAAAAATACACCTTTCCTAACTCCTCTTTGTTGGGACACTATGTGAATTGGCACAGACCGGAAAAACAGACTGCACAAGGACATAACTGAAAAATACAACTGATGATGAGTTACTGCACATCAGATGCTTTTCAGTAAGTCTTCCACATGCTCTTGGCCACAGCAGACATGACTCAACCTTAACAACTTTTGTGTCAGTGAGAAAGGTACATTATCTCACCTTTTTCCTTTACCACTCAAAAAAGAAAAAACAATTTCTGTCAAAGCCATTAGAGTGGAAAGTGTACTGCTGGGCACACAGTACTCGTTCTGTTCTCTGCACAGAGCAGAACTGCTGTACTGTTCAGGTGGTGAGTATTATCCAATGGCACTGAACAGCATTAAAAATTTATCTCCTATTTTGGCACAGTTTATTAAAAATAATAATAAAAATCTACTTCACAAAGTAAATTGAGAGAAATACTGCTTATAACCTGCATAAAAAAGCAAATGTAAAACACACAGGGAGCTGCCTCTTTTTGAACCCCTGGATACAAGTATCCTGCTACAAGAATAATATCCTTTATTATAAACATTTACTTCATTTTTCATCTCTTCTTATCAAGAGCAAGGCACTTAAGGGCAACAAGTTGCCCATGGTCTTTAGGCTGGGAAGCATTCTGAGTTCGTCTCTCTCTTTCAAACTGAATAATCTGGCCCAATTTTCAGAAATTGAACATTGACAGCTTCTGTTGATTTTAGCAGGGACTGAGAATGGATCTTCCTTGCAGTTTCTACAGACTAACTTCACTAGTTATTCTAATCACCTTCCCGTTGTCTCTGAAAATCTGGTGCTCAGTCTCTTTCAGATGGCTTTGAACTAATGTACAATGAATCTTTGGATGAAGTCTACAAAATACATGTAGAGAATACTCTTCCATCAACTAGCTACAGCCCGAATCTCCTAAACATTAGGAAAAGATCTTTACAAAGAAGTGTATCGAGAACTGATAACAGCTCTTGTCTCCTGTCTACTTTAAATTCTTTATCCTTTTCCCCAGTTAGTCCAAAGACAGACAAACATATCCTAGTACAGATAACACTCAAGTGAAACACTAGAGGCAATGTGCAGCCATGGAGAAGAATACACGTTGCTTCCATATTATTCTTTCTGAAAAGCTAAAACAATAGTGATTTGATTTAAAAAATAACTCACAGTTCTGTAGTGTCAGAATGTACTAAAGAGTAAAGGGAGAATAAATTTTCTGCTATAGCACAGCTAAAGTTATAATAACAACTTGCAAGATGAGGAATCTACCTTATGTATATATAATTTATAAATGTAATTTATTATATATATAAGTTGCTACAAAAGTAATACCTCCTATTTGTTTCCATCAAAACTATGATAATACTATAATACTATTTGATAGAGTAAATTCTCAGCTACAAAATGCTGTTTTTCAATATAATCACCACTATTGGCCGATTCACTTGGATGAGCTGATTGAGACGCTCTTCATTTTGTGGTGTGATAGCTGTGCATCGTCATCTGGAACACGGTTTGTATTTTATGTCCTTGTTGTCCACTACCCGCACCTCATTGTCTTCATACCCACTGTATGGTCTCCATAAATGTTCAGCGAGTACTGATGAATGTCAATGGGTGCCATTTTTTCTACATGGGGAAACAGCACATCTTTGCTTCATATGCACTTCTATGTCAGACGCCATTTTGTCATACTACCCCTCTGTCATACGGCAACAAAATGTAATGGAACTTTAGTGGGAAGGTTCCACCCCTACTGCTATACCACCAACATCTGCTTCTGATCTTGTGTGCAAATAAAATAAAATAGGAGGCATTACTTTCAGAGCAGTCCTTGTACATAAAAGTATTCCCACCTACATACATATATATACATGTATGCATATAAATAAAATAGGAAGTGGTAAATGTATTCCTAGGATGGAAAGAAATATGTATTTCCTCCTAGCTTCCCTACAAAGATGCCTTTCCATGGCTTTCACATTATCTAGATCCATGCCAAGAAGATTCTGCAATGAGTCTCCTGCAATTGACATAAAAAATTATAGTTCTGATTCAGGAAAGACTTAGCACACCGCCATTCTGTTAAGCGCTTAAAGTATTTTAAGTACGTACTGAAAACGCCATCGAAGTTATGGACAAGCCCAAGCAATTTTCTTGAACAGTGAATTTTGATTTGAGTGAAGGTTATAAGAATGAATACATTTATGTTCTCCCTCATCTGAAAACAAAACCATGAATAACACACAAGACTGGGATCAGTGATGACAATATAGCAAGCGTCAGAGGAAGAAGGAGAGATTTATCTTGACAATCTGCAGGAAAACCTGCATAGCTCTAACTACTGCCAAAAGTACCAGATGCACGACTTTGCATAAATGCAATAGAAACTGGAGGACATTAAGGTAACAATTATTTCAGCCCCAGAAATATGACACAGGGAATGCGTCCATGGTAAAGCTTGCCGTGCAGATGCAGGACAGCTAAACATACTCTATCTCTACACTAGGGCGTGCAACAATGATACCTGATCAGCCTGAACTGTGGCTGAATGATCTGCTAGATTACAGGTAGGAATTGATATGTGTTACAATGGCTTTCTGAAGCTGAAACACAAATAGTAGTGTGGGCACTTACTTAGTACTCACTATTGGAACTGTGTTATATATGCCACCTATGTAACGGTGTTTCATCAAAGCAAGAGCTTTCACATCTAAATCAAACAACATTGCAGAGGTGAAGCTTCATAAAGACCAAGTTTGACTTGGTGAAAGGTCTGAGCTACCCTTCAGGAGAAATATAGTGCCTGTGACGAAAAAGAAAAAGCCAGAGCAAAATCTGACCCACTACATGGCTAGGATTCTGTGATAATGAACTCCGCCTAGCGGGGAAGAAAAGGCCCAACATGAACAGTAACCCTTGAAGAATTTTGACATTGCAGACTTGGACCTATCCGTTCCAGAAATGCTAGATTCAGCATGACATTAAAACTGAAGTAGAACTCTTACAACAGAAGAGAGGAAGATAAAAATTTACACTGATGCCTGGAAAAGTGATCTTTACCTCCTGGAGACCATAATTTAATTTTAATTAATACACATTTCTACCTTACAAAAAAAAGAAAAAAAAAAGAAAAAAAAAAAAGAAAGAAAGAAAGAAAAGAGATTCTGCTCATGGCAGCATCAAGAAGATTTTCCAGAAGTCAGGTTGGAACAGGCTACCCCAGATGTAAATCAAGCTGAAAAAGTTAATGAAGAACACTTTTCTAGAAAAGCTGTAGTTTACATTCTGCTTCACACCTGGCCTGCACATCGCCAAGGGAGAAACCAGACTGAATTTCTGCCAGCCGATGTATCTATCCTCTTATGCCAGTTCTGAGTGGGAAGAAGTTATGGTGCCAACAGAAAGACCCTTGGTGCCTTCCCGACTCAGTGGGATAAATCAGATCCTTCAAAGTAGTTCTGGGGAGTGCCAATGGGCAGACCTCTCTACTCCCATTCTCCCACGTCATGCTCTACGTGACCAGTCCAGCCAAGGCTGGGCTCCATGCACTAGAACAGCACATGGCAAGGGGTGGAAGCTGGATTTTTTTACATCAATGTAGCTCTCAGAGTTCATAAAATGCCAACACCTCTGAAAGAAATTTTACTGTGGCTCCCCTATGCCAATTACACATTGCAAATATAAGTTTTAAACTTTGTTGGCTGAGGAAAAAAATGTTAAAAAATGTATTTTAAAACCAGCTGCGCATTGCAATTCTTCTACCAACCAACCAACTTGTTCTGTAATCCTGGCTGCATTACAGCAGTCATCATGTTACACTCACTGGGAATATGCCTAAGCATACACATGTACATACATGTTTGAATGCATACACACACACCAAAGCTATAATACACGTGTAAATTTCATTCTGTATTTACTTATTTGCTGTAAGCACCATTCCTAATGGAAAATAGACCATGTCTCCTTTTCAAGGCAATGATTAGGACCACATGTTTCACTGACTTATGTTGAGGACCTTGCTGATATTTTTGAAACCAAATTACTAACAGCATACTAAACTTATTTCCCTAGTGGAAACCACTGGCTACTAATTTAGTGAATATGAATACATTTGTCCCTAAACATGCAGGTAATCATCATATAAAGCCAGAGGCCTAAAATGAGTACATATGGGGCAGAAGAGACCAAGGTTCATACGTAATAGTAACATATTCTATAACCAAATGACTTTGTTTATCTGAGAAACCCAGTATTACATCACTTTTCCTAAGGAGAATATAAACAGCACATTTTTGAAGAAACAGTTACTTAATGTGCAACTTGTCACCACTATCAGCATTAACATAATAAAATACATGTGGAAAATCCCTTGAAGCAAACCTTCTGCAAAGCAGATTCTTCTCCAGTCTGGGTCAGAGGGTGTGTATGTCTCTGAAGGAAATGCTATCTGCCTTTCACACACCCACTCACTGCAGGTCACACAGCGGAGCTCACTGTTGTGATGTGTCTACTGCATGCGTGGCATCAGCTCCTCGAAGTAAAGAAATCACTGCTGAATCTTGGGCAGGATATGTGCCTCGTAAAGAAAACCAGCAAATCACACTTCAACATATTAAATAGCAGCACTCATTGAAATTTCAGGCCAGGATTTCAGAAGTACTTTGCAGACAGTGACTAAAGCAAGTTTCAGCAAGGTAAATATTACTAGCCATATTTTGTAAATATGGAAACCACAGCAGGATCTAGCTGAAAAACTTAACCAAAGTGACTCCAAATGCCTGTTAGAATCAAGCTCCAGACTCTGATTTTGGAACTACCAGACTCCGACAGTTAAGTCTGGATGAATGTTTGCACATCCTGATCTTCCAAGGTGCCAAATGTCTCCTGGCCATAGAAAGAGCCTCTCATTTCTCTTTGACTCCGTGTGTTGTGCTGCTAACATGTCAGGGCAGGCAAGCCGGACAGTTTGCCACAAATTCTGTTTTAAGAGATTAAATTAATTTTTACAGTAAGTGGATCATAACACCCCCTGCATTTTGCAGCAGACTCTAGATAACTCCTGTGCAGCATCCTGAAGAACTACTCTTGCTCTAACCATGTTTTCTAAAAGCAAGCAAACCTGAGTCTTTGCCTAATAAACATTTCCTAGCACAGCTCCATCAAGAAGATATCA
Source organism: Pavo muticus (assembly GCA_016647715.1). Taxonomy (NCBI): domain Eukaryota; kingdom Metazoa; phylum Chordata; class Aves; order Galliformes; family Phasianidae; genus Pavo; species Pavo muticus. Next base: position 1,260,022 of record JACDJE010000061.1, read on the forward strand.
ACAACACAACTGCTTTACTATAGCTTTGTCCTATAAGCAAAGGTTGATAAATGTAACAAATTCTGAGATTCAGTGGTAGCAAATATTAGAAGACAACCATTACAATCCTATTTCTTTTAATTTCATAGCCTTAAATCAAGAATATAGTCCTTAAGCCATTCTATTATTTTGTCGCTTATGGTATCATAAATTTTTAAACCGTTCAAATTATTCTTTGCCAACTAATTGCTCTTGGTTTTTCAGAAATAATATAATCTGTATCGCTTCTTTAATCAAAGAAAGAAGTCCTATAGCTCAAAAATATTAAGAGCAGTGGAGAAAATGGATGAGGAGCCATACAGATATGTAAAGCAAAATGACAATTTACATATGGCAAATAAGTCATTTAAAGTCATTAAAAGATTATTTTTGCAGTCAGATTTGATGTTTCTTTTCATTATGGTGCATTTCATCCCAAAACTGCTGGCTAAAGACACTTATTGGTGAGAAGCAGTAATGGGTTAATAAAAGATGGTATGCTATTAGATAATACTTCTACAGGTTTGCATCTGAAAGTCATAACATAACCTTTTATTTCATGTGTCACTGTGACAGAAGGTTTTCAAGGCAGAGTTCTTGAAACAGCAAGATGTTAAACAGATGTACTGCACAGCCTTCCAGATTTAAATCATGAGAACTGCATTGGCAGCCTGTGTGTTATATCCCCATTTTTTCCCCTTATCAGCTTAGGATGCTTTAAATAAAACCGTCTGTTTTATGCACTTTTTTAAATTTTATGCAATGGACCCTAGAAAGCTACGCTTCTTTCTACATCTCCTCTCTTTTACTTTTTTTAAATCAGACAAGAAAAAGTAATTCTAGATACATCTTTTAGGCAGGGAAATCTCTTTCTTTTTCCTTATTCTGCAAGTACTGGCAATGGGGATCCAATTGTAAAGAACTTATCCACTATAGGAATAGTCAAGAAAGACAGTAGAAAGGAGAAATAAATAAAAACAGACCTGTTGAAATTTCAGATTGAGCACGCCTCTAAACCCCTGAAATATTGATAATCTTCTTCCTTTTCAGTTTCAGCTGTTGCCTGCACTCTAGCAAAACTCCTGTCATTTGCATAGTTACACATTTAGTTTGCCTGCCCAGTCAGTTGCCACCACTTTTGTCCTTTGACATAATTAACACAACAACATGTTAAGTATACAGATATAATCATTTCAATCATCAGGGATCTCTGGTACCTCCTAATCCAAATTATTTGTAAAGCATGGTCAACTTTAGAGTCAGGTGAGGAGTTACAGTCTAGTTCATTCACTTATTATCATTCTCTAGTAGATGGAAATTTCACAACTTCTTTGATCTAAAGCCTGACCATCTCCACTGTGAAACTTTTCTTCCTCATATCTAATCAGAATTTCCCTTGCTGCAACTTGTTCGTTGCCTCTCCTCCTGTCAACATGCACTTTTGATGCTACAACTGTAATAGCTCAATGCAGGACAGAATAAATGTTTCTGAGAAGGAAACACTGCTGCCTCAAGTTCAGCATGCTGTTCATGAGAATCCTCAAGTTGCTTTCTATCAAGTCAGTCCCTCAACTGTTGTGTTGCACATGGTTTTTATATCTCATATCAAGTCTGGGACTTCACATCTGTTTTTCCTGAACTTCCTGAGATTCCTGCCAGCTCATTTGTCCAACCTGTTCCTCTGAACAGCAGTCTGACTCTCTTAGAACATCAACTATTCTCCCTAATTTGGTGTCATTTGCTAAGTTTCTGAGGTTCACTCAGTCCCATTCTCCAGGTCATTAATGAAGAGGTTAAACAGCACTGGCACCAGCATGGGCTCTGGGAAAACAAGACTATAGTATATTCCAGCGGGCATACAAAAGCTAAATACATAAAATGTACTGCATGTTCCATGCATCACTGCATGAAATAAATGAAGTTTCCAATTCATAAAAGTACACGAATTCTTTAAATTGCACAAATAATTTTATGGGAGTCAGCACAGTATAATAGATACAACTTAACCTATTGTAGAGGCATTTATGCCTTTTTGCATTCATGTGTATCTTTTAATTAACTGTTAATTAATTGCTGTATTGCTCCTAGACAATCAGAGATTAGGTATACAGAGAAATGTTGACCCCTCCACATCCCAAAAGACCATGCAATTTTCATAGTGAGAAGCAGGAATAGGAACAGACATTTCTTTCAGCAGATAAAGACTAGGTATGTACAGGTGATCATCACTGAATACTTAAAGAATGCAAAATAGCCCCACCACCTAGTTTTCTGTCCCTGCAGAATGAAGACAAACCATCTGAGTCAAACAGTTGCTACGCAGATAAACATATGAATACTCTTTACTAGAGGAATAATACACAAAATCCAATAATGCAATTGAAAATATTAAATATAATTACACCAGTGTAACAAAAGCATGAGTAATCACACTACGGTGAATGCAACACTGCATGATGAGCATGCAGGTTAATGAACTCGGGTCAGAAATGCTCAGTACCTTTCAGATTCAAGTCCCTGGAGCTGTTTGAATTCAGGAAAAGTCCAAAGTAACTGCAAGCATGTGGAGATCCACCTTCCTTTGAAAAACACATCTATAAATTGTGTATCACTACAATGGACTCTTTTCTGGCATTTAGCTACTTAGGAACAAGAAAACATATCCCAAAAGCCATGCTAAATGGCTCATAAAATATTCTTGTAGAAATTTCTCTCTCAGGTGCTATTCCCTTTTTGATCCCACTGGAATCAAGAAAATGCACCCAACTCCCCAAGAACTTCTTGCAACCACATGAACAAATCAACAGAAAACTTCTGCCACTGTATGCAAACTATGAAGATAGCTTTGCTGAAGCTTTAAATTGTGTACTTGATCAAAAAGACAAACTTTACCCAATCTATGAAAAATTTTATGCCTGGAAATGAATATGACTAAAAAAAATGTTTTTCCTACTTTGTCATCTTCTGTTATTCATCACTAGACCCATCTTGATCTATGGCACAGTAGAAAACAGTAAAAGTGCAACCGTATCAAAAGCATATATTGCTTCCATAATATAGAAAGCTGGATTATGAGGTCAGATTTTGCATCTGAAAGCTGAATGTATGTTCACAATTTTTTCTTTAAGTAGTATTTTATAAAAAATCTACAACTTTGGCATAAAGCTTCCAAAGAGTATGGAAAATGCTTATGAATATTTTTGGAACAGTAAGTGAGCAAAATTTTAGAAAAAGAGATGAATTTTATGCATGGAATGAAGTTACTTCTCAAGACTCTAAACATCAGAGCTATGTGAATAATTGTCAGCCAATCTCAGGGTAGAAGGTCCCTTCAAACTCTAAGGATCGTATGATCCTAAAAATTAGACCAACCTGAATTAGAGGTCACGGGAAATAATAATAACAAAAAAAAGCTTTTTGTCCACACTGTGAACAGGAAGAGCAGATCTTGTTTAGGTTTCATGAGATGTTCAAACTGAACCAAAAAGAACACTTCATATATCCCACCTGTTAAGCACTTCTAGACTTCTTCCATTGATGCTCTCCTTGCTCTGCTTGTCCAAAGCAGGTGCTGGCAGGTATCTTGTGGCTTTCAGCTCATTAGATCAGAAAAAGGAATGACCGGGATTAATTTAACCTTAGTACTGATATCATCCCTCTTTCAGAGACCATTCTAACTTTTAAGCTATTAATAAAATTCTACTTTAATAGTCTCATGGGCATAACAGAGCATCATAACATTTACACCACTGATCATGCCCATGAGTCAGAGAAAACATTTCTTCAGATCTCCCTTTTGATCTGAGATGTAGTATATTTAACAGAAAATACTTCACCATCTCCTTAATATTTTGATGACATTTAAGCTCTTGACAATATTCAAAACTGGTGAATTTGATGCAAACTACAAGTAATTTTATTTGTACCTGAACCATTCCCCTTATGAACAATTCACCAAAAAAGACCAATTCTAGTTAATGTAATTGTTAAAAAAAAATAAAAAAATAAAAAGCCTGAGATAGAATAGAAAAGAAACAAACAAAACAACATTAAAAAAAAATGCCAAAAAATCCACCTCTTTTAAGCTATATTTTCCCCTATCAGAAGAAAGTCAGGACCATAAATCAATTTCTTTATGGAAGCAGTGAACAAATGTTTATCAGTTAAATACTTTTTTGCTAGGAAGATACATGTCAATATGAGGCTACACATATTAAGAAAAATACTTTCTTTTGGTCACAGAAAACATTGTGAGGCCAGCAAATATATTTAGTACTCTGCTTTCCCGAGAGCAGCTGCACTGACTCTAAGACAGGAGGATTAAAGCAGGATGGGGTGAATTTTATCACTCACCTGAACCAATTAAAACACGCAGCTACTAAACAGAGAAATTACAATGACCTCTCTATGCCTATGTTTTTTTTTTAATCACTCTCCATAACTTCTTAGGAGTTTTTGAACAAATGTTATAAGTACAGATAAAGCAGGAATTTGGGACATTGAGGAGATTATAACATATTTTGACTAGCATAAAGAAGAATAAAAAGGTGGAAGTTCTATAAGCAACAACAAATTTCACATTACCTTTCATTCTCTATCATAATTTCAAATATAGCTAAATCAAGCTGCAGTCTATTTTACGTGCAATTTTAGCCTACTCCAGAATAACAGGCAAACGTAGCGTTTTCGTAAGTAACTGCACACAGCAGCAGGCAAGACTCCTCTGCAACAAGACTGTGGGCTGTAATTGGTGAAATAATTCCTAGTCATGCTTTCTGCATAGCAATTACAAGTTTGAAACTTATATGTATAGATTTTACACTTTTGTATAATATTCATTTCCTCTCATTTGATAAAATGATGCATACAAATGCAGTAAAAATGTTCCTGACAAAAGTTAAAACAGAAAAACAAAAAACACAACTGCTTCATTTGTAAAATATAAAATAGATTTTTGAAATCTCTGTTAATCCTGTTTTCACCTACTGAGCTGTTAAGACTGAGTAATTAGCACTAAGCTCTCAGTACAGTTTCCAAAAATAGTGGCCTGAATAAACGAATTGGTGATCTAATGTTATATACTCATGCCAAATTGTATTACTAAGGCTGGCCTATGTACTGGTTGCTTCATCAGGGAGGGAGGAGTGAAAAAAACAGTGAATTAACAAACCAATTCTATGGCCATCAGTAGAGCAGTTGCACTGCTTTTTCTGCAATACACTCTGTTCTCTTTTTAATATCCACATCATTTGGATACTAATATTTTATATTACTTTGTCCATAGCTGAAGTATTGAGTTGCAATCACACCTGTCATCCTACCAACTTCAGGGACTATTTTAGATGGTCAGCTAGAAAGTTCAGCTAGAATAGCATCACTGGATTTTGCCCCTTTGATTTGACACAGGTCAAGGTGAGGCAGAGGCAATAATCTCAAAGAAGGTACATCTATAGTATGACGAGCACATGTGTCTTTCCTTTTGAAGCAGCTGAAGGCTTATAGATGCAAAATCTGGCATGCAAAAAAAAAAAATATAATCTTTTAAAATAGCCAAGAAGCTTGAAAAAGTATTTTGTATTGTGAAATGACAGTAACGTTTCTTTCTACACCCCTTTCTAGATGACTTGTAAAGATATAAACTATCTCCGCATGCTTTCATTTAATGTTTATTTTTCCATCAGTCATATAAAAAGAGAAGTAAAATGTACGCAGTGAGAGTGAATGTGTTTGCATTTTACTCTAAAATAAGAAAAATGACTGAAGAGTGTTCTGTAATAGCACATGTGTCACAAGGAATCTATAATTTGCTGTGTTTTTTTTTTAAACCTGCTTGTGATATAGGACGGAGTTAAGATATTTACTTGATCAGCAGCTACATTGTTTTTTTCTGTGCCTTTAATTTCAACTAGAATAGCTGTTTGAGGAACATTTTAGTTTTTTTAAATTTGAAAGGATACACCTTAATGTCTTTATCCTTTAAGTTCATTGTTCAAATTTCCAAATATTTTGAATTTTCACCACAAAGATAAGAAATGTCATCTTTGTTAACAACACATTTAAAACTAACCCTAGCTGTAGCAGCATATTTACTGGTGTAGAACACATGACAGAAAAAAGGCAATTAAAGAAACATTCTACATTGAGGATATATCTTCAGTGTTTCAAAACACATAACTTAGAAAAGCCTCAAGTACACATTCACATTATAACCATGTTCTTACATCCTCAGACAAGAATGTTATGACTGAAAAATGCAACAAGTTATTATAGTCAATAGGGATTGCCATGCAAAGCATTTCCTCTTTCAGATATATCAGCTTAGGATGGAGAATAAGCTATAACAGAGTACTGCATCGATATAACTGAAGTTCCTACCTGTACATCTTATGAAATAGGATAACTTGTGTATATATACATATTAGATCCGGAAAATACACATTGTGTGGAGAGTGAAACACAATTTTCAGATTTAAATTCTCAAGGGAAATGTTAAAAATAAAGAACCAATAGCTTGAAAACTGCCATGAAAGTAGAAGGCAGTAGCATTAACTCATCTGCACGCTCCACAATTTCAGCCTCCCTTTCTTCTGTCAGTGCTTTTCAATAGCAAGAGACATGTAAGAAGAAAAGAAATTTAAAAAAAAGAAAAGAAATTTTCTATCAAAGAGCTCAACCTGAACAGATAACATACCCCAAAATAGCTCAAGAAAGTCAGTGACAGATAGCCAATTCCTACATAAGGCATACATTAAAGGTAAAAAAGGAATCTACATGGGAAACAGTGGAATGCCACAGATTACTTTATAAAAACCATGCTTTGGATAAAATTGGTACAAACAAGAAAGATATGCAAGAACATCAAGTGAAACTAATTGAATGGTAAGAAGATAAAGGCCTGATAACTCCAGAGCCTGAAAGATGCTCTCTCCCTTCAGAAAATGATGAGACTGCTTCTTCCTAGTACCCTGTCCAAAGTAGTTCCTAAATCCAAGGGATTATCATTAGAAAAATTATGGAGGACTTTTTGCATGCTTCGGTTGTCAGTAAACATTATTCTCCTTTGACATGATGATTTCTCGGGGCAGGGGGAAGAAGAAATGAATGGGAATATTTGTTTCAGTGGGTTGTTTTGTTTAGCCACAAAATCTGGTATTACAGCATTAATTTAAACACCAAAGTTTCTCTAAAACTCAAAGTCTGTATCTTGCTGATTGGAAGAGAGACTACAGCTGTTTTAGTGAAATGGATAGCCATAAGCATGACAGAAAAGAGTAGAAAAATTCCAGCCTTCCCCTTTTTCATTTGTAACCCCATAGAACAGAGCAGTAGAAAGAAAAATAAGATATGCAGATACTAAATTATGTTTCTAGTCACGATGACCTTGGATGTGGATTCAGGACTGTGAGAAAAGGCATTTCAATTGCCTGCTCCACATCAGGGGAGAATCAGACTACCTTTGGCAGAAACGTATCTCCAAAGGAAAAATCAACCCTCAATTACCAAGCCATTCAGGTTGCTGGAACCAGTTTCATTCTTGAACTTCCCACGTCCATCTGGCAGCTTCAATTGTCAACAGATAGAGTTCCTCGTGGATTAACAGTTTCAGGAGAAGCAACAACCCCTGTGATTCTATGAACAAGGGCATAGACAAGATTAAGAGGCATTTTAAAATATTATTGCAAACCAACCCATGCAGTTGATGACAAAGTTGAAAACAGATTTCTGGAAAGTGAAAAGTAAAGTACAAAACAAAATCTGAAGTTTGAGATCCCTAAAGCATAGTGAGTCACTGAATATGTGCATATATGCCATCCTTTTGGATACTCATTCTCAAATATGAACATGGCAAGCAAGTTCCTTCAAGCACTTGACCAGAGTTTAGCACTGACTGTATGGTCTTTTTGTTTGTTTGGTTGGTTGATTGGTGCTTACATTCTCTTTTTAAAGAAGTACTCTTTCTGTAGTGGAAATAACCATTCTGCTGGTCATTATAATTTCAGAAATTATCACATTTCCTGAATCATGTGTTAAGTATGCCAAATACTTCATAACAATTTTGAAAAGAAGTAATAGCTTAGATGACACACTTGATCACTAAAGCTCCTTGTCCATCCTATTCTTCTGGACAAAGCCTTGGTTAGCTCTAGAAGATCAGAGAGATCCTTGTAGTTTACAGTTCTCGGAGAATTTTCTTGGGTTATCTCACACCCCTGGAGACACTCAAGGTCAGGTTGGACGGGATCTGAGCAACTTGATCTAGCTGTAGATGTCCCTGTTCATTGCAGAGGAGTAGGACTAGATGACCTTTAAAGAACCCTTCCAACTCAAAACAATCCTATTCTATGATTCTATTTCTATGACCAGAGCCTCAAGGAACTGAAGAAGCCCTGTGTAGAGGTTTCATTTCAGGGTCAGGTTAATCTCTGAGTTATGATGGCTCAGATGAACACTGGCTGGAACCTCTAAGAAATAGTCTCAGACCAAGGACTAACAAGATGTATTATGGAACTGCCTTCCTCCTGCCACCCTACTCATTTGTCACAATATTAAGATATTAATTATATTAATATTAATATTAATATTCTAGAAGTCTGCTAAGAGTCACCTTGGAAATACTAAATTCTTCAGGTTAGTCAGAAAAAGAAAAGTGGAAATTGTAAAGATACCAAAACAATAGGGACAAACTGCCGTAGGATTTTTAGGTTTTTGCTTTTAAAGATGTTCTTTTTACTATTTGTTCTTTCTCAGAAATTAAACTGGGATCCTCAGTGTACATACTGTCTGCTTGACATCTCAATTTGTCTTTGTCTCCTTCTCATGCCATTCCCAAACTTGGCTCAAAATTCCAGCAGTATCATTTTCTTTGCCTTTCCATGTGTAACTCAAGATCTCCATATATAGTACTACTGTGAATCATCTTCAGTGCACTACCTTTGCACTGAGGTGACTTTTTCCTAACAGAAATATTTATTTTAATCGGCCATTACACACGTGCATAAAATTATAAATTATAAAATTATTTTTCTCTTATGTGAGATACGATGTGTTTGAGGTGCCATTCTTGACAACCAAAATTCAGCTGGGTTATACCTTTTTGTAAACCTGATCAAGATTAGGCACTCATTATGTTAATTGACAATACATTTACAATGCTTTTCAGAACTAAAATAGTTTTCAAAACACCTGAGATCACCAACAATATTAATCAAGATTTATACTTAAATAGAAGTTTTACCCCCAAAACATATACTACACAATGTCACAACTTCTGATTTAAATCTGTAATTAAATGTTACAGTTGCTAAGTAGCCAATTGAAATTTTGTGGAGAAAATTTCAGCATGTGGTTGACTGCTCAGAGTATTGAAATTCAAATGCTGTAGTCAGTTTTAAGCTTAAGATGAGTTCTTCAAAACAATGGCAACAGGACTCCTGGCCTCAGTGATCAAGAACAGAAGGGAGATATTGCTGACTTCTTTACAGACTGCCTACTGGAATGATGAAACCTACATGAAATCCATCAGGGATGAGGAGGAAAATGGCAATGACAGAGAACACTTGCCTGACTAGTTAATGCCTTTTTGTATTAGCTGGAAATCTAAACTCCTACTCAGCCTACATACTAACTCAAATATTCCTCCTTGTCAGCAAGAAACATAAAACTTTTTTTTTTTTTTTTTTTTTTTAATGTTATTGCATAAGTATAATAACAAGTGAACGTGGCAGGAGTTCATCTGAAAATATCACTTCTTCTGCAGTGAGTGGTACTCCAAGAAGAACTCAGTCTGAAGAGGGGGAAATCACCTAGCTTCAGGATGACAGAAAAGGGTCATGAACTGAGCTAAGATTTTCCAGTTGAATTGAGCACGCAGAGAAAGCAGCTGAAGATCAAAAGATAACCAAAACGTGATCTACATAGTTTCTGCAATTGCTTTGTATTTGCTTCCTTGCTGGAATATAGTTATCATCATCAGAATCTCTCAAATGGAAGCAGCTACAGAAGTGCAAATTGCTAAATGTTATTCTTGAAAATATCATAAGTACTTCTGTGCCTGCAAACAGTAACGCATATTGCAAAGCAGCACCATTTCTAGTTGTACTGATTACAAACCATTCTATTTGAAAGTGAACCAGGGTGGGAATACAAGAAAGACTATTCAGAGCAGCAGCTGTGCAGCAAAATAAACAGCATGAGAAAGCAACGCTGAGAACGAAGGACATCTTCAGAAGAAGAGAAAACTAAGTGAAGTAAGGTGCGTGATGGCCGCGTGATAGTTACCCCGATTAGAGGAAGAGCACATGGCCAGGAAGGACTCATGGCTCTGACTGGACAAGTGCCTACGTGCACAGTTAAGGAGTGTTTGTGGAATGTTTTGTTGACATGTAAAGGCACGTGGGAAAGTTAAAAGAGAAAACTTGTGAATGTATATAAGGGATGTTAGAACCTGTAATAAATGATTTGGATCATTTACATCTGAGTCTGTGCCTGGTTGCCACAAACCAGACCAATGACAAATACTAGCCTTTAGGGTCTCTGAGACAGGAAAGAAAAGTCCAACCTATTGCCATGGTCTTCCGTAAGTATTCCATATCATGACCTCATGCAATGAACTGATGGAACTGGGACAGCTGCTAAGGGAGGACTACAGTCTCCAGAGTGCTTTGCGTGATTTCTGGGAAGGAGATACAAAGTGATGCAGTGATGCAATGCTCTCTTTTGCTCCGCACTGCCATGCTTGCAGCACATAATTAGGAGGCTCTTCCCTTCCCATTTGTTTGATTTATTATTCTTGATTCCTTTTATATTGTATTATCCCACATTCCTTTACCATTTTTAGTAAAATAGTTTACTTTTATCTCAGTCAAGCAGCAACTCCTCCTCATTTGTTCACTGGCTTCCCGTGGGGAGAGGGGTGGAAGAAGAGGCTAGGCCCTGTCATGCAACAAGACAATAAAGAAAAAATAATTCACTCCACAACATCTATCTTCATAAAAAGACCAAAGAGGGTGATAATTATTTTTGAAAACGTAAAAATACAGTAAGAAGCTTAAAATATAACTCTTTGCTGAAGGCAGTACAGAGGGAGAGAGAGAGAAACCTGAAATTCAGTCTGAAATGACAGTGTTTATCATTGACCACACTATAAATTTTGTTTAGTAAGCAGATACACATCTACTTAAGACAAATATCTTAAAATAAAATTTAAAAAAATGTTTTCTTAAACACAATTTACATACAGTGGGGAAAGAAAAGAATATCCATGTTCAAATGGCCACTATTTTGCATCAGGGATTCAGCAGACACCCCGATGAAGGAAATTGTAAACAATCAACTGAGACAATCACTTCACTGTACAAACTCTCTGTTCAGGCTGCAAGGCTTGATAGAATATACATGCACTTCACCCCAGGCCTATACACGTAACAGACTTGAGAGTCATCCAACTTTGGGTAAATGCAACAACTGACCTAATTAAAATTTCATTGGAGCTACAAGTTACACAGCTTATATGAACAAAAGCTCCTGGTCAGTGAGGGATTTCTAAGTTACAAATAACTGAACTCACTACACCCAACTACATCTGGCTAACATTGGATGGCATTACCCTGAGGAGAGTAAGACATCAAATACAGTTCTTTGAAACCAACTGACAGCACTTCAATGAATGGCAAGATCAGTCAGGGAAGCAACATGCAACTCCTTCTGGGACAGAAACTACCCCGATAGTTTGAGGCATGGGTACAAGCATTATTGATTCCTGACGCTGAGACCTAACAAAGACTAAAAAGTTTAAAAAATAGATTTTCTTCACTACGCTTTTTGCTGCAAAACTTAAATATGGCTTTTTGACTAGTCTCCTCCTAGAAGGGTGTCCCCAAAACAGCTAGGAGACTCTTCATACACTTGAATGACAATGACTAAAATGTAATTTTTAAACACAATTAACTTTTTTTGGAAACAGATCACTAACGATGCTTCAGAGAACTTATTCTCCATTACCAAGAAACATTCATGCTACTCTTTTTCCAATTGAAAGCATGTGTAGTAGTAGTAGTAGTAGTAGTAGTTAGTACCAACTAAGAGATAAAGCTCACAGATATCTGCATTTTAAAAGAAATTACAAGAGAATATTAAAAATCCTGCTATTAAGCATCACTTACTTGCACAAAAGAAATACAAAACAAGTTTCGAGTGCATGCTCAGATTTTTTTTCTCTGTCAAGCTCCTCCCTTCTTCAATGAAGTAAACAATATTCAAATGTATTCCTATTTCTCTTAAGTAAGGTATAGTTCCAGGCCTTACTTTAATATTTCTCACTCAAATCACACTAAAAAAAAAAATAATTTCCTGAAGGGTTATTTCTCTGGTGCTCTCACCCTAGAAGCTATACTTTTCAGAAGCATAACTTCCCTGTCCTTACAGTACTACTTTTAGATAGGTCCTAGTTTCACAGGTAAGAAACACAAATACAGGGAAATCTAAGGGTAAAACTGCTATGTTAGGTTCTTCAGCTTTTTCAAGGATACTACATTTTAAAATGACCAAATATATTTTCAAGAGTTTCATTCACCTCCATGAGAACAACAGATGCTGTATACTTCAGATACAGTGTCACAACACAGGCACTCAAAACAAGTTAGGAGCACACATTTAATGATCAGTTTCTAACACTTCTGGCCCATCAAGGACCAGAATACATGGCAGCAGGTGAAAGCTTATCTTTTGCATGCACTGTCTGGGACTTCATTCCTCTTTATTAATAGCCAGCTTCTCTAACACATCCTTAAAAAAAAATGGGACAACAAAAATGCACACCCATGACACCACAGTCACCTTTCTGGACCACCTTTTACTACAGCTAAAAATTAAAAACTTCTTGATGTCTCCTACTGAGCCCTTCTTGTAACATCTGGATATAGAGCTATCCCATATACATAATTATGCAGGCTTTCTGCGTATTATGTGTGAATTGCATACGACAGTGTTATAACTAGATTTTCCATTTCACTTCTTCAAACTGTGTTCCATTCCTTAATGCTTTCCACTTCAGAACAGCATCCACTTCCCTAAATTTCCCACAGACCAAAAAGCTTGAAAACATTTTTAATTTAGTATGAAAGAGCTACTTTTGAAAAAAATTAAAGGACTTGGTATGGTTGGTGTTTCTTTTCAACCACATAAAATTTAAAAACTGAAGTAAATAATTTGTCTTGAAACACCAAGTCTAAGCTAGGCAGTACACACTTTCAACTTAGCAAAGCAGGCAGGAATAAGTTCAATTTCTGTTTCAGGACAGAATTAAACTGTAGATACCTTTGTGTGTACATTTCACTTTCAATAAGCTGGCATTTTTAAATGAAAAATAACCACATTCCATCGAACATCTCCAACCAGTTTTAGTACTTAATAGACAAATGCAAAATTTAATTTCTCTTTTTCTTTTGCCTGTTAAGAATTACTTCCAGACACAGTGTATTACCTCAGGCTTTCATCAACTGCTTTTCAGCTACAGAAACCTCTTCTTGTTTAAAAAATAATAATAAATTAAGAATTATCTGCAGTATAAAAAAAATAAATTAAGGATTATCTGCAGTATTATGGACATGAATATAATTTCATTTGAATCAGGACAGCACTCAGTGGGCCATAAAAGTCTCTTTAGAGACTTTTAGAATACCAATTAAAAACATGGCCCATAAAATCCATCACCATATTTGTAGGGAGAAAAAAAAGACAAAAACAACCAAATAAGACATCAACAGCCACGCATGAGATTCTTTAAAAAAATAAATAAAAACACTTTATTATCTTCTTCTGTTCTGTGCATTCACAATACTAGTTGCAGAAGCTTTCGCCAGATGCAAGGAAATTTTTGCCAGGATGTTTTCAAGTGGAACAACTTCCAAAATAAGAGATGATCTGGAGGTTAATAAAAAAAACTACCAGCTTTGTAAGTTTCCACAAATAATAAACTGAAAACATCACATAATTCCCAGGTATCAAATATTTTCAATACTTCAATATTTTTCTGGTTTTCTTCCTGTTTTTGGGGGGGATTTTTTCGGTTTGGGTTGTTTTGGTTTTTTCCCGAGGCATATTCAGGAAAACGTCTAAAGGAACTGTAACAGTCTTCTGGGACGGGAAGACTAAGGTTTCTGTAAAAAATGTTATATTAATTTTTATAGTGATGCAAAGTCAGGGAAGGGTTGTTAAGGGATGGCCTCTTGCCACAGGGTGGAGTTTTGTTTTGGTATCCTTTTAGAGTCTGCAGGTGTTTGGCAGGAGCTGAAATCAGGGCCAGCTGTGATATTTCAGCTCCGATATTTCCCTCCCCATATTTCTCAGAAGTGATGCATCAGGGTGATGTCTTACACCTGATGTACTCAACTTGTGTGGTATGACTGTAACTGCTTTGAAAGAGGGGGAAAAAAATGAGTACCACTGCACGGCTTTCATATTTATTTTCAGCTGGAAGCACTGATACAGAAAAATTCATCAACAAGCATTGATTTAGTCTGGTAAAACATTAGCTAAGAAACTGCTTGTAATAGTTTTGGGTTGCTTTGTTGCTTCCAATACATGTCAGTCATTTGATTAAAGTAATGACATTGTATAAGGACTGTGAAAGAAATCATGTTACAAAATCAGGGGAGAATGATGTTTTAAAGAAAATAAACAAAAAACCATTTTGAATAGAATTTGAATAGTTTCTATTAAAATTGCATTCTCTTTTAATTTTTTTTTTGTTTGGAAAACCTCAAACCACATTGTATTTCATACACATGTTCCCCAGAGTATCCTAAATAGGACCATACTGAGGTCACTGGTAAGTTTTTAAAATGTTTTAAGAATTCCTTTAATGTTTTGTACTATCTTGGTCTAGTTAAAAGAACATAGGTTTTTTTTTTTTTAAATAGCTTGAAAAAGTTTGACTATAAAAAGCTTCATGAAAATAGTCTATACTGTACTATTAAAAGTTTGTAAGAATTTTTATGAATATCTCCTCCCTCTTGTTTTTAAGAAAACTGTCTCCTTTACTACCAAGCTGGCCCCTTTTTCTCTCAGTCTTTTTAACCATACACGTACAACCACACATACAAGCATACACTTCTATCCATAGACTGATTTACTTAGCAGTACAACTGCCTGTGGTATCCATTTTAGCTTCACAAATGAATAAATGATTACAATTGGTGGGAAAAGTGGACATTTCACTCCATTCATGGAAAAAAAAGTATCACCTGGCACTTCAGTATAGTAAAAATAAAAAATAAAAAATCCATGTTTTTTGGCAGCTCACTGTCAGTATGATTGAAGCTGTAATGACATTAACAGTATGTCCTGGGATCAGAAAATATGTTGTTTTATCTCAGTTTATAGAAGTTATACAAACTCCTCTTGGCCTTCTGAGTTAGTTAAAATAAATTAAAATTTGAAAAAACACAACACACCTGCAGCTGATTAAGTTCCATTAGATCATTTCAGTCATCTCCTTTAGCTGGTCTTTCCTACCTCCTTAAAGTTGCTTCCATTCCTCCTCTGCACTATTCCAATGATTTTAAAGATTCTGTCTCTGGCTGTCTCCAGCTGTGTGAACCGTTAGAAGCATCACTAAGAGCTGAGCTGGCACAAGGGGTCAGTTTCTTCTTCCAGGTAATTAGTGATAGAATAGAGGCAATGGCCTCAAGTTGTGCCAGGGGAGATTCGGGTTGGATATTAGGAACAGTTTCCTCTCAGAAAGAGTGGTCAAGCATTGGAACAGGCTGCCCAGGGAAGCAGTGGAGTCACTGTTCCTGGAAGTACTCGAGAAATGTGTAGAAGTAGCACTAAGGGACATGGTTAGTAGGCATGGTGAGGATGGGCTGATGGTTGGACTAGGTTATCTTAAAGGTCTTTTCCAACTTTAATGATTCTATGATTCTATCTACGATTGGTCACTAATCGTGCCAGATTGTGCTTACAATGAATGATGACTTCATTATAGATTATCGAAATCTGTAGATTAGTAGGAAGACAGTGGCAATAAATTAAAAAATGGAATTGCATTCAGATCCTATTCTGCTGGCTAACACCCAAAATGGAAGAGATCAACTAAATCTAAGCACTGTCTATCAGAAGTTTATCTATACCGAAGTATCACCAGACTTGGTACAAGTATTTACCCTTCTTCTTACACAGTATTTTTAAAGCTTTTAATCACAAGCTAAGCGACAGCTTTCCTAGAAGTGTATTATCTGATCTAAACTGAGACTGGGGAAAACAAACATAAGCAAATCAAACAAAAACATTATAATGGATCATTATAGAGAATGATTACATTCTCATACTTAACGATTGAGTTTTATACATGAGAAAAATCTTGCTGCTATTACAACATGTTCTCATTGGTGAGAGCTGTTTCTTCTCTGCTATAACTGGGACTTCACAGTGCAGAGGACACCTGGATTCCACATTCTCAGGTGTTGAGATAGACTTCTCCTTAAACTTAGACACTGACCCAGTGCACTATCAAGGCTTAAGAACCCAAAATTACAGACTAGGTTATAAGAGAGCAAAGCTGTATGCAAGTATGTGTGATTATCCCAGCTGTGTGCTGTCTGTGCAACAGCAGAAGGATGAACAGGTGGAGGCACACTCAACAAAGTGCAATGGCAAAAAGCTGCTGGACCTGAATGGCCTCTCAGATATCTAAAGATGGGTTGGGGACTTAACTTATATAAAGATATTTACCTACTTTATGTGACTTTATATAAGATACCTTAGAATATCAACAAATTTCCTATTTCCAGAAATAAAAGGAAAGAACCGGGGAGGGTTTTTTTGTTTGTTTGTTTTGTTTTATTCCTTCACTAAAACACAACAACAGAAAATGCTTTAGGAAGTGGTCTAGTATTAAATGTGGAGGTTGGTGGCCCTGCTTGTGGTGGGGGGGGTTAGAGATTCATGATCCTTGAGGTCCCTTCCAACCCAGGCCATTCTGTGTGTGTGTGAAGGCAGCACCAGAAATCAAACACACGTACAACATGCAACATTAACACATATACTGTTATTTCATTTCCAATAGTGATAGGAACATGGTGACTGAGTGCCATTTATTTCACAGAATGGTGCAGAAATGACAACATTTTCAAGCAGTTTTATACAGAATAAAAAACAAACAAACCCACCATACACACACAGATCAGTACACCCTTTTATAGGAAGATGATTTCAAAAACCTGCCTTTATTGCAAAGTGCTGTAATACCTTTCATGGATAGGCTAACTCTGTCAGGTTATTTAATATGTAGATGAACTCTAAGTAGAACAAGGTAACTCAGCCAATCTTATTTCGGTTTGGGAGGTTGCCATTCCACGACATATGACCTTTTAAAAAGCAGTTTCATAGTGGAACCAACTTTTTAAAGTCTGATGCTTCACCAAAAACTCCCCACAGACTATTTTTTTAATGTTGCCCAAGCACAGCCAAGACAGCCATGTTCTGAGCAAAATAAAGACTCTAGCTGTATGTTCTTCAAAGCTGAATTTTAATTCCTGTGGAAGTTATGAAGTGAAAAATTTGGCCCATGCATACTCTGCAGCATAGTACTAAATCATTTTAAGGTAAAGGAGAGCTTTTATTGAGAAAGACATTTCTGTCCTCATGGTGGCCTAATAAATGTTGTTTTATACTTCTAAAAGTACAATAAACATATTTATAACAAATGTATATAATAAACATATTCCTTTAGGATAGAGATTTGCCTGGCCTTTCCAAAAGACTACAATTTTATTTGCACTCCTGACAAACACTTCTTGACAACAGACAAGGGACACGAAAGTTTGGCTTCCCCTCCTCTTCAACAGCCAATCATTTCTCTTCACCTCTATTATTAGAAATTAATTTTAAGGAGATTAGTCACAGAACATCTGGAACTACCGTTACACTGTTCAAGACAGTTTGTTAGGCCCTTTAACACAACAGAAGGGGAGGAATCAGTGAATATGCAGATATCCTAACTCCACCTAAGCTGGAAAGCAAAAATATTGTTTAGATTTTTGTGCTTCATTTTTTTTTTCCCCTAAAAACTAGAAATTCTGGTTATCCATATCCTGTACAAAAGTGATTGATTGTGGACAACAAGAAAGGTACTTTTCTGAATAAATATTCAGAGTAAACGTGCAGAAAAGAGAAAATATATATCTGACAGAATGTGATTACTAAATATTACAGTTTCTCTCCTTCCTTTATCAGACATTTTTGAAATGCCATTCAAGACATGGGATACTCATGGTTTAAAACATCATGGCAACATCTGTGTTCCCAAGCATGTAAATAATTCAGAGATCTGTATTTAATTCTTATTACAACATATTATTGGTGTTACACTCAATCCCCAATAAAACTCTCAAATCCCATTTTAAAATAGCTGAAATGAGGTCTGAGTGACAGGAAAAGCGATCATTACTTAGAATTTGTAAAACACATGTAATAATGCATAGAAAAGACTTGGTGAAAACCAACCTGAGGCTCCGAGAATACCTGCTGCATATTGTTGATTGGACCATATGGAACTCCACTACCTTCAAAGAGCTGCAACCACTCGACTGTTGTTTTTTCTGAAAACCTAAGAACAAATAAGAAGCATGTGGATTCAACTCAGTGCTTCAGATTGTGAAAAAGGTATAGAATCTCTCCTTCCCCTCTCACTGCTTCCATACCCTTCCCCACTGAATTCTTCCCAGTCAGTACCATAATGAAAATGTACTACATGTGTTCCTCAGAAATGCAAATCCAAGGCCACGGAGGAAAGAACTTAGCTGAACTGACTTCTATTTCTACCTACTCATCTGAAGAAATCCTGTGATGATGTAAAGCTAAATTTATCAGCAGTTTCAAATAAGGATCAATGGGTTTCCTCCAGTCCTTAATTACAGAAATGTGCTTCACATTTGTTTCCTTTTATGTACATATTTAACAACAAAAAAAGTTATAACATGGGTATAAGTCTAACGTGCAACACTGTTCAATAAAAGCTGATTTAAAGCACTGCAGTGTTTTTCCTTCATTACATCCAAAACATATGTCAGGACTAACAGCCACATTTTTTGGTCAGATAACAACATTGACTACATGTTTATTTGCCTTATGATTGCATAATCTATCCTAAGGATATCCAGTTCAGCAAATACACACTGCGGCTATGCTGGTAAATGGAGAGCTTCTTATCCTTCTGTCATACACAAAAAGCTTTGCTTATTTTTCTTAAGCTTATTTATTCTGTCATACACAAAAAGCTTTGCTTATTTTTCTTTCTCATTTTCCAGACTGGTAGCACTACCCTACTGCATTTCTCCTCTTTTGCTACATTTTCTTTTCTCATTTGCTTGGCAGAGCTACATATATGAAGAAAACACACCCTTGAAGCACTACCATTACTGAGGGATGGTATTTTCTGTAGCTTTCTGGAATTCTGAAGCAAATGAACTTATTTGGAGTTCCTAAATGACACAGAGGCAGGCCATGTTATTAGAAAGGAAAGATCTCCGTCATGATAGGTACAAACTTGAAAAGAAATGGGGTGCAGCTTAAAGGCCCAACAGAAATGAAATTAGTAGAAATCTTGATTTTTTTGAATTACTAGTATTCTGTTGCTCACCCAAGTCTTATCTGGAACAATATCAGTAGCCTTCAGCTATATTTCCACCATATTCTTATGCAGAAACAACTTTAAAGTTTCTAACAGAAATAGGTCAAAGTTAACAAAGACCGAGCTCCTCCTTAATTCATGAAAAAAATTAAATCATTACAAAGAAAATTTACAAATTATCTTTTTATACATGTACAGAGATTGGCTGAAGACTACTCAGTTTCTTATGATGCTCAGAAAAAAGAAAAGAAAGTACTGATATCAATGAGTTAACTTTATTTAATACATGGCATAGGTATGGATCCAAACTTTACTGGTAATGTCTTTCTTCCTGTGCAGACGTGACTTATCCATGCTCTGTAATGCATGTAATCATGTAATTCTCAAGGGGGAATTAATCTCAATATCCAACGTAATTTTCACTATAAATAGGAAACACCCAAGTTTCGTACTGCAATTCCTCAGAAATAGAAATTTTCCTCCTCCTCAGTAGGTGTGAAGATGACAAATAATAGTGGTAGAAATTGAAGGAGTAATAACACAGAAAATCAGAATAAAAGAGTATGTATGCAAAGAGTATTGTAAAGATAATGAAGTATCATTTCTCAAGAAAATAGAAGATTATTACCTTACATTTTTTATTAAAAAAAAAAAAAAGTTTATGAAACTCTCATTAAAAAAAATAGTTTGAGATTAAAGGACATTCTGCAAATTATATCTTTTCAGCTAGATTGTCTGTTATCAATTTCATGGTGTAAGGTAAATTTGAATATTTAAGACATACATTCTTCATGATTACGAGTGACTGCATGCACACAGAAATGCTTATTTGTAAGACTCCCAAGTGGCGCATAAACTTCCGAAATTTTAGCTTTTGCTTAGGTTCTCCCTCACTGTGTAACAAACAACCAATTTACCATGATATTGTAAAAAACAGCCTAACAATTGTCTTAATCATGCTTATTAATTTATATTATTGGTAGTTGGAGAGAATTCCTCAAATCTTTAAATTCAAACAAGAATTTCAAATCCCACATTCCATCACACTAAAGGAGACACATCACTTTCACTTGAAATTAAAACCTTTGAATTAAACCTTACACAGAACAGATTCCTTTGTTCTGGGGACTAGAAGAGGCTGTTTTGTTTAAAAACAAAACACACACTGTCAATAAAGGACTATTACTTAGAGTCTGAGAGCAACAGTATGCAATTATTTGGTTCATTCACTTGTTTTACGTATTGAAATATGTTAAGGTCTCATCCAGCAAGACCTAGACAGGCTGGAGAGTTGGGTGGGGAAAAATCTAATGAAATACAACAAGGGCAAGTGTAGAGTTCTGCATCTGGGCAAGAACAACCCCAGGTACCAGTATAGGTTGGGAACTGACCTGTTGGAGAGCAGCATAGAGGAAAGAAACCTGGGCGTCCTGATAGACAGCAGAATGACCATGAACCAGCACTGTGCCCTTGTGGCCAAGAAGGCCAATGGCACCCTGGGGTGTATCAGAAGGGGTGTGGTTAGTAGGAGAGAGGTTCTCCTCCCCCTCTACTCTGCCCTGGTGAGACTGCCAACTATACCCTGGGCTGCATTAAAAAAAGGGTGGCCAGCAGGGAGAGGGAGGTGATTGTACCCCTCTATTCAGCTCTTGTGAGGCCCCATCTGGAGTATTGCGTCTAGGCCTGGAGCCCCCAGCACAGGAAGGACATGGAGCTCGCGGAGCAGGTCCAGAGGAGGGCCAAGTAAGATGATCAGAGGGCTGGAGTACCTCACCTAATGAACGAAAGGTTGAGGGAACTGGGCTTATTTAGCTTGGAGAAGAGAGGGCTCTGGGAAGACCTCATTGTGGCCTTCCAATACTTGAAGGGAGTGTATAAACAGGAGGGGCAATGGCTGTTTACAAGGGTGGAGAGTGATAGGACAAGGGGAAATGGTTTTAAACTAAGACGGGAGGTTTAGGTTAGATATTAAAAGGAAGTTTTTCATGCAAAGGGTGGTGACGCACTGGAACAGGTTGCCCAAGGAGGTTGTGGGTGCCCCATCCCTGGAGGCATTCAAGGCCAGGCTGGATGTGGCTCTGGGCAGCCTGGTCTAGTGGTTGGTGACCCTGCACCTAGCAGGGGGGTTGAAACTAGTTGAAACTAGATGATCGTTATGGTCCTTTTCAACCCAGGCCATTCTGTGATTCTGTGATCCAATGATAGGACAAGGGGCAATGGGTGCAAGCTGGAACACAGGAGGTTCTACATAAACATGAGAAAAATCTTCTTACGGTGAGGGTAACAGAACACTGGAACAGGCTGCCCAGAGAGGTTGTGGGGTCTCCTTCTCTGGAGGCATTCAAAAGCTGCCTGGATGCGTTCCTGTGTGACCTGATCTTGGTTTTCCTGCTCCGGCAGGGAGATTGGACTAGATGATCTTTCAAGGTCCCTTCCAATCCCTGATATTCTGTGTTTCTGTGATATCTGTTGTTCATTAGTAAGGGAAAAATACAGCTTCGAAATTATGATAAAAGATAAGACATGGATTATGGACATTGCCTGCAGTTTAGGATACTAAGGATCCACTGATAGCAGTTCAGTGCTCCAAAATATCAAGTATAGACAACATAAACTTCCAAGAGCAGTAAAAGACTGAAATTCTCTCCTGAAAATAGAATTATCTATCAGCAGGAATTTGTGAGGCCTGAATAAAGTTTTTATTCTTATTGCTTGTTTTAAAACTCTACATGCTTTGATATTATCTTCTGTATTTTCCTACTCGCCACATAATCTCCTTTTCTAAACTAGAAGACTTAGAATGTCATCTGTCTTTCAGTGAGAAAACATACATTGATATATATATATAAATAAAATCACTGCTGGAAACACATACAAGGCTAAAAAATGGTCTATCTTCACAGAACCTCAATGATACCAAGTGGCTTCAGGAGAGCTCAAACAGGTGATTCACACTGCAAAACTACAGCCTTATTTACTTCCAGATGAATCCCTTTTCCCTCTAAAACGCTTTATTATAGATATAATCACAAAAATGCCATTTAAGTTATCTATGATTTATTTGTATAATCATTTCAAATACGTAGTTTAGCTCCTTCCAATTATTACTAGTATTTTACATGTTCAAAATAGATTACTTTTGACTGTTGAATGATACTTGAATTTATGCTCATTTTGAAAAGAGTTGGGAAAAAAAAGGATACCTAATCCAATGGAGAACAAACCAATTGGTGGAATATTTACTGTAAAGCCTGTACTAAGCTTTTCTTCACTGAAAGCAGGTAGTGGTTCCCCATAATGTTTTATCTATCTGCATTTTAGGTAGAACTCTACACAGTACTTGGGAAGCTACTGAAGTTGTGATACGTAAATGAGAAATCAGATTTTGCAACAGTTAACAGTAAGGATATTTCAGGCTTAAAAACACTATAAGAACAGAAAATGTATCATGGGCTGAACTAATAGAAATGCTACTTCACAGGAAGAAATCCTACTGAATACCTTTTTTCTTACATTCTTAAATTCAGTAGGTGCTATTAAAGAAAGAACTCCAAATGTAAACTATATACTCAGTAAGCTAATCCAAAAAAACATTATAGAGGCATACAAGGAATAGCCTCCAAAAATCCAAAATTTAAATTAAAAAAAAAAGGCTCTTATTTCCTTCACAAACCACAAGTGTAGTTGTTTGTGAAAAATAAGACCTAAACTCCCTTCTCCTATCCAATAATTGCTAGTGAAACTCATAAGATATGCTGTAAACTTCAATAATCTTCAAGCGATGGGATCTTCAGATTAGAAAAAATAATGCCACAGCAAAAGATACAATTTCTGGATGCTGTGATGGAAGAGGTTAAAAGCAAACACCTTGCAAACAAGTAATATTTACCAGCACTCTACTATGCAAGTTATCAGCCTGAGGTGTCTGGACATGACATAATTTTGGATATCATCATGAAAACACTTCCATTTCTATTAGACTTTAAAACCTGCTTCTACTGCACCAAACTTTGATTTCACTTTAATCTGCATTAGTAACATTCCTTTAAATATAATCTGTGTTTATAAATATAAACTGTCTTTACAATATGTTATAAAAACATTGTTAGTCTTTTCTGTGCTCCACAAAACAGCTACAATGTCTAAGCTATTCATTTACTGGTGGTCATCACATCAAATGTCGAACTCATCTGCAGTGCATCAGGTCTTGTCAAACATGTACTGGCAGTCATCTATGAGCTATCATAATAGGTCTTACATGTTATATCAGAAAAGTCATTTTGTTTCTGAAGCCTTTTCCAATTATGTTTTATGGCTTTCAATGAAATAAATATCTATAAAGCATGAATGAATCCACTTTGCGTACATTCCTCATATATACCCCATTTTTTTGTGTTATCTAGGAAACACAGTTACTGCTATATCCTATGTAGAAGTGCATTTTCTCACGCTTTTCTAAAGGATAAAGCCATCCAATTCCATACAAAGTAAATTTAGAATAACTACAGAAGCAAAATACTGTTTTCTATAGGAAGCTTATGGTAACTAATTTAGAACAATTTGAACCAAATGGAGACATAACAGCAACATCTAGGATTTCGTGATGGTTTTTATTTTTGATTGGTTTATTTACATAGATGATCACAAAAACCCTCCTTTGCTTCCAAGTACACTATAGCATCCCTGTGTTTTGCAGCATGACTGGAGCTTGCATTATGTTTTGTTCTATCAAACTCTATATTTCAAATATCTACATTTTCTCTCTTCAGTACTAATCATCTCTTTAAGAGGTACTTAACACAGTAAAATACAAAGACTGCCCCAAAAGCAATGCCCCCATTTTAGTATGTTTAGTATGTTGGCCCACCACCATCTGTTTGTAGTACAGCAGTGGAGGCTGAACATTCCTGCCCATATTCTATTACATTTTGTTGTCCTGTGACAGACAGCAACAAAGGGGCACTGACAAAACGGCATCTGACATGGAAGTGAGTGAAGTAAAGGTGCATCACTGAATTCCTCCATACAGAAAAAATTGCACCCATTGACATTCATCGACATTTGTTGAGTTCAAAGAGTGGATGTGAGCACAGTGAGGCAGCGGGCAGTACATTTCAGCAGTGGCAAGAGCAACATGAAAGATAAGCCATGTGCCAGACAGCCATGCACAGCTGTCACACCACAAAATGAAGAGTGTTTTGATTTGCCTATCCACGCAAATCACAGAATCACAGAATCGTACGGGTTGGAAGGGACCTCCAGAGATCATCGAGTCCAACCCCCCTGCCAAAGCAAGAAGGGAACTGTGTATCAGCTTCAACACATTGGAAACAATGGTGGCAAAGTTGGAATACTGCAAATTTGTGCCAGGGGGGTCCCACAGATTCTTACACAGGAACAGAAAGAACACCATATGCAAGCCCGTCACAACCTATTGAACCAATATCAGACTGAAGGTGACATTTTCCATGGTCTCATCATTACCAGAGATGAGACCTGTTGTTACTACTGTGAGCTGGAATGTGAAGTGGCAAGATGTGAATTCCCCATCAAAGAAAAAGTACAAGATGCAGCCCTTAGCAAGTAAAGTGATGTGCAATGTCTTTTGGTGTAGGAAAAGGGTGATCCTTCTGGGTTTCCTGGAACCCAGACAGACCATCAATTCTGACTGCTACATCACAACTCTGACTAAGCTGAAGGATCAAACTTTCAGAGAGTCAGGCCAGTTAAGAAGGCAACCTTTCTATTGCAACACAATAACACGAGGCACCATACCAATTTGAAGACCATGGAGCACATTGCCAGTCTTAGACTGTCCTATCATACCCACTATGTAGTCTGAATTAGGGCATTCTGATTTCCATTTCTTTGGACCAATGAAAGATGGACTGCATGAACAACATTTTCCTAGCAATGACACCATCGTAGCAGCCGGAAACAGTGGGTGACCTCCACTGGTGCAGATTTTTATAAGCATGGCAAAAATGCATAGTTAATGGTGGAAACTATGTTGAAAATAGTGTTTTGTAGCTGAGAATTTGCTCTACCAAACAGCGTTATTGTGCTCTTTGTATATGTTGTTGCTTTCCATGGAAATAATAGGAGGCATTACTTTCAGAGCAACCTACATAGCTTGTATAGTTTCTTGCATTAGCATCTCTGAAAGATACTATACAAAAATAAAAGTTAAAAAAATACTTTGAAAATTCAAATAATAGATCATTATCCCTTAATGTAAATATACTGTTAGAGTTTTCAAAATAGTTATTCAATACTTTGTAAGCATCTCTATGTCAGTGTCTAATTAGTCACTTCTCAGCTACTAAACAATCACTCAGCATACTACAAGAGACACTTAACATCCTTGGGATCAACGTGATTTTACTGACATATTTTGCTGATGGATATGTCAACTACTTTAAAAGATGTCTCACACCTGTGGATGAATGTCCACACAGTGTGGACTGTGACAGCCACAAAAAATGGTCTACATACATATAAGTACCAAAAATCCACCTTGAAATTTGTATTAAACTTCTGCATACTTGAAAGAATGTTACTAGTCCATAATAGAAGTATTAATTAGTCTCCATCCTCATGTGCCATAGATGAATGTATATTCACATTCCTTCCTTATGTTTTGCATGCCCTTTTAAAGCCACAATTTTTATAAGGATAAGATTTTTAAATAAGAGGAAAATGTCCAGAGAGAAGAAATGTATACATACTGTAAAATGTGTTTCTCCTGATTCCTAAGTAGCAAAACCCAGCATACTCCAGAATTTGTTTCATTGTTTTTTTTATTATTATTATTCAGGAGATGTTAAACTATACACGCTAGAAATGTACTCCTTTTCCCAAGCATTCCTCTCCTTTTCTCAGGCAAGCAAAAGGACTGCAACTTCTGCAGTTATGACAAAGGAAATGGAAATCAACTGGAAAACAAATATCACTAAAAGCATAATGAGAATAATAGAAAGTCATATAGATTTTGTTGCTATTCTTTTAACTTCTGGGGAAGTAAATACCCAACAAAGGTCACATTAACAGATTCATTCAAAAATCAATGAAAAGATCTCCCATGATTTCAGCAGCCTTGTAGCTAATAATGTATGCTATCAGAAAAAAAGGAAAAAAAAAAGAAAAAAAAAGAAAAAGATCAGATTTATATACAGAAAGGATCTCAAACTTCATAATCACGTTTTAAAAATGCTTAAAGGCTTAATAAATGGTGAGAAAAATAAGAATAGAGAAAATATTCATTAGCTTATCCAGTTCACATTTGAGAAGTTTGAGACATTTAGGATCTCTCTTACAGTCCAATTCATAAAAGTTCATGTGAAACTAATGACAATTCAAAACAAATAGTTTTAAGACAAATCATGGCAGCTTCAAAGCTGCTTCCCATAGAGCTAAGCCATCTATGCACTAAAGGTGAAGCAGATGACTAGGGAAAGCAAACCTCATCAGGTGCTCTCACTGAGCTCAAGCATCTTTCTGACTTCAGGCAACTATCTTGCTGAAGAGGTAGGCGCTCAGATATCCATTCCTGTAACATTAACAACAGTGACTTCAGCCTACAGGGCTTTAGGTTTAGAAGAAGAAGGACTGCTGATAAGGAAGGTGGTTTACAGAGCTTGGGTGTGTCTCATAAAATGTGAGTTTAAAGGTGCTACTTGTCAGGCAAATTAAACATTTTACAAATACACTTTCAGGCTCTTCTGCTATTAGGTGGAAACAATTTAGCAAAGATCTCATTAACTGAGGATCAAATTCCACTGTGCTTCCTTCCTACTAATTCCTTTCCCCCTCACACTTATATACACAACGTGCAGCTGTGGAGCAGAGTTAAGAATAAGGGCTTTAAAATGTAAGTGCTAGGAATGGAAGTTCCACTGTGAATAGTTTCCAGCCCTAACACTTCTGATTTTAAGTCTACAATAACTTAGCTCTCTAGCCAGTGTGGATTCATTTAGCTTTAGCTGCAGGAGCACTAATCATGATGAATTTATGCGTTCCTTATTACACTACCTGCTTTGCTTTAAAGGCTGAGAGAATGCCTGCTATTTCCCTTCCCCCCTGCACTCCTACAACCTCACACACTCGGTTCCACTTACAGGTTAATTTCCCAAATACTCTGTGCTACACATTTAGCCGTGCTGTCTTAAAATGTGTCTACATTACAGTGGTGCAGGGTAGGATTAATGTTCAAATTCCAGAGTAATTTGAAGGAGGTCAACAGATTAAGCTCCCTACACTTAAACAGCTTCTCTTAAAACTGGCATTACACCATCTTTTGCACAGATGCATCTCAAATTACATACATACGCTACACATGTATGTCACAGCATGTGTACCTATGTTTCTATTTATATACACAAAATAATCCATGTTTTGTCTGGTACTATTCATTTCCAGAGGAAACAAAGGTGAAAGCAGAGGAAAAGTGGTGGGGGGATGGAAGCCATAATTAAAATTTGGTTCTCATGGATGGATGTACATCTAACTCACAAACCAGAGGTTTCCACTGGAAACATAAAAACCGAAACACTCTGTAGTCTGTCAGTTCTCACATGAGCAGGGAGTCTCAGGGGACTCTGCAGTAGCCATTGAATCTAACCTCCACCCAGGTAGGGTCATTTAAATTTGACTCTTGGTGCATATCCAGGAAAGAGATGCATTCGGAGGCAATTTGCTTATGACAGAGTTCTACTTTGTTGCCATCTAGGGAAAACGTCACCTAAATAAAGAGGAAGATACGCAAGGCACTGAAACACTTTTTTTAAGGAAATGTAGATGTGCAAACAAGGGTAGTGGAAGGAGAAAGAACTAATCTAGGGGAGCAGTAGGAATTGGAGAAAGAAGATAAGGACAGGAAAAAAGAGCACAGCAGGAAAAGAGAACATAGATGGGAAAGGAATAACAGCAGAAATAACAGTAGCAAAGCAAGCACAAAAATGCTCCGTAGGGTACTTCCTTGTGAATATCCTACAACCTGTTGGTTTTTGCAGCACTGTACTCACTTCCCCCCATAAGATGGGAAATGAAAACACTCCCCCTCTAAAGATTTCTAGGTCTGGTTTCTGTAATTCCCTCTTCTTACTCAATGTGAGAGCCAGGTCTTTCAGAATATGCTTATCATTCCAGAGAGGTCAACCTGCTGATCCCTTTTATTGAGGTCTGACTGCCTTTATGGCTGTATGAATTTATCTCCCCTACCTGCTCTCCCCTTCTTATCTTTCATGTGTCCTCTGTGGAGGGAGCTGAGATTCTGGAAGCAGGCAGCATGCAAGAGACTGGGGTGAAAAGCTGAGGACAGATGTGCCTCCCTCTTCAGATCTCTCAGGGGACAGAAGGGATGAGAAAATTCCTTCTGAAATGAATGGAGCAATTCACACCTCTCAGAGCTGTTGTTTCAGGCTACATTTATGTCTCAAACAATATTCATCTCCACCTTGAATTCTCACTCAGCTCAGGACATCTGACCATGATGAATAGGTCATTCCAAACCTTTCTGAAAACTCTGCTGTTTAAAGGTCATTTTTTTCTAAGTGCTATATAATCCCCATGCTTATCTAACTGCCTTAAAATCTGGCATGGTTACTGCAGGTGGTGAGTAGAACCTAAATTATAGGTCATTTGAGTCAAGAATTCTCAAGATACAGCTTTCTTTTAAAAAACAGCATTCCTTAACGTTGACCAATTGTACCAGTGTTTCCTTTGTGCACACTTCCAGAATCAAACTGTGGCTAAAGAATCTCAATTGCTTAACATTTACCCTAGCAAAAGAAAAGCATAAACTGTCTCGTTGGTATTCAGACTTCAGATGTTTTTAAAAATTTCAGCTCTACACATGTAGTGAATTAAACGCTCAGGACTTCTGGGACTTCCTGACCTTTTGAGCAGGTCTGAATATCTCCTAAATAAAACCTGGAAAGTCCTTTTCCTTAAGAGAAGGATGTTAGGAATCCTTGTTCCTGCACTTATTAAGCACTCAGGAGATAGATATGAATTGCAGTTAGACTATTTTGAGAATGAAGAAAAAAAGGAGATAAATAGGTAACTCATAACTCTGGAAATAGTTAAACAGAGAAAGAAGGGAGGAGACAGGTTATTATAGTCAGTAGAAGCCTAGTCTACGCTCTGGTGGGATCTCAGCTCAACAGCTTGGAAAGTAAGTAAGCATATGCACACTGTGTAACACGCACAATATAGGCAAGCAATAGCAGTGTACCAGGTATCTGCCATGCAAATCACCAGATTCTCATACATACATGCAAATTTTTACATGCTTTTTATTGCTCAGCCTGACAGATCAAACAAAGTGGCTCATTTTTCCATTGCAACATCACTGGAAAAAGCTGCTTTGCCTCAGGTTGGAGGCAACCTGCCTGGCACAGCATCAGAATGAGGCGTGGATAAATGACCTAAATGCTCAGAAGACTTTCATGTTCCTTTTCACCTTCCACCACACAAGGGAGGGGTTCATTTCCACAGAAGTGATCATAGTAGAATACGCTGTTATGACAATCACAACTCTTTTAAGCTGTTCCAGCTATGGTTGCCATAAATTCAACATAAGTTGGAGAGTAATTTAGATATAGTGAGGGAAGGCCTGCAGGTGTTTCTTTCTAACTAAGGCACCTTAGGTTTATATTTTCAATGTTTTGGAAGCCACAATACTATCAAGTAATCAATGATTTAATTAAGATATTTTTCAGTGAAATTATGCCATTACTGTTTTGTCATTTCCCTTCATTTCTCAAGGGCTGACATTTTTCAGCACTGACAAACTATTCATTTAATACTCTAAGTAACATTCAAAATGAACTACGTATAATTTTACAAACAAGTGTGCATAAGTGAATAAAAGCAAAGTTACCATGAAACATGTATGGAAACACATTCAACCTCAATGAATGTCAAAGATGTTTGTTAAAATCAGTGTTTCAAAAATGAAAGCCAGATGAATTCACAGTATCGTGACATAACGGAATAGTATTGGAAGCATCTACTTCCAAAAGTGTGCATACATTCACAGCTGTACTTGCATATGAATTACACAGAAATTCAGCCTAAATGTTGCTAATAGAACAGAACATAATCTCTGACCAAAAAGAAGATACGATGCAGTAACTGACACAGCAATAAGGTAATCTGATAAACTAATAGCTCATTATATAAAAACAAATGAGAAATCTGGCAATTCAGTCAAAGAACAAATGTTCCTTGAACTTCAGTTTCTTATTAAGGTACTGTCCATTTAAAAAAAAAAAAAAGCATTCAAAATTAACCACATTTATCTGCGGATGGCAAAACAGCACCAGAGTACTGACACACCAGAGTACTTCAGAAAAATACCACATCAAATGAAACAAACTCCAACTAATGAGTCTACATGAATCAACTTTGAAACTAAAATTAAGTGCAAATAATGTAAGAGCTAAAAAGTACTTCAAAAGATATCTATTCCCTTCGAAGTGCTTAAAAATGGTAAGAAGATTGGGCTACTCTGTGCTACCACACTGCATTTGTAATAGGAAGGCACATAAAAGATGAGTTCTAAAAGTTCATTTTGAACAGTTGTACCACAATCATTTGAAAATGCAAAGTCACCTGGAACAAAGGCCTTTTTAGACAGTATGAGGACAATAACTACACTATTTTAATCTCTCAATTAAAAGGTTCCTGAATTTTATTCTATACCATCTTTAACTAAAGCACTTATCAGGATGATTCTCACAGAGAATAGCAAGTACATGTCTTTTTTATTTCAAAAGGATTTGCCCAGGGAGAATTTGAGGCTCAGAGAACCACAATACATAACCATTACAGAGAGTAGCATCAAGTGAAAATCCTTTGGATACAGCAACTCATAGTGAAAACTTTAAAACCCCAGTCACAGCCAAAGCAACATATGCTCCAAGCATTTCATTTCCAGCAGTGGCATTGGCATAAAGGCAAAACACACTGGTTGTTTCACTAAAATTTAAGTTAATGAACTAATGGCTAAAAATAAGTTAAATGATTTCTGGAAACTCAGAACTATGGCTTGGCATCTTAGTAGCCCACACGATAGTTGGTGTGCAAAAGACAGTATACTCAACATCTGTAAAGTGTTCTCAATACTTCCTAAAAATAAAAGTATTTCCAAAGATTAAAGTAAAATTTTCATATGATGAGGGCTCTTTATACATGGCTGTTTGCGTTAACAGATTAAATATCATTTCTTCTCTTTCAGCGAACTCACCGAGTTGACAATATGTCAATAAGTTCTTTTCTGTTCTGGACTCTCATCTTATTAGTTTTGTATCTGGAATCCTTAATAACTTCAGGCAGATTCAGGATCTAAGTGAAAATAAAAGAGAGAAAGAAATATGGTTGGTAGGAGATATTTATAAAGCTGAGGACATTCTTTAAGAACCTAAGATAGCTTTCCAAAAAAGCACTACTTCTCATTACTATTTCATCTAGATTAGGAAATTAAGAAAAAACAATGACTCCTGTTTAGTGTTACGCAACAAGTACAGAAAAAGCAAAGAAGTGAACAAATCTTAGTCGATATCTTTCACTATTACCTCGGAGTGACTCTTGTGATCATATTGCAGAACATGGAAACATTTTTAAATTATTACTGTGATGTTGGGGAGATCTGCGGGATTATCCTACAGTGAGTTACAACTGACAGAAAAATAAATAGGACTGTACTTCATATGCTAGACCGAGAAAAGCCATGTTTAAGAATGTTTCTTTTCATTTTGCTAAGTTCTGTCAAAAAGAAAAAAGGTTTCCACTGAAATGTCATAGTTTGTCTTTATAATTTCTTCAGAAAGAATTGATAAAGAAAATTGGTGGTATAACTTCCAAGAAAGGAGAAACATATCTTCTATTTTTAACTCTTACCTGGTACACCAAAAATTTAACTGTCAAGAAAAGGCAATGTGAATTGTATTATAAATGGAATTAAATGTCAGAAATTAGTGTTTGAATTTTTCTTTTTGAGGGTGACAGAGCTCTGGAACAAGTTGCTCAGAGAGGTTGTGGAATCTCCTTCTCTGGAGATAACCAAAACCTGCCTGGACACTTTCCTCTGCAACCTGCTCTAAGGAACCTGCTTTAGCAGGAGGGTTGGATACAATGATCTCCAGAGGTAGATTGTATCTACCTCTTTACACAGTGAGGTAGAGGGATCTTCCAACCCCTACAGTTCTGTGATTCTGTGTAAGGGCATTTACGAGACAGATTAGCTGTATGGACTACCAATACCTAGTAAATAATTTATTTACTCATGCAATAATGTATTTATATAGAACATAAAAAAATAGAATAAGTCTCGCTTTTACAATTTCATAAAATATAATGTAGTAACATCAGCTACAGAGGAAGGCAGAAAAGAAGCTTATAAAGAAAGAGAATGTCATGTATTTAGTGGTCCTCAATGGATTTTTCTTTATTAACTTGCCCAGGCACTCCTCGAATTCATATGTCTATGCACAACCACATGCTAGTGATACATAGATTGTTGTCAACCTCCCTTGAACTTGACTCATATTTATGCTAATTCCTTCAAGATGGGTTCAGACCAAGGTCACTATCATTTAATGACTCCTCACTTCACTGGAAAGGATATGGATATGGCTTTTCAGTATCAAGAGAATAGCTGTTGATGAGTTTAATATTTTTGAAAAGATATTCAGAGACATTCAATACAGATAGTCACCCTTGGCCTGTTTGTCACCCAGAGTGACAAAATTGAGGCTGGAAACAGAGGTATCAACAAAGCTATGTTAGAACAATGAACATACTGTTCTGCAGATTTTTATTTGCAAGGTAACTTAAAGCATCAATCTTCCATCAACATTTGATTTGCTCATATTTTCTTTTCCATCTATTTTCATACAATCTAGTTTATGAAAACCATGACATATCATAGTCTAGCTTTAGAAAACATTTTCCTCTTTTAGAAAATTTTTTAGAATTTTTTTTCTTCTTCTTTAACAATAGTATTGGCTCCCCCTTTAAATTATTCCCTCTTGTTGATACAGTTAATTTGGTATTGAAAATTACTGCTTTAGAAAAACAATGCAAATTTTTTTCAGAAAATGACAGCAAATATTTATTTATAAGAGCATAAGCAACTGAGAAATTTGTAAGAAAATTATGGCTCCATTTGATGCGATATGAAAAACTAACATATTGAGTTGTTCGCTATAGTGTTTTCATTAATGCTACTGACTTCAGTGTCAACTCAATGTCCATCTCTTATAAAGCTGTGTGACTATTATGTTCTCAGTTTGGTGTCCAACAAATGCATATTGATAAGTTATTTATTAATGTGCCATTCATCTGTATCGTGCTACCAAAGTTATTTTCCTTATTTCACTCTGACCACTTAGAATGAAAACTGTTCTTCTTCATTTCTCCTGCAAGCTCACTGGCAGAATAGTTGGCCTTTGCAGTGAAGATTTATTTAGGATGCACATTCAGAGTTTACACCCTGCATTTTTTCCCCCAAAACTGTTTGCACTCTTCTTTGCTGTACACAAAAGCACAGTTTTCTGAAGACTCTTGCTCAGTATTCCTATTTAGACTGAAGCAGCCACACGCCAGGATGTGCTTTAGTAACACTTGATTGCTTTGAAATGTGCTTCAACCAGCAGCATTACAAAGTTTTTCAGCAATCATCCCCAAGTTCCCAAACAACCTACAGTTAGTTTTCACTGATTCTGAAATTATTCCAGTTTTTTTTCTTTCTTACTTGCTAACTGCTTGTCAGAAAAGATACTTGAAGCAGAATGTTTGCAATTGTTTACAGCTTGAGACAGCTGTTATATCTCTTGAGTATGTGTCTTCAGGGCAACGGCTCCCATAAATTCTGTATTTTCAGCACCAACTCATCTCAGAAAAGTTTTCTAAAAGCAATCCCAGTGTTTGAATTAGTGGCCTCAGTATTTACTAAAGGTTCATTAGGGTGTTGAGGGCCTTCCTGTTATAAAGTCTTCTTCCTCTACTGGCTCTCCCTCTACTGTGTTTTAAGCTCCAAATCACCTTTGCCTTAACACAGAACATACCTCTAACAGTTTTCACAGCACTCCGCTGACCTCCACATTCTTCAATTTCTGTGTAATTTAACAGTCTTAAGTCCATAGTTAGAAGAACTCAGTAAGGGCAAAAAAAGGGATGTTCTTTTTAAACTCAAATAAGATAGCTGGTTTATAGAAAAAACTGACCACTACCTACTACCTGAACTAAATTTTCCGGTTTCTTACTTTCTTTGAAATGCAAGCAACTGTAATTTTTCCATGTGCAGTACTTCCTACTTTCAATTCTAGAAATATTAGAATCAGCAGCCTGCTGAATAGGGCCCACTCAACTTCAGGCTCTTCAGATTCTGCAGTAACACAAATCACAGCCTCATCTACGCACCAGTTGCTTCCTTAAGGAGGGAGTACATAGCAGCAAGCCCCACCATATATCTCTCAGCTGCACCCTAAAGTGACGTGAAAGCATGGTCTGAATTCCTGTAGCATTCTAACTCCAGTTAGAATAGTGTTGGAACATAGTGTTGGAACTCACCAAGACAGACTTTCAGCTATACAGGATGGCATGATAACTAGCACTGGGTATGTAATTCTTCAGGTGATAAAGCACTTGAGAAGACATTCAAAGTAATGTCCTAGGACTTTCTGGACATACTTATTTTAGGGGACAGTCAGTCCTTGATAAAACAGTGTTGTGGTATGTAGATGCTTATTCAGTCATTATTCTTTATTCATGTTAATATAGTGGTCATGCTATAGTGGTTTGGTTTGACATGCGTATGAAGAAAACCAGTTGAGTAAACTTTGAAGAGGTTACCTTGATACTTATTGAGAAAGGTAATTCAAGCAAAAGAAAGCTGGTCCCTCCAGATAGCCATGTGTGCATATGTTGCCCAAAACACACAAAGAGAGAAGATAGCTTCGGAAAATCACAACTTCAGTAGCTTCTTACTACATATTCCAGTTATTAGTCATTAACATCCACAGAAATATGAAATGGCTGAAGTGAACAAATGGAAGAAAATAATGCTCAATTTCCTGAGGCTGGCAACTCATTCAATGTGATTAGTTTAAACTAAATATCCACGTTCCAAGAGAAACTACGCAATGACAGGAAAAAGGTAGAACTCTCATTTTAAAAAATGCTGTCTAATACTATATGCAAAACTTCTCTTCTGCTAGCCGATACATTAATGGGGTCTTTGTTTGTCTCTTTTATTATGAACGATTTTTTTTCCTACAATCACTCCTTCTCTTCTAAAATGTATTCACAGCTCAGGGGAAAACAATTCCGGGCATTAAAACCACACGAAAAGAGTCTGTGAAAAATCCAGAATTAATTTAAAAGTTTTCAAGAATTGCCAGAGAATCATGTTTCTTCGATCCAAAAGAAGTAGGATACCAGATTTTTAAAAGCGGCAGTTCTGTTGAAGCTTTGTTCTTCAACGTCATATCTGCACCGATGCCAAGTCAGCCCACAGTCTGTAATATTTCTTTTCCAAGAAGTCCACTAGATTCTCTGTGAGCACAGACCAGTACATAGCAGTGCACAAAAGGACAACAGGGTAGGCTACTTATTAAGGTGGCACACAAACATTCATCCTCTAACCTGGCTATGTTAGTAACTGTGTCTACCACTGTATTATGGAAAATAGTGTCGCATTTTCTCCTAAAAAAGGCACCAGTGCGACCTCCATGACATTCACCATTCCATAACTGGAAGGTTACTAGCCAGTCTGTGTTTTAGCAAACTAGCAGTGCAGCAGCACAGACTTCAAAAGGGGCTTGGCACCCACTAAGTTTGGAATTGAGGTGTTCTCAGTACACAAGCAAAATACAGAACGTCATCAGTCCCCTAAACAACCAGCTCGAAGCAGAGGGTTTGAATTTATTTATTGTATAAAAAAGGGGAATGAAGAAGCAGTCAATAATTACTTCCCTATATAGCATGGAAGCTATTACAAATTTTTGTACTAGCAACCTCATATATCATTACCTGGCACACAGTGACAAATTGCTGATCATTTCCAGCTCCCACCACGATGTAACCGTCCTCGGTCTTAAAAGCCTAAAAGAACAAAGGTAGGTGATAAGCTGTGACAAAAATATGAAATGTTAGTATAACTTTTAGGTGATAGTTTGTAAATAATGTCCAAATGCCTTCCTTAAATTAACATTTCCATCCAGACTCTAGTTCTACAGAAGTGGCTCACTGTCAGTGTTTCCAAGATGAAGCTCCTGGAGAAAAAAGAAATTCTTTTCTAGCTGAGGATTTATATATTATTTTTTTAATAAGAACTTCATTAATGTGGCCTTATTGACATGCTTTATGTTTAAATCACCTCCACTTAAGATTTTCACTGGGACCAAGAAAATCTGTAATTGGCAGTAGCCAAGATTTTTCCACTAAGCATCTTCTAAAAATGGATAATGCAAATGTATTCTTCTTTCTTCCACTCCTCTCATTTATTGCTGCTGCAGTTGTCACAAGCACTTGGGAAAACCTCTTTTGGTATTGATTTGACTTCAGTGGAAGAGGAAAGCACAGCTCATACACTAATGGTGAAAAGACCTCGCATTAATCTCTCACAGAGAACAAAACATCTTCAATTTTCCCAGATCAATTTTCTCATTAGCTATCACTGACTGATCCAAAGCTGGAACTCTTACTATACATTTTGGTTAAAAAAACACACAGGTAAAAGCCCTAGAGTAGAAACAATAATAAGCATCTCCCATCAGTGTGGCTTATTCTACTTCACAAACAGGAATATGTCAGTCCAATTTGCAATCTTTTGTACAGAGACAACTGCATCCACGCCAGTAGTCTCTAACCACTTGGCTCAGTCTAAGTTTTCAAATTCTGTGTGGCAAATTACGTCCAGTGAAATGAAAGAAACTGTACATGGTATTTAGGTTACCATTTGTTTACTTCCTCTACATTTCATTTCCTGAAAAATAGTATCAGTCAGTGATTATGTTTATGAATGTACTTTTCAGAGATTTAATTAAGCACTTGGATCTAAGATTCATAGCAAATAAAGATGAAATTCAGCAAACATTGAGACCTGAGCATGCAAAAAAAAAAAAAAAAATTCCACTGATTTGACCCCAGGACTGTAAAAGTCTAGAAGCATGCATAATACATAGGTACTGCATACTCACACTAAGAAAAGCAGCGAGCAGAGAAAAAGTTGGGGAAAAGAATACAAAAAAGAAAGTTGTACATAATTGCATAAACATTTTTTAGATAGATCTATACATGCAGATTTCTGTCTAACAGTCATGACACGGCCTGGTCTAACAATATGTAAGAAACATTCATTTAATTTTTTTAGAATGCATGCTTTTTAGCAGGAATAGTTATGAACTAAAGTTGCCAGTATAGCCTTACTACCTTTACTTACATGGAAGATCTACTTCCTGACCCTCTATACCCCAATCTGATCTGCCTGCACTGATGCTCTGAAGTCTAAAAGCAACCACATACATTTCACACCAATTATGGTGTAAACACACATATCTGTGTGCATATGTAACACAATATAGCTTTTATTGGTACGACCACCTACCACTTCCACTAAACACAAATTACAAATTCTTTTACACATTCTTTTATACTTCCAGTCTGAATGTCTGTTACAGACTGCAAAACCCACAATGTATGTCATGCACTTATATACGGATCCCATTTTTTCACACTCGAAAATCTGTTCAAACTGGTGATATGGGCAAATCTGAAACAGCTTACTATTTATCAGCAGCTTCTTTTGAGACTCACATCTATGCAAGAAGGCTGTGATTACACAATAGCTGCATGCCACCATGAGACATGCGTCTGCACCGTGGGCTGCCTGGGGAGCAGCGGAAGTCACTTGAAATTTCAGGGCCTGGCTATTAGCATTTGGGCTTCAGTGGCTTTGTGGAATGTGTGGGAAAAATGATTATTCTTAATTGCACTGTATGTCTAAAAAGCCAAATCAACAATCATGTCAACCTTACACAACAAAAACAGTATCATAATAAATGCAGCAGTGTCTTTTTCCATGAAGCTTAACTCAAATGTCTTCAGCTGCTATTTTAAGCTTCCCATTACAAAACAACTGATAATTTGTCAGTCACTGCTGCTGATAAAGCAAAAATATCCAAATGTTATTAGCACAATATTGATGCCAACATTTTAGGGTGATAACAATGGTTTTATTCATAACCCATAAATGTACACACACTACAGGTTACCACAGGTTACTGTCTGGTCACAGAAAGCTTCATAATATTATACAAAAGAGAGTAAAAGCAAAGTGCAAATAGACTTTAATGAGATTTTGTTTTGATAAACTACTGTCTATCACATCAAATCACTTCATATTAGTGCAATAAAAGGCACTACGCATGCAAGACAAAAGTCTTTTTACCCTTCTGCTTGTTCTAAAGAATGAAGTCTTCTGAGAAGATTATAAAGAGCGTGATCACAGTTTAAACTGTGACTCCGGTGTGCTACATATCCTGAGGAACAGAAAATACCCTTGGAGAAGACAGGAACCAAAAACTAGACTGAAGAATTAGTTCACACTTACTTCATGGCAAAGATGGGAAGATTGTGAACACAGCAGAGGAGGTTTCAGCATGATTTGATAGGCTTGGAAAAGATCACTTGAAAATTTGCTTTGAACAATATACATACAGAACAGTATAGTAACACATAGGTGTTGAAAGACAGAAGTCAAGACTGTGTGAATGCATCAACACCTGTCATCAACTAATGGATGACAAAGGACTTCATTAAGATTCAGCATCCAATCTGAACATCCCACCCTGTATATCTAAGATACTTTGTGTGTCAAAACTCCTTAAACATGTGGAATATAGACTCTGTCCAACTTCAGAAATGTTCTAAGTGGTTTACAAGTATTCTCCAAAAATGCTACATAGACACAATAAGGATGCAAGAAAAACTTAACTTCAGTTTATTGTCAGAGTGAGCAAAGACTAGTTGTCATGGTTTTATGATTTTTTGGTTATCGGTATTCCACATCATAACATCATGTAGTGCACTGGGAGTTAAAGTGTTCCGGATACCTGTCCCAGAGGAGAAGAACTACATTCCCCAGAAGCCTGTTCGCTGTGTTGTTATCATTTCTGCTCAGAGGGAACAGAGATAAGGCCTTGGTAGGTCATCTGACCGGGCTCTTCTTCGTCAGACTCTCTCCCTGCTGCTTGACCAGACTGCGCATCTCACTTCAGTGTTATGGTGAGGCCTACTCAGCTTTTGGACAATCTCTCTCTCATTATATTTGATTTATTAGCTTCAATTCTAATTATATTGTATTATAGCGTGTTATTTTGCATTCCGATACCATATTTAGTAAATTTGTTTCTCCTCCGATCGTTGCCACTTTTTTAAATTATTTTGGGGTCCCCTGTTTCCCTTTTCTGGAGGCGCGGATTTTGTGAAATCCCTCCGCCCCGCTGGTCACGGAACCGGGCTGAACCAGCCCATAAACCATCAACAGATAAGATTTAGATAATTTGAGGCCAAACTAGCCAGTCTCAGTACAGCTCTATGTCAATATCATAGAATCCTAGAGTCACTGAATGCTTTGTGTTGGAAGAGACCTTCTAAAACCATCTATGCCTAACTGTGGGCAGAGACACCTTTTACTGGATGAGGTTGCTCCAAAGCCCCACCCAACCCGACCTTGAGCACTTCCACAGATGGGGCGTCCACAGCTCCTCTAGGCAACCTGTTCCAGTGCTTCACCACCCTCATAGGGATGGATTTCTACTTTACATCTATCTATGCAAGTTTACCCTTTTTTGGTTTAAACCCTTGTCCCATCACTACAGGCCCCTAGTAAAAAAGTCCTTCTCCATCTTTCTTGTAAACTCAATATATCAAAAGGCTGCAACAAAGTATTCCAACAGCCTTCTCCAGGCTAAAATCTCACAGCCTTTCTTCATAGCAGAGGAGTTCCATTCAGCCATACTCAGACAAGTCTGGATTTCCTAGGGGTGACGGAGCCCTCCAGCCCCTCTGGGCACCGGTTCCATGCCTGAGCACCCTCATGGTGACAGTCTTTTCCTTTTGCCCAGCTGGGAAATGTCCATGCTGCAGTGTGGACCTGGTGCCTCTCCTCCTCCCACCACCAAGCATGTGAGAGAAAAGCCAGGCTTCGTCTTCCTCCACACTCCCAACAGCAGCTGTAGGTAGCACTCAGACCCCCCTTTGCCCCCTTTGTCCTTAACACTGACCAAAGGCAGCTCCCCCAGCCTGCCCTGGGATGCCAGGTGCCCTAGCCCCTCTCCAGCTCCACCAGGCCCTAGGCTGGGCCCTCATCCTACCTGGCAATGTCTTTCCTGTACTGGGGAGACCAGGAGAGGACACAGGAATCCACACACAGACTCAGGAGTTCCAAAAAAACAGAGGAACATTTATTATTTTGGTTATTTTTGTGGGTTCGGGCTTTTTTTAGTATTGTTCATTTTGTTTTTCTTTTTTTTCAATCATTTATTGTCCAAATGTAAAAGAAGTCCTTCATGCTGAACATCAGCCTTTTTCCTATGAGAATCAAAGTCTTCTGCTTCTCTGAGAGCAGCCACCTCTGTCACTCTGACAGCTCCTCGCAGCCTCAGGCAGCTCAGGTCCCTCTGCTGGACTCCTGTTGCCATGGCATAGCAGCCCAGAGGATGCCAGTCCCTGCCCTTCCTTCTTCCTCTTGGTGAAGAAGACATGAGAGGTCTTAGCGAGGGAGGGGGAGAGGACAAGAAGGATGGGCTCATAGGATCCTCGACTGCCAAAAGAAGAATTCCCAGGAAATGAATATCCCACGTGAGCCTGCAGAGTGGTCCTGAAGTTGAGGCTCCCTCGGCTAACAGTAAATGTACGGAACAGAAAGTTCAGTGCCAACACTGAGGTGGAAAAGACCCCACACCACTCCAATGGTAGTGGTGGGTTCTGGGTCTCCTCCTACATTGCCTGAGAGCAACGGGTCAGTGATGGTTCTGCCCTAATGGAGGTTGATCTACTTCCATCAGCTTTTCCTCCACCTCTGCATCCACCTCCCCAGGCTCCTCATCACCCTCAGGTGGGCCCACCTCCATCAGCTCAATGGTGTGGAGCTTCCCACCAGCCGCCTCATCTTGGTAGGCAGGCAATCCCATCATGCCTCCTCAGAAGAAAAAGCAAGCTCTGAAGCTCAAGGTTAAGTCACCAATGGCATCTGTCATTCAGTAACTGGAGTTCTCGACACAGGGTCCCCCTGTTTATAGGACTCAGAACAAAGGCTGTGAGGTGACTTATGACATCAGGAGGCCATGGCGATGGCATTCTAACAGTGTCTCATGGTGATTGAAACATGGCACTGTTGGGAGTTGGGGCCTATAGCCTGAGAGTTGCCCCAGTTTCGAAGGGAGAGGAAAGGTGGGAGAGCTGAGGACCACTTTCATTTTATAAATCTTTTCACCAATATACCTAAAGACCATAGCGAATGTCAATGATAGAGAAATAGTGAATTCTGAGTTTGAGTGAGGGAAGAAAGACCATTTTTTGTGTAAGAAGTGAAAATACAAGGCACAGAGATGTAAAAAGACATTCAAATGTTATTGCAAATGGCACGAGCTATGCAGATTGCCTAGTAATTACAAATAATTGAGTATAATGATGTCTGATCATGTGGCCATCAGATATGTGTCAGGATGCACAAATGAGAAGGCTGACAGGATCTGAGGTTAAAGAATGTCTTAAAAGAAGTGGAGATTAATGAAGGTCCACTGGGGTTGTCTCACGATGCCTGTGCGGGGCATTTTTGCTCATACAAGTAAGTCTATCTGTAGACTTGTTTTAGTGCCTCTGCACACCTCTAGACTAGTATCAGCATACTGTTAAATTCGTTAGCCACATGGGGAAAAAGAGAATGCTTGGGAAGAAATATGTACTAAGAGATTGGAATGGCTTTAGATTCCTGTGTTAGCTTGGTCTCATCATTCTGTATGCCATATATTTCCATCTCACTTTTTTTCTTTTTTTTTTTTTTTTTTGGTAATCACTGATGCAAATGTAAACATCTCCTGAACATACTAGCATTATGAAGGTAGAGCTAGAACAGTGAACACAAAATCATAGAATCACATAGGCTGGGCAAAATCATCAAGTCCAACCATCAACCTGATCTGCCAATTCCGATCACTAAGCCATGTTCCTTAAAGACACATCCAAACTTCTCTTAAATACCTCCAGAGAGGGGGACTCCACCACTGCCCTGGGCAGACCCTTGAAATGCTTGACCACTGTCCCCATGAAGAAATTCTTCCCAATATCCAATTAAGCTTCCCCTGGTACAACCTGAGACCACTGCCTCGCATCTTATCACTCATTATCTGGAAAACAAGAACAACATCCCCCTCACTGCAATCTCCTTCCAGGCATTTGTAGAGAGAGATAAGGTCTCTCTCATCCTTCTCTTTTCCAACCCCATTTCCCTTGTTTCCCAATCCCTTTACAAGTTTTATCGCCTTTTTCTGTCCATGCTCAAGCAACTCAACATTCTTCTTGCACTGAGGGGCCCAAGACTGAGCACAGTGCTTGAAGTGCAGTCTCACTAGTGTCATGTAAATGGTGGCAATGAATTCCCTGGTCATGCCAGCCACACTATTTCTGATGCAGACCAGGTCGCCTTTGGCCTTCTTGGCCACCTGGGAACTCTACCAGCTAATGTTCAGCCGGCTGTTGCCCTGCACCCCTAGGTTCCTTTCTGGCC
This sequence comes from Pavo muticus, assembly GCA_016647715.1. Classification (NCBI taxonomy): domain Eukaryota; kingdom Metazoa; phylum Chordata; class Aves; order Galliformes; family Phasianidae; genus Pavo; species Pavo muticus. The sequence goes on from JACDJE010000061.1 coordinate 1,303,467, forward strand.
AGCAACTTTCCAGCCCCTCTTCTCCGCACCTATATTGCACCACGGAGTTGCAATAATCCAAGTGCAGCACCCCACATTTAGTCTTACTATCATGACTGGAGTCAGCCCAATGATACAGCCTATCCATGCCCCTCTGCAATGCCCTCACACAGATCAACAATCCTGCCCAATGTGGTGGTTTCTGCAAACCAGAAAAAGCTAAAACAATTTTTTCAAACAAAGTTTTGAAACTTAGAAACTCACCGCTGTTTTAAAAAAAGATTAATTCTCGTATACTACTCTTTCCTCCCCCCTCCACTTTCCAATTTTCAGCAGTCTCTGCTCATGAATAGAATCAATGAATTCATACTCAGCAAAACACTTTGGGACAGTGCAAAGGTCTCCATTTACATGCTTGAAGTATTTCCCTGCTATCAATGGGTGTGATCCCGGAGAAAAACCGGTCTCCTGCAGGCTTGGAACCACAAAGAAGTTACAATGTTACTTTTAATTTACTGCATAATTTGTCTTCAATTACACTTTGAAGTTTCCAGCATGACATTCAATTCAACGTGGAGGTCATTTAAGGACAAGTAAACTCTATTCTTAAGGCAAATTAAAGACAATTAAGAAGGTGATGTATTCAGAATCTTTCTGACCTGTACAGAGATTCTCCTCTTCTACCAGTCAAATGTATGTACAGTATACATAGATCTTTTGTCACTCTCCATCTCTATCAAACACTGCTTCGCAAATTCTAAATAGCAGGAGATTCTCGGTTTTGTTTAGGATCCATAATGGTTACTTTCCTTCCAGATGGGATTAACATGGCACAGTTTCTCTGCCTTTACGCTGGTTTGAAAAAACAAAAAACATCAGCTGTGCTGCAGTACCACTGGATACCCTTTATGCTTTTTTCTTTTGAGGGAAGGGCAAAATCCTTTTATTAAAACTTAATATTTAATTATACTATAACAAACGGGAACAAGACCAAGAAGTTTGGTCAGAGGTAGTTCTGAGCAAGACATAAATCATACAGACCACACACTTTGAAACTATTTGCCTACTTTGCACTCTCTTCCAGTGAAAGCAAACAGTGAAAATAAAAAATGTAAATTTCATGGACTGTAGTAATGTATGCTGAATGCTCCCACTGAGCAAATTGAAGACAGGCATTCCAAACAAAGAATTCCCTTTTTTCCTCTGTTTTTTTCAGCCCACACTACTCAGCTCTCTCTCGACTGTCATGGCAAAGGATGCACAAAGCTGCAACTTTACAGCTAGAACAGTCTACCAGGCAGATCAATATTAATTACGTCTGCAGCAATTCAGCCGCATAGAATGAAGTCTGACTGTGGGCCATGAGGTGGAAAAGGTTTGTAGTGAGACTGGGACTGATGGAAAGCCAAATGCTTTGTGCCCAGCTGATCCAATAGCAAAGCCAATGAGAACCATTAAATGTAGTCTGCGACGACTTGCATAAAGGGGCAACAAAGTTAACACAAAATGACAGCATCACACAGGGACATCTGTATTTGGTGACACAATGTCTTGGCGCTCACTCAGGAAGCATGACAGCCTGGTTCTGCTCTCCAGACTATGTCAGGTTCCTATCCCACTGATGTCTAATATGAGAAGTATAAACTGCTCGAAACAAAGGCTGCAACAAAGGCCTTTCCACTCCAGCTCAGAGTCCTAACCACTATATTGGAGACAGGATTCCTCTCAATTGCTTCTTTTCTGGACATATAATTTCCACATTGTTGACTTCCATATGAAATAGATGCAATACATAGATTTGTAATTTAAATGTATCAGTTGGGCATACTATTTACTCAAAGGACTTACGTAGCTACTTACTTCATATTCAATAACATAATGAATGTTAACTTCAGATTGCATGCCTTTGCTTTTACAGATGAAAAACTTCCCTCCCAATCATCTCAAAATAAAGTAAACAAACAAACAAACATAAAATACAATAAAACAAGACAATGTGGTTTCCTACTACAAACATGAGGTAGAAAAAAAAAAACCAAACACATGCTGCAAGGAAATGCAACCATTTCCTTTGTTTTCCAATCTGAGCATAATATATGTCTACCCTCGCCACTGAAAAATCCATTTAAAAACTCCTGGAAGAGCAGTATACCACTTTAAAGGGAAAACTTTCCACTTTCACAAATTTCTAAAGTATTAAATACTTAATCTATACCTCGATTAAAAACATCTCTGATTCTGCAAACTGGCATTAAAACCATTCTTTCCTGTAGAAAAATAAAATATCAGGAACAGAATCACATCCTCCATTGCCACATTAGTTTTCCATTAACTTTTCAACAATAGAATCACACACACACAGATGCACACACAAAATAAATAAACTTTAATTGCAGTATCGCACTGGAGCCAGTGTAATTAATGTTGTGTCAGCATTTCCATTTAAGCCACTAGTTTCAAGAGGTTTATAGCACAGCCATAAAAATTCAGTTAGGTTGAAATTAAGCAAACAAGGTCTTATACAGCAAGCAACATTTAAGTATATATACAGACAGCAGCCACTTACTACTTATATGGGAATTAAAATAGATGCTTACTGATTTTAAAGGGCACTACAGAGCTATTTTTTAAGTAATATTTTTGTCGACATTCTTAATAATCTTTCAAAAGCCTCAATCCAAGCTATGTTTCCTTACTCTTTTCCCTTCTCACACAATACTTCACACAATTTTAAGATGGCAACTGTTCCGTTGTTGTTGTCTCACTCTTAAATTAAAGAATGCAATTAAAACATTTCTTTTGAAAAGAAACACATACGAACACAGTCTGATCTTGATACAGGCCTTCAGGCATAACTGAAGTAGAAATGATAAATACTTCTTGTACCTTCCAAAAATCATATGATATAGCTGTATGGAAAATATGAGTAGCCAAATAGGAGGTTTTAAGAGTGCTATTTAGAACCTAATTCTAAACAAGATCCTAATTCTGCTTTCAGCAGAAACCATGAGAGCAAGATTTGTCTCATTATTTTTGTCCCTTTTCCCTCCCTGCTCTTTGGCTTTAAGTGATATTGTGGTACATTTTCCAAAGGTCAGCTCTGTATACTGACTGCCTTTTTGGTAACCCAGAATGAGCCCATTAGCCTGGCATTTTGAGCTGCAAACAGATGACGCAGTGCAAGCAAATGAACACTCACAGGATGGGCAGCCAGTGCCATTAACTTAACAGTCCTTATAACCTCCTGTCCTTCTGCAAAGGAGGCTCACTAAAAAAGATGAGCTGAATATTTTGTGGGCTTGCTTGACAACAGACCAGCCAACAAGAGCAAGAGATCAAACTATCACTGACGCTGGTGAGAATCAGCACAGACACCAGTCAGGACTTAACAATCACAGTGTGGCTGAACTGGCGGGGCTTCACAGCTTGGCACTTCCACAAGTTAAAATAAACAGAACTTGTAAGTGAAATCTGCCATTTAGCTGCAGAACAGGGTGGGAACAGCCAGAGAAACAACACTTCATTTCCGCAATCTGCCTTTGCCCTATTTTGGAGATTTTTTTTCAATTCATCTCTCAAACAGTATGTGGTCCTACATACTATTCAGTAGGCACAGTATGGTGAACTAAGAATGGATTTCAAATACTTCAGTCATGACTATTCTGTTTACTTAATTTGTGGTTTTAAGTCAGACTAACTAAGGTTTATTGCTTGTAGTTTGATTAGGTTCAAAATGCTACTTTATCTCTAATCAAGGATTTAGAAATCGCAATCGTCACACGTTCAGGATGCACACTACTTTTAGTCCTGAATTTATGCCAGAAAAACACTGACAGATCATAAGAATAATGCTAGTGAGATCAATTTAAAAAGAAAAAACAATAATAGTAAATGCTTGATGAGTGGAGCGTTTACACTTTTAAGTCAGAAGTCCTTCTCCTCTTAATCTCCCAATGCGTTTACAATAGCCTTCCTTGGGACCATAAAACTCAGTCTTCAGCTCTTCTCTAATATCCTTTTATTGTTCTGCATGAGTCTGAAAAATACTGACATCTTAAATCACAGTATTGTAGTTTCAATCATTATCTACCTCAAATTTAGCATTATTTCAACTGTTATAGTTTGCAAATCTCCACAATTATAAATCCAGATGTTATATCTTTTGCCAACTTTAAACTGTACTGATCAGTATTTAACTGGTTTATATTTAAATATTTACTTAAATATTTAACCAGTGTTTAATTTTTTCATTTTAGCAACCAATCAGTCAAATTATTTACTAAAAAAAGAGCTGAGGAAATCTCATAGAAATGAGAGGAAATATCATAGAATGGCATAGGATGGAAGGGACTGTAAATATCATCTAGTTCCAATCCTACTGCTGGGAGCAGGGTTCCTGACCACTTCATCAGGCTGCCTAGGGCCCCATCCAACCCGGCCTTGAACGCCTTCAGGGACGGGGCAAGTTCTCAGGGCAGCCTGTTCCACTGTCTCACCACCCCCTGAGGAATTTAAATCTATCTTCTTTTAACTTAAAGCCATTCCCCTTTTCCTATCACCATTGGGCCATGTAAAAAGTCAGTCTCTCTCCTGCTTATACGCTCTCTTCAAGTACTGGAAGGCCACAATGAGGTCTCGCCAGAGCCTTCTCTTCTCCAAGCTAAGCAAGCCCAGTTCCCTCAACCTTTCCTCATAGGAGAGGTGCTCCAGTCTTTTGATCATCTTAGTGGCCTTCCTCTGAACTCGTTCCAAGAGCTCCATGTCTTTCCTGTGCTGCGGGCCCCAGCACTGGATGCAGTACTCCAGATGGGGCCCCACAGGAGCTGAGTAGAGGGGGACAATCACCTCCCTCTCCCTGCTGGCCACCCCCTTCTGATGCAGCCCAGGATACTGTTGGGCTTCTGGGCTGCAAGCACACACTGCTGGCTCATGTCCAGCTTTTCATCCATCAGGACCCCCAAGTCCTTCTCCGCAGGGCTACTCACACTGAATTCTTCTCCCAGCCTATAAAGACATCTGGGATTGCCCCAGCTCAAGTGCAGCACCTTGCACTTGGCCCTATTAAACTTCATTCACTTCACGTTGGCTCACTTTTCAAGCTTGTCCAGGTCCATTTGGATGGCATCCTCTCCTTCTGTTTTACCAACTGCACCACTCAGCTTAGTATCATCAGCAAACTTGCTGAAGGCACGCTCAATCCCACTATGCTGAAGAGCACCAGTCCCAAGACAGATCCCTGGGGGACACCATTCATCACTGACCTCCACCTGGACATAGAGATGTTGACCAAAACACTCCAGCTGTGAGCATTCAACCAATTCTTTATCCATTGAATAGCTCACCCTTCAAATCCATATCTCTCCAATTTGGAGATAAGAATGTGGTGTGGGACCATATTAAAGGCCTTGAGAAATCCAGGTAGATATTATTTGTTTGTTTGTTTGTTTGTTTGTTTTTAACAAAGACCTTTGCATCTATGGTTTGTAGAATGCTTTTGGATGATAGCTATCCTTTATGAAAGAATTTGTTGTAGAGAATCAACACAGCATAAAGTGTGCTTCACTCATCACAGACTAAAATCTACATCAGGTTTTTATCAACACAGCTCCATCTCCTTGCACTCCCCCTCCCAAAACCTGACTGAGATATCAATGCTTGTAAAACTGTGGAGAAGGCAAAGGAGGAGAAGTAGGGATGTAGGGAGGGAATGTAGAAAATCCCACCTTTTAAAAATATCCTGATTTTTTTCCCTGCAGGCTCAAAAGGAAAAAAAAACAAACCTGTGTCAGTCTTCAATCACAGGTGCCTCATGCTGTTCTTCAACAAGAAAGCTTAAGTCTTATTAACTGCTAAGTTTATTTCAAGGCTTTCATCTTGTATTATGCTGTCACAAGTTTGAGGACCTCTGCACAACTTCTACTTCTCTGAGATGTCTTGAAAAAGAGAGGGAGTAAACATCCAAATGATGATTTTGATCTCACCATACTAAAAAAGCAGCCTGGGTTTATCTAGGGCAAGATCCTGATTCTGAAGATTACTTGGTGCCACAGAGGTTGATCTTGTTGGTATGACCAGATGATTTACTTCCCCTGCCAACCTAAACCCTTGTCTTTCACATTCATCAACCACAGTTGCAACTGAAAAGGTTAAGAATCATGACTGTATTTGTCTTTGTCAAACACCATGGCATTAGGAAGAGCAATTATGCAGTTACTGTATTTTTGCCACAGATAATTGCTAATGGTTATGTAACACTGCACCAGCATTGCCTCCCTCATTAACATATACTGCATGCACTATGAAACAGGAGCAAACAGGGAGAAGAGGTGAAGGGATGTGTAGATTTATAAGGGTACTATTTCTTCCCCACTAGGACACTCATGAGATTGTTAGGATGTTTTACAGCTTCCTTTAATTATGGTACCAGAAAGTAAGACATGGAAAGGAGTAACAAAATTCATTGCAATGGCCATATTCACTAAGACAACCAGAGACTGTTCTCAGTAACAGTGGGATACTGGTTCACTCAATTTCCTTCCAATATACTCTTACTTTCATAGTTAGAAAGCTTGGTCGTTTTGTTAGACATTGACAAAGCTATGCTTAGAAATGGGAAAGATTGCTAAAGTTACACCGGTATGCATGTCAGTTTTCACATCATGTTATGTACTGAAGCATAAGACATTTTAGACAAAGACTGTGTTTCTTCAGCTACTTGATCTGGGTTTCTTTTTCTTGTCATAATCTGCACAAGTTAAAACAAAATACACCAATTGACCAAGCAACCTTAAGTTGCCGTAAAATCTGGCTTCAAATTCATCACAGGTACAATTCAATACTGGATGCCACAGAGAATGTGAAGTCAACTAAAATGAGTGAGTCACTTACTTATCAACAGCCTATAGCTTCGAAAAACAAATGGAGTTTCCAGAGAACGAGATTTGTATTTTTTTCCTGTATAAAGAAAACCCTCATATATAACAGGAGGATAGGATAGTCTTTCCCTCCCCATGCAAAAAGCCCATTCAAAATCTTTTTGATTGTAAAACTGGATGAACAGGAAAAATTACAGAAAAACTATAGGGGCATATGATTGGCTACCCTGAATGTTTTGGGCAGTCCAAGATTTAAACTAGATCATTTGTGTACCTCTACAAGAGATTCTGAAGAAATAGAGGTTGGCTCAGGCTAACTGCCTTTGCATCTTTCCAGTTTGTGAATAGACTGCAGAGTGTGAACTGAGACACATCTTCCTAAACTGTTGCAAGTGCACTGTTACTGGCAAATAAATATACAAATTGAATATTCTGCTAATAGTACCCATGCTGGTACCTAAGGCTATTTGGATTATACCTTCTTGGACAGCAGTGTTCCTCTATTTGTAAAGCAGCAGCCATCTCCTACTTCGATGCATTTGAAAACATGCTGCCAGTCTGCAACTCACTTTAGGAATCATAAACTCAGGGAACAAGGAGAAAGAATTCAAGACAACCATGATTTCAATTGATGATTTTCTACATTTACATTGCTACACTGCCACCTGCAAAATACAGTCTGCAAAAAGACTGACAGCTTCAGGAGACAATGACTTGTTTTCCATTTCCCTTCTCACATCATCTAGAGGGATGTAAACTGCTGTTCATTTTTTTTTTTTTTTAAAGAGAATGATGTCCAGATTATCTCTATGTAAAACATTCTTCCCCTGCATCCCTCTTCATGAACTTTTTATCCAAACAACTTGAGTTTGCCTAACTGGCAAGTGCTGTCTTTTCTGAATAGAGACTAGGCAATTTTTTTGTTTCAACAGATCTGTCAGACTTTCACTTCAAAAGGTAGACACAAGGGAAGTCAGCATTTCTCAGTCCTCCAGATTTGAAGCAATCACAGAAATACATAATTCTACACTCTCCTTTACCTGTAAGTAGCCCGGCCCAAATGACTTAGGGGTCCTGGTTGATGAAAAACTGAACAGGAGCCAGCAGTGTGGGCTTGCAGCCCAGAAGGCCAACAGTATCCTGTGTTCCACCAGAAGAGGGGTGGCCAGCGGGGAGAGGGAGGTGACTGTCCCCCTCTATTCTGCCCTCGTGAGGCCCCATCTGGAGTACTGCATACAAGTCTGGGGCCACCGAAACAAGAAAGATGTGGAGCTTTTGGAGAGGGTCCAGAGGAGGGCCACAAAGATGATCCAATGAAGCCTTTCCTATGAAGAAACGCTGAGGGAGCTGGGTTTGTTTAGCTTGGAAAACAGAAGGCTGCAGGAAGATCACATGGAGGCCTTCCAATATTTAAAGATGAGGGAAATCAACTTTTTACACAGGAAGATAATGATAGAACAAGGTGGAATGGTTTTAAACTAAAGGAAGGGAGATTTAGACTGGATATCAGGGGGAAGTTTATTACTGAGAGAGTGATGAGGTGCTAAAACAGGTTGCCCAGAGAGGTTGTAGATGCCCTCTCCCTGGAGGTGTTCAAGGCCAGGTTTGATGGGGCACTGGGCAATGTAATCTAGAACTTGATCTAGTGGCTGGCAACTCTGTCTGTGGCAGGAGGGTTGGAGCTTGATGATCTTTGAGATCCCTTACAACCTAAGCCATTCTATGATTCATTAAGTACTAGTTGCGCACTTATGCAGTAAGCTCTTCATAACGACTGTCTTCCTTTCCAGAGAAGAAGCCATGCCAGATGTGCAAGAAGATAAATAGGGATTCTGCAACTATCCCCAGCCTGCATCAGATCTCTCCATGTCTCCACTTCACCACAAGGGCAAAGCATGCTGCTGGCTTCTTAGGACAACAAATTACTCCTGAAATGCTTCCGCAATGGCATTTGATGCCCAGAATTTCCTCCTCTTCCAAAAATCAGAGTTCTATTCATGCCAACAGCTGGAAAAGATCATCAAGAGTTGAATTCATGCCTTGGTACTGGCTGGAACAAAAGCCATGTAAGTTCTTTAGTTGCTTGAGTTAAAAACATTTTTGTGAAGTGGTCCGAGGATGAAGTTTTCCCACAGTACACTGCAGAAAAAGTCATACAGTGATGTAATTTAGTAAAATACCTGCAAGGGCTCTTTGCGTTTATTCCAATGCCAGAGTAGACGTAGTGCTTTGGTCTGATTTGAGCATGAATTTACAAGATGGATTCTTGTACTTGGTCTTAGAAATGCAGGTGCTCCGCCGTGGAAAAAAAAAAAATAGTATCATACAGAAAACTTGGCTGGAAAAAAAACCAACAAATAGAGCAGCTGAAAAAAATGATACTGTCACAAGTAGGTCTGTCACAACAGCAGAGAAGTAAATACCGTTATATGAATGGAAGACATTGCATCAGAAATTCAGAGGGAAATCTCTAGTCTTGGAACTTGCAGTCTCATGCTCAGATGGGGAAAATCAGTGGTTGCATATGTCTGTGAGGAAGTATTTGAGGAATTCAAGGAGAGACACCAAGATGGGAAAGGCAGCAGTTTCCCTTCACCAAAAGACAATCCCAATCAATGCTTCACTACAGAGACTACAAGAGAACTATAATAGTGAAGGAGTTGCCAAAAAAATCTGCAGCTATGCATCTCCTACATTCAGCAACTCTCTAAAGCAATATGGTTGCTTGGATGGTTGAACTGTATTGTGGATCTACCACAGCACTATCATTCCACATAGCTATTCTCCCTGCCACTCTATATAACACTATCATTCATATTCACCAAACAGTATTTTTCTCTGCCTAGCTCAAGACTTTTCTTTTTCATGTGTAAACCTTTATCAGTGATATTCTCACTTACACTGAGATGCAAAAGATTTATCACTGAACACTTCAGTTCCCTTGTCTCATGGGCTGTAATTTTTCAGACCGTGGGTCAGGGACCTTTCCATTTCACTGCAGCACTCAAGAGACTAGTTTATCTGGAATGTGCATTTCCCATACCTTCAGTTCTTTCTACTCAGAGAAAATTTAAACTACCATTCAGAACAGGCTTGAGCTCCACCTGTTGCGAAGAAGCAAAAGATACATGATTTTAGACTTATCTCCTCACCTTTCAGTTCATCCACTGCATGCTTCCAAATCTCAAAGACAGAAAGGGTGCAACTGACTTGAACACCCTTGTTGAGGTTTCTTCCTGCCACTGAATGAACCAAAATACCTCTGAGAAAATCACAGCTATCATTCTCTTAGGTCAGCTTCACCTTATCAGATACCAGATTTTACTGTTGACTGTTGGCAGGTCATCTCTGGCTTCTGAATTGCTAAAGAGTGAAGACTGATAAAGAACTGCTGATCCTTCCCTTTGGAATCCCTGGAGCAATGTCCTTAGGCTAAAATTTCCAGATAAGACTTGAGGTCATTGCCATTTCTCTGCCGTTTGCCTCAACAGTCTGGCATCCTACAGAGTAGGACCTTACAGTGCTTCTGCTATCCTCATTTCCAAAAATGAGGGGAAGTTGAAGTCTTTTAAGAAAAGTAGAACCAGAAATTCAATTATCTATGGATATTTTATAAAGCTCTGTAATGCTTTCATTATTCTGTGTTAACAGTACTAATAACTACTTCCTTTATCAGTTTAGTTTTTGAGTTGCTTGGTGGTTTCTTGGTTGTTTTTTTTTTGTTTGTTTGTTTTTTAATCAAGTTTGTGTAGAAATATACCTATTATAACATACCTAGAATTTTTATAAGTCCTTGAAATCCAAACATGATACTGGCTTCTCTTCATAATTCCCCATTTCCATTTTAACAGAATGTTGCACAGCAGAGTTTTAAGGACAACTTTTGAAAAAGAATACTATTTATTAGGATTTGTTTTATTTCAATTGGCAAGAAAACATAAAGAAAACAATTATGACTGTTCTAAAAAGTCTATTCACCAAACAAAGGCAAGTATTAAAATTAAATCATTGTTCTGTTTTCGGCTGCTAAGAGCTGTGTAACTCATCGGTCAGGATCAAACCACCAATGTCTACTCACAAAAGGGTACGGTTATGTAAAATTAAGGCTGGCACTGCCTTATGCCCAGATACTTGAGGTTTGGATTCTTAGCTCTGAATTTCCTTCCTTATATCATCTTAAGCCAGAGAACAATAGAGCACATTAAAATATAAAAGTGTTTAAATCTTGTCTATTGTGAATTTTCTTGGCCTTTTCTTTCAAGCATTTACATACAATGCTACAGCTCTGACTGATGCCCCAAAGTAACCAAATCTTGCCGTTTCCCACATATGCTATGTTATCATTCAAGGCTGAATGAATCTTTTTTTTTTTTTTCCCATGGAATGATAACAAAGTGGATTTTTTTTTTTAATGTCATTCACATGTCTGTATCAGATTGCATAGCATAAAACTGTTTATGATTAAAAACCGATAGATTATTTTTCCCCAAACTTATTCTAAATTGTTTTCAAATGGAAAGATAAAAAGATATCTGGAAAGAACCTTCCTCAGCATTACCAATCCCTTTGTTCTTCTCATTTTATAAAGATCACATGACTGAAATTCTGCACCAGATTCTCTTCAGTCACTGAAAACCAGTTTGGCTTTAAAGTCAACAATAAAAGGACACCATTTTATAAATTAAAACCAACTTACACATGCTAAATAAGTCCTCAATCTCATGTTCTCTTTTTTATTACAGTACTGGTGAATTAAGAAATAGGAGCATGCAAAAGAAAACTATGAAGAAGATGAACAAAGATATAAAATAAAATAATTAGTTATTAGTGAGAAATTCTATACCACAGAAAATTTTAAACCTTCGCATTTTCCAGAGGAACCTGAACAAGGCCATTAACTTATATTAAATAAGGGAGTTGGACAGCATACTCTCTGGTATGTGGGACTTTAGCAGCAGACCCAAATGTACCAGGAAACTTAACGTAGCTCTAGGTGCATCCAATAGAACCAACAGATTATCTACCAGTCAGCTATATGAATGGAAGTAAATACTCAGTGCTTCTGGGAATTCACAATAGGAGGTACAATAAAGAAGCAGAAATTAGGATAAAATATTTTGCTACTTTTAAATAGGGTTGGACTTTCTCCAATTTAATCTTTACCTTTACCTAATCTTGTCTTTTTTTTTTCCCCTCAGTTGTCTTTTACTAGATTTCATTACTGTTTTCTGGCAAGCTATAGAGTCCATACAGATGCCACAATGTTTTTCCTTGTATTCCTCGTATTTTTGGATTTTTTTTCCACCTATCAGTAATTTTTATTTTTTTTTATTGCTCACAATTCCAAATGTTTAAAGTGAAAGAATTAATATTCCATAAAAGAAATAGTGGAAGAAGAATACAGCATTGCTGCACAGAACATATGTATTTCCTTTAAATATCTAAGTATCACAGTATATCAATGCTGCATGAGGAGTAGGCTGCTGTGCAAAACAATCCACATTATCCGATTCTATTGTACTTGCACTCTTCATGGAAAAACAGACTTTCTAATCAGAATGAATTTCACACTCTCTTATTTAATAATTATATATCTTGCCCTCAACTTTCTTTTCAATACACAAAAGAACACATTAATTCCAGTTTGCTTTCAATAATGCATAATACCATTGTGCAATGTGAAAAACGTTGGTTTTTTTTTAAGTAACTATTTCTGGTGGAAGCTAAATCTGGTGTTAAAATTGAAGTGTGCTTCCCCTCTACAGAAGAGATTTCAGAGGAGGAAAATCTTCCCACCCAGATTTTCCACAGTGAACACAGCTCCGGAGATACTATACTTCCAGGGTGGAGATATAAACCACTTCCTCTTTGGCTACGCTATCATCAAGATAACAACTGCCATAGGAATTCATGTAATCTCACTATTTAGGAATCTTTCTGAAATATGTATATATACACAGAATGTATAAACAAATACATTTGTTTGTTTGTTGTTTTATTTGTTTCTTGTTAACCTGGAGCACTAATAGCTATTGGGTGATAGCAGCTGGCCTAACTTGGATGCCAAACATTGATTTAAGGATATAAGTTCTATATTATTTACATAAACATTTATGTGAGACTTTAAAACTTTATTTTACAAAATAAATATTTTTCTCTGTTTGTCTCATCTACTGTATCAAGTTATGTTAAACAAACAAAATATGTTAAAATAAATGGCTGATCAGCAACTAAACAAAAGATTTCTAGCAGAGCTTCTTTCATGTGCTTCAGGATGAACTTTGTATTTTCTTAATAATAAGCACAACCAATACTTCATGTGGTAATCCCAACTGGCAGGAAAATCAAAAACTATTTTATTTTATTAAGATAAATGCAGCTACAGACACTTGGTGGCCAAGAGGACAAAAAGCTAGAGGAAAATTCAGTTCAAAGTTCTCTTAAAATACAGTTCAGCTGATAGGTACAGATTTTGTTCAGGAACATGCATCTTAATTAAAGAGAATTATTTAATTCCGTTATTTAATTAAAAAAAAAATTAGTTCCATCTTAGAATGACTAAAGGTAGCACTAGGCTTAACATGGAACGTTTGGATGCTGTGATGAGGGATATGGTTTAGCGAGAACCATTGGTGATAGGTGGATGGTTGGACTAGATGATCTTATAGGTCCTTTCCAACCTTAGTGATTCTGTGATTCTGTGATTCTGTGAACATCTCTTTATTAAAAATAATATCTTGCTCCTGTTCAGGCTGTGAATCTCTGTACCTCTGCCTGTCACTCATGTATGAGAGAAGTCTCCGGTGTTGCTGTAATACAAACAATACTGCTGAAAGTACTTGATTCATCTCATGTTCTGATTTTCTTAGAAGCCAAGTAAGCTCCCTCTAACCTGACACTTCAATTTTACCAACAGTTTAGGAAACAAATCCAAGCCCTTTCTGACAGTGAAGCTATGGTAGAGAAATTTTGATGATAGTAGAGCAGTCTACACTGTAAAATAAAAAAACATTTTGCTAGTATAGCCCATTTGAGCTCCCACAATAGTTACATGCCATCAGAGTAACCCCACTTGCAGTACAACCATTTACAGCAGAGCTCCTGCCAATCTGGTCATGTCAGTTGAACTGTGATTTTTTTCTCACAAATCTCATCAATACAACTAACTTTCAAGTCTCGCCAAGCTTGGTTTGTGAAGCAATTGCAAAGACCATCTTTTTCCATGTCTACATTTGATACAAGTTTTCTGTGAGATGGAAAGGTTATTAAAAATCTGTCAGCCCTGTTGTCAAGTGGAAGAAAACATGACACAAAAATACACAGAACAATAGCCAAAGGAAAATGTCGCCGCATTTCTACTGTAGGAAGAAGGATTAGGGGGTGTGTAGTAATTTTTGTATTATCATTATTTTTAAATTAACAGCGTCCTGCTTGCATTAATTACAAGAAACATTCGAGTCAACTGTTCTTGGCTTGGATTAATTTCATGATTCAAATTATCCTGAATTTACAACACATTTGTGTGTGTTTCACATTGGGACAATTTTCATCTTAGTAATTTAAGAGCTACAATCTGTTTCATTTGATTGCATTCCATTATGCTTTGTTCTCATATAATAACTACCCTTCAGACTTCAAAAGGCTTATCACATTGAGCTGCAGTTAAAAATAAGAAAGACTGACTTCAAGAGAGTGTGACAGAGCTGGATTTTCTTGTCTTCTTTATTCATGAAGAAAGCACTTGGGGCCACTCTGTTTTACACATCTGCAACAAACTTGATAGAGAAAGTGTGAAAGTTTTTTCCTCTTGGACATAGGTCAGATATGGAAGAAATGCAATTGCTTGACATAAAAATAACACAGTTCTATGCAGCTATATAATTAATAAAAAAAGGTCACAAGTTAGTAAAATTTATCAGCAAACTGTACCAATCCACATGGATCTTTCATCTACTTATTTCCACTGCTCTGAAATCACATCAATTCGTTCACTGTGGATCAAATGTTCAATAAACTCTCGCAATCAGTACATGTTATAACTGACAAACAACCCCCAGAACTGTCAGACAACCCAAGCTATATAATGTCCTGAGCTAATTTTAGATTTGCAGATCACCCTGAAATCTTGATATCACTTCCAAAATAGTGGTTTTTGTACAGCAGTCAAAACTTCTGAGAAGACTCAAATGCTTTTTGGAATACAACTAGGCCACAGAATAAATGAGGACACTTGCATGCCATCTTAATAAAAGCTTACCTACCGCATCTAATAATGCATCAGCTTGGATGCTTACAGTTAATGAATCACAAAAATAACTACATCATTTTATGAATTCCTTCCTGTATCACGAAACACTATTTATGACTGTAACTACAGCCTGGACTGGAAACCTATATGCATACTCTTCCCATGAGGCTGAAAAGAGCATCATGAACAATTTCCCCATTGCATACTTCTCTCCTGGTAAAACACAAAGCTGGCTGTGAGATTAAAAGGTCAGAACAACTGCCTGTCTGAATCCATTCAGCCAGTACTGCGACAGTGACATTTCAACTTCAGATGAAATCATTTGTTTATGAGTTATATTTATAGGTGTACCTGGATACAGAGAATATAAATATATAAAGAGAGGTGCTTTAACAAAAGTATACTCCCTTACATAAGGGACTAAAAACCCACAGCAGTAGTCACTCCCATGCCTTACTGAACCACAGTATAAGTGTTTTGTATTATCATTTTGGGGAACAACTTACCAACATTTTTTAGTGTTCAGAATTATGCTACACTATTAAGTGGAGACAGTTTCAAGGACCTGGACGACCTATCTGAAATCCATGGGATTTTACTATACAGTGATATAATGTTCCCTCAAAAAATATTACTCTCTGAAGAGCCTGATAAATGTTTATCTTTGGCTCTTTTTCCTTCCTGTTTAAAACTGTATAGTTTCCATACTCTTCGATAAATACCTCTTTACATTTCATGTTTTCATACCCAAGCATCTAACATTTCTACACTTTTGAAATTCATTCTGTTGTCTGCTGTGACTACACAGATGTCACTAGATAACAGCTACTACTCGCTTGATTAAAAATTTAGCTGCTCCTAAAACATCTAAGTCATGCAACCCTATCAGATAACATCACAGTTCCTGTTCATGTTTTATTTCATCTTGCAATACAGTATCTTTAATAAATTGTACCAGGCCGCATACTCCGGATGAAGTCTACATACATTCTTTTTTTCGAACTGACAGCTCCTATTTTATTTATTAGCGTACAAAACTTGCATGGGACTCTTTAATTTTAGACATAAGGCATTTAATGATGTTTGGCTCATCCACATCTTAGCATTTTCTGCCAGGTCAGCAGCAGAAGGCCTTGCACTTTTTGTACAAAACCAGATAAAATTATGGAAAAGGACAGCAAAGAGAAAATTAATGAATCTTATATGTATGTTAAAGCACTATACAGTCCAAAGGGGACAAAAGAAAATAAGAAAATGTGTGCAAGAAAAGGGGCAGGCTATGAGGAACAAAAAAAATTACTAGAAATAAGTATATCAGAGGAAAAAAAAAATCAGACAAACTACACAGACAGAAAAGATAAGCATTTGAGAACAATCATTTCTTAGGCTGCAGCTTTATGCAGTCACCTCTAATGGACTGGAAAGCTGAAGTCCAATCTGCTGTCTTCAGTGAAAAGCACATGGTATTCTCAGCTCAGTCCACAGAAAACAGTGGCCCTCAACATTAAAACCACAAAGAGTTCAGAAAACTAGCTGCTCTGTTACAGGGCAGACAAGCACCTATGCTGTTAGGGAACTGAACTTTCTCTTACCCCAGCGTGTGTGCATCCTATAGAGCCAAGGTGAATCAGTGCAGACAACTTTTATAGTCAGTCAGGCTTATCATAAAAATAGGTTTAGGCTTTCAACTCTACCTTCTTTCTCTTCCACAAACATTCACTGTAACTATTCAGAAACTGGATCTATTCTGCAAGAGTTCTATTGATTTTTCTACTTGGAATACAGTAAACTAATCAAGAAAAGCCAGTTTCATTTGTATAATGGTATTTAAACTAAAAATCAAACATATTTGAACATACAAAATATCAAGCTGAGGGCAACAACAGCTGAAAAGCAGTTCAACATTTTCTTTTTTTTTAAAAAAAAAACACCTTTATTTTTTAACATAATTATCAGGAGCTATGTTGAGCCAGTTGAACAATTTGCTCTGCTAATCCAAGTTTATTCTCTATTTCTGCAAGTGCACTGAGTGGTATGGCAGCTGTCATCCAATACATACGTTCAGAAGTAGAACTAGCAGGAACTTCTGGGACTGAATTTTGATCCTACTGAAAGTGTTTACTTATCAGCAGAAAAACTCACTGTAACACATACTGCCGAGAAACAAGATAAGTTTCAAAATGAAAAATGAAATTGAAAGTTGCAGCAATTTTGAAACACGGGTCAGACTGACTTTTTCAGAGACAAATATTTTCATTTTGAAACTAACTTTCATTTTAATTTCCTTCATATTTAACAGTAAAATTTGTTACAAAATGAAAAAACTAAAATCAAAGTGAAACATTATTTCACTAATCTTAGCTTGCGGAAAATAGTCTTTTTGTTTGGGAGCAAGGAGTCATGGAACTAAGAAATGGACTTTATTTCTGTTGAAACAAAAGAAATTCTGACATTGCAAGATCTTCACCACATGAAAGGATTCAGTTTCTTTACAACAACCCACACTAGGTGATAAACTGCTACAGATAAAACACTGGAACAATCAACCCTGGCACATAACCAGCATAACTCAGCATTGCAGCAAAGCATGTTGGAGAGCTGAAGGGAGCATGACTGTCCCACATTACTGAGTGTGCAGCAAGCCTCAGCCTCCACATGCTCCTGCTAAAGGGATAGTGCTGTTTGTGATTCTCCTCTCCATGCTACCTGCAGGTTAAAGGTATCAAAAACCTCTCCATGCTACCTGCAGGTTAAAGGTATCAAAAACTTGAGCTCTGGCAGATACAGCTGGAGTATCACACTATGCAGCCCTTTCACATTGCAGAGTGGAAGCACAGCAGGTCCCCAGAACCCAACCCTGCCATACTAATGGCTTTCACACCACAGCATACAGAGCCAAGATGCACAACTAAATCACAGTAATGCTGGAGCAGGGATCTGGCTCACACCTCGAGTAACTCCTGATCTTTATTGCACTTTGTTTCCAAAGGGCTGGAGTCACATTCTTATTTCCCATTTGTTCCCTATAAAGTCTCCATTCAAAAATGTATTACTGAAACATTGTCATGGAAACAGCAAAGAGTAATACTTTACTTCCAAAACAATCCTGAAGAGGTTTAGGCAGTTCTTCTCAGACCATAGCTGCTATATGTTTTCAGGCACAGCCATAACAGACGTCACAGGTGATTAAAGAGAATCTCTCCAAATGTTTTTATACAAGAAGTATGGTGACCCTCTTCATACTACAGAAGGGTGGGGAGCCTCTTTTGTCTTCCTGTCCCCTCTTCCTCATCTGCCAATTACTCCTGCCTACTCTTCTCTCCTAACAACTCCTTTTATGGTGCACATAATTTTGCTGCCCTTGCCACTCTGCAACAATTTTTAAAATCGCACTACAATCAGCCACTGCCACTTGCATTGCTTTCCACACAACATAATGCAACAAGACTAAACACAGCACTTCCTCTGAGCTGACTTCTCCCTTCTCCTGTTGTTCCATATAACAACAGAACTGAAGAGAGCAAGACCTTTTACTTACCTGCAGCTCTGGCTGCAGGATCATAGGATGTTAGGTCTGAAAGGACTTCAGGAGGTCTGTAGTCTCTTCCTCCTGCTCAAAGCAGGGTCACTGATGAGCTCAGAACAGGTTACTTGGAGTTTTGTTGAATCTCTTACTGCAAATCTCCAACAGTAGATGCTACACAACTCATTTCACTAGCTGTCCTCATGGTGAAAGCAAATGCCTTGAATACATTCTCCCTGGAGCATCTCCTTAGGCTAAGCAATCCCCCTAACAAGGATAGAATGTAGAAACCTATTCTTTAACTACCATGCAGTCGACCTCACCAAAACAATGCAGTGCTGCCTAATGGAGGAAACCAAACAATAGGTTGGTGACTCTTCGGGCTCTTTTAACAAGACCTCTGTTAACTTGGTGATTGACTTTGAACAAGTTACTTCATTTTTGTCTCTGCTTCCTTTTTTAAGAATAATGAGATTTATTCTGGAAAAACTTTTGATGTTAAGTTTTTTTTAAAAAAAGTGTAATAGAGAAAAAAGGTAAGCTTGATGATTATATTGATAGAAGTATTTATTATTTCTGTAGCAAAATATCTAAATGGGTGTGTGTGTGTGTGTGTGTGTGTAGATCCTGTATAGTTTTAATAATCCTTAACAATAATTGCTCCCATCCAGGTAAGCAATACCTAAATCTTACAAATGTACAAGTTGTATATATGTATGTATGCACATATATAAGTATCTTATATATATAATATAAATATATATATAAAACTTATAATAAAAATTGTTTTGTGCTCGTGTGTATGTGTATATCTCCTAACTTAACTTCAAACTGAGACAGTCCTTGGAAGGCAGCTGCTCATCAGTAACACACAAATAAAATTTCTTCACATTCCAAATACCCTGCACAAAAAAAAAATTAAAACGTTCCAAGCTCTGTTATTTTTCAGTTTCCAAGGCCACTGAAAATATAGAAAGAGAGCAGTTTGATCAGAATTTCACAGAATTTCTCCACCCTTGCAAAGGTGTGTGCTTTCACACCCACCTCAGGAAAGATCACTCAATACTACTGTGAAATATCAAACCGAGTCTTCAAAAACATGAACATATAGAGTCATGGGATTTTTTTATTATATAAGGGGTTAAACAGAGGATGATCTGAAGAAAACATTAGCTGCTTTGCAGCCAGTACAGAAGACATTTGTTACCAGGCTAACAACAAGGTTGCAGTAGGAAGCCAAATGAAGTGCCAGATTATTAAAAGATGGAATGGTGCAGATGAAAGCCTAATTCAACTAGCAATGCAGAATCACAGCACAAGATATTATAAAGACCACATTAAGTATCGCTCCATCACTTAAACAGCATTGCTTTATAAGGTTACCACTGAAAGTGAGCTTGTGCATTCTGGCTCCAAGATCTAGTCAAGTACATGGTTCAGTTTTCTTGCCAATTCTGCTACACAGACCTTATTATAGAACAAAAATACCCTACCCATAATCAAAAAATAAAAGACATTCTGTACCATACTAATAATGTATGTTCATGATGAATTTTCCTTAAAAGAGTGCACACTGGTTTCAAGCACACACTGTATTTGCCTACAGCTCATAGAGTGATCACACTGTTAACCATCAGTTTACAAACAAAACTAGATGCCACAAATGTACCTTTCATCAACCTTTTCCTCAGAACAAGCAAGGAACTTTTTTTGGCACCTAACTGGAATGATAGGAAAAATCTAGATAGCACAGATAATTCCTCCACCATAATTTCTCCACCAGAGTAGACTTAACATGTATTATACATGTATTTATGTAACTATTTGCATGCACAATATACTTGCTGATCAAAATTCAGTCATTTCTTAAAGGCTACTGCTTCATCACTACAGTGGTAGTGATTTCACCAGGGTCCACGTCATCTTTTCTTAGTAGTGAAGAAAAAGGAAGAAAGCACTATCCACTATTTTCTCTGCTCTCCCAGAACTGCATGATTCCCAACCTGATGTACTCACAGACAAAGGCAAGTGGTCACAGGAGGGAGAACTGCTGAAAAGAGACTGCAGCCAACTTCAAGATCTTCCCTCAGCACCGCTTGAGCAGGGAGGTGTAGCAAATACCACTGACCCACCCCGGTGAAGGTAGGGAAGAAAAGCAGCCTTGCTGGCAGGCATGGGGTACAAAGCATGGAGAAGCAACCAAAGTTACTTCCATAGGTTTCATGACAGTGAGGTGAGTGACAGGACTTAAAAGCTTGTAATTTGTTTCTGAGTGTCCATAACATGATGCTATCATTCAGCTAGCAAAGCACACAACACTAATGTACATAGGGTGGGATATAATAGACAAACGCTTGAATAGTAGATAAAATGACCAACTGTCCTTTATGGCAACATGTTCACAATAGGGAATGCAGACTGACATTTTAAAAATGAAGGTGGACTTCTAATTAAAATAATCTCATTCTCATGGACTTTTAACATCCACGCTGCTCCCTGTGTCAATGGGAATGGCAGTACTCAGAGCCTGGGCAATGCAAACCATTCTCACTGAGCTGTTCAAATACAGCACTCCTATTTGAAAAGGCCGATGCAAATTTTCACAGGAATTGATCAGTTTGGTTAGGTAAATGAATTTTGGACAAGTGAGAACATTTTGATGAATGCTTCCCCAAAAGGAACATGAGGACAAAGGGGCAGCTTAAGGGAAGTTGGGAGAGAAATCCAGAAAGAGGTAAAGGGGAGAGGAAGGACACCGGGCGCCGGCCAAGCCCTTGCTGCTGCTTTTAACGTGTGTCTGGAAATATATAAATGCGAGTATGAGAGGGAAATGAGCCAGAACAAATAAAATTGCAAAGCAAATGCTAAACATGTTTTCCTTCCCCACCTCATGGGAGAATAAATATTTTATCCTGCTACAGTTCTATTATTTATCTTCTTCAACCACGTCCAATTGGGAAGTGAAACTGTTAAGACTTAATGTCAAGGTTTAAGGGAACTGTTTCATTTTGAGTTCAAATGCTTCAGTTTGGCAGCAAAACATCTGCTTCAAATGTTTCAAAGGCTCTTGACATTTACTACACTGTGCCCAAAAAATTCAAGTAACTTAGAGCATCGCTGTGTGCACAGTAAAGCTGAGTATTCTTTGCAGCATATCCTTCACGTGCTGCACATCATCCCAGTACAGAGAATGATGTGCCACTCTGTACTAAGAATTAATTCAACAATGTAGTAATAACATTTTTTATTAAGGTGATAAAATACCACTTTTTTGTTGGTGTACATGAAGATGACAGGTTAGGAAAATTGGAAGAGAAAAAAAAAAAAGGAGAAAGGGTTACCAGTCTGTTCTTTAGTATCACCCTACACCACTTTTTTTTGTGTCCCTTTTTGATTGCAGTTCAGAGCTGTAGCTATTTCTTAATGAATAGCCATTCAAAAAAAGAAAGTATTAAAAGATATTTGTTGTCATACATCTCACAGGTGTTTCTAAGATCCAAAAAAAAACCCCAAAAAACTAAAAGAATGTAATTTTCTCATATATATATATTTTCTCAATATATATATTTTTGCTTGCAGATGACCTATAAACTCATTAATTTTAAAACTGTAGAAATATTTTTTAATTGGATCTTTTCTACAGTACAAAGCATCCAGAGACTTTTAGCACGAAAGAGAAGAATACTTTAAGGCCAAATTTACTGAAGTTGCTTACAGTCAATAATGAAAATCATTATGAGAAAATTTTTTGTCTTTAAAGGAAACAAATACAAATCGCAAGTCAAATGATAACTCAAAGCAATCCTTTCATTAATTAGACAAATTCATCATTTAAATGTACTTCTCAAATTTACATGTTCCACACACACTGGGTGGGTCAATATTAGGCATACAATTTATTTCATGCTCTGTGTACACAGTTCAAGGCTGAACAACACCTGTAGGCTGCTCAGGGGTCACATTAAATATCTCATCTACATTCTACAGGGACTATACAAAATAAAGTGCAAATTCTACTTAACTGCTGTTACCCATAATCCACTGTGAAAGTTCTCAATCCAATTCAATAGCCCATACCAAGCAATAACCTAAGACATTTCTGGGCTATTTATCACTTTTAGACAGATTTTCCTTAAAATCACAGCAAGAAGGCAAATGTACATACATTAAGACTTTAGACTTAACTGGCTACAGTCTGTCCTCTGTGGACTGTAAAACCAATCAATGAAAGACAAACTGCTGGAAAAGCTCTGTCTTAAAAGGCAGTTCTTCCCTGACATGATGACAGCAGGTCAGCTTCTTATTAGAGTAGGAAAAGATGCACAAACATCACAGAAAATGATTCCCTTGCCTAAACAACTGCTACCCATGTTTAAATGTAATGGCATTTGTATGTGATCACTGGAGTAAGAAAGCTGCTGCAAAAGACTGTAGAAACTGTACACCTGGCTTGGGCTTTAACCTTTCGGGAAGAAAAACAAGCCAAAAAGGGTTATGCATAGAAAGTGAAATCAGTGCTAAATTTGGACTTGCATTTTGCAACCAAATAAAATGGGATGTTTCTCATACACTCAGGCAGATGTCATTGTGGGGAAAAGAGATGCTGACCAGGGTGTGAATGATGCCAAATCTTTCTTCCAGAGAACTCTCCAAAAATGAGTTTGTTAGAAAGATTCCACATTTGTTACCAAAAGAAGCTAAAAAAAATGAGTTATAATTGTTCATCCAAGGGCAGCTCTGCAGGCAAAGTATCCTGTCAGAGTACTTGAAGTATTGCTGTGTGACAGACAGATCTGCTGGTGTTCATACACACAGGTGACTCTGCTTCTGTTGCCCATATACTGGGGCACAATAGCTGGGGTGGGATGGGGATGGCATCACTGGAGGGAATGTGAGGTACAAAGCTGGACATAATCTGCAGCTACTGCTTGCTATAATCCCACCTGGGCCCTAAAAAGTATTATGTTCTCTTCCTCATTTATAGACACTGAAGATAATCTGCCCTTCACTTAATGGAAAATAGAATATTTAGATACGTACTAGATATCACAGAATCGCAGAATTGTAGGGGCTGCAAAAGACCTCTAGAGATCATCTAGTTCAACCTCCCTGCCAAAGCAGGCTCCCTAGAGCAACCCTACACAGGTAGGCTTCCAAGCGGGTCTTGACCGTCTTCAGAGGAGACTCCATAACCTCCCCGAGCAGCCTGTTCCAGCGCTCCATCCATTACTGTGAAGAAGTTCTTGTGCACATTTGTGCGGAACTTCCTATGCTTCAGTTTGTAGCCATTTTCCCTTGTCCTATCACCACGCACCACTGAAAAGAGTCTGGCCTCATCCCTTTGCCTCCCGCACCTTAGGTATTTATAGACATTAATAAGATCCCCCGTCTTCTTTTCTCAAGGCTGAACAGACCCACGTCACTCAGCCTTTCCTCATAAGAGAGGTGCTCCAGACCCTTTATCATCTTCATGGCCCTCTGCTGGACTCTTTCCAGAAGATGCCTGTCTTTTTTGTACTGGGGAGCCCAGAACAGGACACAGTACTCCAGGTGAGGCCTTACCAGGGCAGAGTAGAGGGGGGAGGATCACCTCCCTTGACCTGCTGGCCACGCTCTTTTAAACACACACCAGGATGCCACTGGCCTTCTTGGCCACCAGGGCACCCTGCTGGCTCATGACCAACCTGTTTTCCACTAGGACACCCTGCTCTCTCTCTGCAGAGCTCCTCTCCAGAAGGTCATCCCCCAACCTGTACTGGTACACGCGGTTATTCCTCCCTAAGTGCAAGACTCTACACTTGCTTTTGTTAAACCTCATCTGGTTCCTCTCTGCCCAATTCTTCAGCCTGTCCAGGTCTCGCTGAATGGCAGCACAGCCTTCTACTGCGTCAGCCTTTCCTCCCAACTTCATATCATCAGCAAACTTGCTGAGGGTAGACACTATCCCCTCATCAAGGTCATGGATGCAGATGTTGAACAGACCAGACCCAGCACCGACCCCTGAGGAACACCCCTAAATACAGGCCTCCAACTGGACTCTGCATTGCCTATCACAACCAAATTCTAATAAAATATTAAGTATCAAAGACAGATACAGGACACTAGTGACTGTTTATATCTCTACAGCACAGAATGAACCAGTGAAAAGTTACTTGCATTCAACTTCAGAGACAATGGCCAGCTATTAATGCAATATGCATTAAAAACCTAAAACTGCAGTCTAAAGTAATCTTATTTTTTCTAATAATTTATCAACTTATAAAATACCAAATTTAAGTAAAAGTCACAGCAACCTTTTCCACGGATTGTCATATTAGGTCCATGCCACCCTGAAAATCCTCAGATATACCATCTAAGTAAGAGGGAACATTTCTCACATACTTAAGCAAACAACAGTGTGAAAGAAGGAGATGTTGACCAGGATGTGAATGAAGCTGAGTCATTCTTCCAGAGAACTCTCTAAGCACTTGGTAAGTTTAACTACTTCAACAACTCCAACATAAACTATGTTTTCTTTGAAATTAGAATCTCAACAACATATCATAGGATCAGAACAACTTTCTGTGAAAGATGAATATACGTTGGCTAAGAAGACAAATACAGAAATAAAATGAGAGCAGCTTTCCACAAGTATTTATTGGGAGCAAACAGTTATGTTATGGTTACCACAACAGAAAAGTGAATCTCCATTCATTTATGTCTATATTTACTTTGTCTTTCTTAAGGTAACTGAAGACTGTACTATAACTGGGAGAGAAGAAAGATATTGCAGTTAAAGAAGAAACTGCAGATTAAACACAGAGAATCTGTGCTAGCTTTCAGCTGTAAACACTCCTACTACCACAGCAATACCAACAATTAGTCTTAAAACCAGAAAATGCATGAGGAAACACTCAGATACTACAGGCTGAAAGAAAAAATCTCTTTGGCCTTAGAAACAATGCTTATTTCTTTCTTGATGGCCACCATTTCTTTTATATTTCTGTTTATCATTGCCGGAACATTTTCAGATGCATTCACGTGAACAATTTCTAGAACTTTGTAATTTCTTTATCAGTTTGGTTGGACATTGTAGAAGAGGTTTATATTTTAAGTGTACACATTGTGTTTGGAAAAAACCGTGCCTGCTTTGCTTCTAAGTATCCCTTCAAAAATACTTCCTTTGAGCTTTACCATGTACTTAAAAAGATAGCAGTATGAACCCCATGCCACCCTCTGTGGTTAGAAAAGCCCTGAAACATATTCTTATGCCTATTTCTGTTCTGTGTGATACATCAAGTCTCACTGTCTTTAGTAAGAATTTACGTGAGTCAAAGTAAGCATGTCTTTAAGTTACTCTGCATGAGAATGTTTTTCTACATCAGGTTTAAGGTGCTACCATTTTCAATTACTAATTGTTTTCAAAAACATCTTCCTTTATATCTTGACACCATCAGATTTTCTAATGTTTCCATGTACTGAGTGCACGGAATACACAACCACAGATCTCATGCCTTACATGAAAAGTGGCTTAAGAAAATGGTCAGGAATGGTCTTCTTTATCCATACATCTTAATAAACTAAACATTTTTTTCAACTATTATTTTTGGAATAACAGTGGCCAATTAGGAAATAGGGCATGGGTGCCTAACCTTATGGCTTGCCTGGGCTGCACAGGAATTGCCAAGGGCCACATATAATATATATATAATACAGTTAATGTATATAAGTAACAAAACGTTTTTTATAAAGTATTTTTTATTAAAACACATAAAACGGGGAGCAACAAAAACAAAACTAGTGGAATGTTTGACCTTGTTTTTGTGAAACTAATTCATCAGGCCAATCTGATGGCAATGGTTGCCATTCCTAGTGATTTTCAAGGTGTTTATCAAAGATTTTTGATGAAATATTACTCTTCCTGTGCTTCATCCTTGACGATAGTTGTTCACTAATGTACATACCACCAAAAAGTGATGACATGAATAAGGCATGGCTGTGAAGCACAGGATATTTTTCTCTGATAAGAGAGGGCTTATCAAAGTCTGGTAAAGAGACATGACCAAATTTTTCTTTGAGTTGAATGTCTGATTGCAACTCTGTAAGTTCCATGTGAAAATTTGCAAGTAATGTATTTATGTCAACTGAAAATGGAGTCGCAAATACAGAAAAATATGATGTTTTTTTGGAGGTCTTGAAACTTATTCTCAAAATCCTTTATCAAAATGGAAAGCAAGGCTGCGTATTTTTTACTGTTCATAGGACTGTGTTTAGCCAATGTAGCAAAATGCATGAAATTATTACTTGAGCTTGCAAGAATTTAAGTTTAATTTCAAACACTGTTGTAGTCCAAAACATAGTACAGATAATGATGTTTTCACCTTGAAGATGCATGTTTAACTCATTTAAATGAGCGGTCAAATCCACTAAAAAGGCTAAATCTGTGAGCCATTTTTAATCTTCACATTCTGGCACAAATTTTCTTTTTGATTCCGTAAAGGACAGGATTTCACTTTGCAAAGTCTGTTGGCATTTTATCCTGACTTAGGCACCTTCCTTCAGAAAGGTAAATGATCCCCATAATCAGCATCCATACTTTTAAGGAACTCCTAGAACTGGCAGTGATTTCAGTCCCTTGGACTTTATGAAATTCATAGCTATGAGGATGATTTGCGTGACATTATCCACTTTTAAAGCTTTTGTACATAAATTTTCTTGATCTCTGATGCAGTGATATTTCATCAGATGTGAGTTGCTGGTGGTAATTGCATTATTTTCTATTAATTTTATAAGTCCCTCTTTTTTTTTTTTTTTTTACCATCACCTGGGCACCATTGGTAGCTATACCAGATATGTTGATAAAGGTTAAAGAAAATTGCTTTAATGTATTTTTTTTACTGCTTTATACAAATCAAGAGATTTAGCTGTATCTTTCACTGGCACCAAAGAAATCATTTCTCAGCAGCTTTACTCTCCAAATTTTTTATTTTTTTGATAGGTTTTCCTATTTCTTCAGTTCACCTGACTAAACCTGGTGAACAAACTAATTTTAGAATTTTATTTATTTTTTTTTTTTAAATCAGGACACATTATATATGTCACACTTTCCATACATGGCTTAAAGAACTCACCATCAGGAAATGGTTCTGATTTTTTTTGCAATCAGACTTACTATCATGTAACTAGCTTTTATAACAGAGTCCATTTGAGTTTTAATGTTTTTTGAAGTATTTTGTTGAGGTAACAGACTTTTTTCAGTTCCACTATTTTGTCTTTACGAAGCATTCTTTGATACGCATCAAATTTGGCAGTGTGTTTCTGCATATAATGTCTTCACAAACTGTCATATTTGAAAACTGATACAATTTCCCTGCAAATAAAGCATAGTGCCATACTATTTATCAACACTGCACTGCGCCCTCTCCATGTCCTGGGGCCAGGCGGGGCTGCTCGGAGGGGGCACAATGAGAAAGCAGCAGGGGGTGTGGGCCACACTGTCACCTGTACTGAGCTGCATGTGGCCTGCAAGTTGGACATGCCTGATAATAGAGGCATCCAAAAAAAAAAAAAAAAACCAACCAAAAAACCAACAACATCAACAACAAAAACCCACAATCTGTAGCTCGAGTACATATTCTCACCAAGGTACTTATGCAAGTGCACAAACCAATTCCAACAGAAGTAAAAGTACATATCTGTCAGAGTCAGACGCAACTTACAGTAAATCAAGCAAACATGCTCACAGATAGCATTTCGGACATGCTAATCCTCTATATATTAGGACAGCATGGCACAAAGTTTTGTAATGATATGAATGAGACCCAAATTTGACACTTGCAAATGTCAGTACTCATAACACCATACATCCTGAAAACAGAAAGATGACTTTTAAAGAAGGTTGTAGCAAACTGGATCAAGTCAGACTGACTTAAAGACCAAGCAGCATCTAAACAATTTAGCAGCAAGGCACTTTTATTTAGCTCTGTTAATAGACCAGAAAAAAAAAAAAAAAAAAGGTACTTGAAAATGGATTTTAAGTAATATAATGTTATAAATCATAAATCTATAAATCATAAATGCAATTCCATGCAAAACATTTTTTTGTCAACAATACACATACGTAGATATCGTGTCTTATAAAAAAAACTCCACTATCACCGCCTTGAAGGATTTCAATACCTTTATTTCAAACTTCATTTTTCAGGAGTCTGTAATTTAGACATAAAAAACCACACTTCAGGATGTCACCCTACATTCAGAGGTTTTAGCCCAAAAGCATTCTTCCAGTTTGATTTGGTTTAAATTGCACTCTTTTCAAATTACAAATTTGTCAAAGACAAACTCTGGTTTTACTTCCTTGAAATATACTTTTGCTACTCAAAAACAGCTCTGAATTCCCCTACTCCATTTAATTTTTAAGTAAATAGATATAACTAAATTTAATATTAAATTTTATGTTAATTTACCCCTCAAGCACACTCAGTAAAATGAAAACAGACTATACAAGTCAATGACAAATTCCATCTAAGAACTTACACAGATTACAAAATTAGCTGCTGAACATACATACTTGCTAGTCTTCTATAAAGATATCTAATATTGTTCAGTATGTAAAAGTACACTGTTCCAACAATGTTTGTCTTTTTGTTGCTATATACTTCTATTTTATCCACCTCAGCAGTTTCCTCTATTTTCTATTTCAACTTCAATGAACAGTTGCATCTGCTTGTTCCATGTACTCCTAAGCCATATGATTTGCAATCAAGAAAATTCATGCTTTCTCAAATCGTTCTGTTATCTTGGTCTGAAGATCCAATGAATTTTTCAGAACTTGGAACCTCAGCTCCATTGTGACAATTTTCCACAGCTCACTTACAATATGTAATAATAACTTTGTTTGCATTTCAATATATCTTTCCTATTAGGCTCGCCCCAGTTCAGCTCCTCATTTCGGTATGAGGAAGATCCTCATTTCCATCAACTTTTGCACTACTGAAAGTTAGTGTTGTTCTTTATTGACTTAGTGTTGCTCCTTGACACAACAGAAAGCAGCTTTCCAGCGGCTTTTCCTCTATGCCAAATTCTGGTTTATATCACTATAAATGATCAACAATATGGATTTACCAGTATCCTTCAAAGGACAACTTGCAAGCCTTATTTCACATTAATTTCTTTAACAAGACAGTGTTGTTCTTGCAGATTATCCCTCAATAGCTTAAACGAGTGATATAACAGCTTATAATACATAGTTAGCATCCTACTAAATTTCTCTCAAGAGAACTTCAAGGAGAGAGACGGCAACTGTTCATCTGAAATGGACCAGGTAAGACAGGGGAAATAAGAAACGATCCCAGTTTAAAAGTCTCATCCATATATGCAGCAATTTCAAATGTAACTCCCAACTGCACACGAGCTTCAAGATTTTAGTAGACTGCACCTGCTATACCTCAATAATTGTTGCAATGAATAACACTCCATTTTGATTGTCTTTTGTACGCTTTATTTTCACACAAAAAAAAACTCTCTTGCCTAATTATACATTTATTCTGTAGCCCCATAGCATTCTATCCTGTTATACTTCAGTAGTGCAAAAGGCAGTAAGATCTCATAAATGAAAGAATTGATACAGTGAGCATAATTTACATACCTTATCTAGATCAGATATGTAAACTTAATCCCTTTTCTATTTATTTGCTCCTTCCTGTACACCTGGGTCACACTCCCATCATTAACTGAGGAGACCTAACCATACGTTCCCATTATCCAATCAACAGAAATGAAAGTGCCAAATTCTTCAGTTTGATGACCTCACAAGAGGTCAGCTGACAAACTGGATATATTCACTTCCGCTTTCAGATATTTCTTGCTTTCCACTTGTAACAGCTGCATTTTTAGCAAAACAAAAAATCCATTTCACTTAGCCAATCTTCATTACTGTTCCCTGCTTCATATACTTTTTAACTGGTGCTATCATTACAAGTTCCAAAGTTCTCAAAAGTAATGGACAGAATCCTAAGTCATCTGCTTTCCTGTGTTTTTTGCAGGAAGCCATAGAAACCTGAAAAACTACAGCAGTAACAATTTCCATCTTAAAATCTTATCCATAATGATATATTATACACTTAGTCAAGTAACTGAAAAGGCATTTTAGTGTGAAAGGAGAAGGAAAAAGAAATATAAGTCCAGATGCTAGAATCTCACAACAAAAAAGACTCCAAGCAGTAGCCTCTTGTGCAGTTCCTTGAATATTAAGATAACAAATATCACTTAATAATTGATTGCTTGTGATGCAGTCAGTAATGCCAGACACATTATTTTAGTTTTATTATTAAACAAAAGAATAAGTCAACATTGAATTTAAAAAATTGCTTATTTGTTTGAAGCTGTACAAATGCCTCTATTTTTTACTAGCCATAGGAGTACGTAATTCTTTATAGGAGAAAAGATTCTTCTGCTTAAACATTGATTACGACAGCAGTTAAGCTTTATTCTTCATTTGTTCTTTTACTTTGAGATAATCTAACTTGACTACATTGAATCTGAACTAAAACACACTCTTTCTGCACATCAGGACAAAAGCCTAGGTTCCCAAGCTAAATAAATGGTCCCACTACAAACCTTTGCCTAAAATTGTGTTCCACTTTTATTTCCTAAGTAACCCAAGTCCACAAATCTTAGCTACTCTCTGCTCCATGTCCCTGTATTATTTTCTGGTTAACACCCACTCTTCAAAATGCTATCACATAGTATCTCCAAAACAAATTTGTATCTCTCTGATTGTTAAGCCCTAAAGCAAAATGTTTGAAGATGAGCCTAATTAGGTAGGATCATCTAATGCACTGAATCCCTAAATCACAGAATCTCTTACACATGTACATAGCTAAGAAAACTCTTTAGATTATAGATGTAAAATCTGTGTGTTCCTTGATGCAAACTTGTCATGGTATGTACCATGCCTATAAATCAAATTAGCTAATTTAACAAAGAGCATTTGGTAGGAAACATTCAGTATTCCTGCCTGTGGGCTGTCCTGTAGCATAAAACAATGACTTATTAAATACATTTAACCTACATGAGAGCAGTTAAAACATCACAAGTTTGATTCACCTTTTTGAGACTGCTTCCTCTGAATATAGAATAAATATTATCCATACAAGATGTGTACAAGACCATACATTTACTAAGCCTTGACAATTTACTAAGTGACAGAATAGAACAAAATGTATACCAACTGCAAACTATTTAGAAAAACCCAGCAATCAAAGAAAATCTACAGCGAAGGTTATTCTATTAAAATAGCTTCTATTACCTTGATGCACCAAGTTACTTAACCACGTCTAATTTTATGAACATGAATAATCCCCTGAAGTCAAATGACTACTCATTCAAAGTGAGACACATGCTTAAGTACCTTAATGAACTGAAGCCTGTAATTGCCTGCAGTTGTTTCTGTTAATTTTGCTCTAAGGGAAAAGAAGAAAAAAAAAGCTTTTTTTTTAATTTTTTTTATTTTTTGCCAGTGAAAATGTGGTATCAAAATGCTTTTATCACTGTAGAAATGAATTTTATTTCACCTACTTTTGTTGTTGTTTTTTAAAGTTCGTGTTTCCACCTACAGTTTGAGGCAAGGAGTTTACCAAATTAGATACAATGAAGTAAAATATATTTTAAATGAGAAATAAATGTGTTTGCTTATTTTTCTCTTCCATTTGTTTATAGAAGATCTTTGCTCAAGTATGAAGCATAAGACTTGGAAATGACAGGGGATACCTGCTACTTCAAGTAGCTGATAATTTACTTATTGGATAGTCATAAACTGGAAGAGCATAATGATGAATGGAACGAACAGAAAAAGAAGCTTCACTTCAGAATCATTCTGCATGACAGGAAGCTTTACAGTGCTTGCAAGAATTAGCATCTGAGGCTAAAAATGCCAACAAAGATGAATAAAACAGCGTAAACACAGAAGACTTTGCAGGATTACAGTCTTCTATTTTCTGGATAACTTCTGAGAATAACATCTATACTAGACTCATACCTATAAAATACAAACACACAGCAATGCTAGCCTGTAGTTCTCAGCTAAAGTTTTTTATTAAAAAGACTGTAAAGGCTTTTCAAGTCTTTGTAACAAATGATTTGGACATGTGCTTTTTCTCTTTTTACCCTGAGAATCCAAACATTTCCTTATATAAAGGCAACCTGGGTATAGCCCAAATTTGCCCACATGGCTAAAAGTCATTTAAATATACCCATAAGGTTAGTAATTTTACTTTTGGAATTATATCCAAGGGTTCTGAATAAAATTCACACTGGTGTATTTACTTACAAAAAGGAATTGCTAAAACTTCCCTCACGTCAGTGTCTCGAATTCATTATCTGAGTTCAAGTACCACTCCTGAATTGTAAAGGAGAAAGGGGAACAGGCAAGGAGGGTTTCAGGGATATATACGAGGGCTGCTATGAAAGTAATTTCTCCCATTTTATTATGGTGGTCCATGACATCAGAGATGGATGTTGGTAGTAAGCCAGTACGGGTTGAACCTTTCTGACAACATTCCATTACATTTGGTTGTCGTGCGACAGATGGCAGCAGAGGGGCAGTCTGATCAAATGGTGCCTGGCACGGAAGTGCGTCTGAAGCAAAGGTGTGTCATTTAATTCCTTCATGTAGAAAAAATTGCACCCACTGACATTCACAGACACTTGCTGAGCATTTATAGAGACCGAACAGTGGATGTGAGCACAGTGAAGTGGTGGGTGATGTGATGTGTTTCAGCAGTGGCAACAGTGATAGAGTGTCACCTCCACTGGTGCAGATTTTTATGAGCGCAACATGCAGGCTCTTGATCTTTGTTGTCAAAAATGCATCGCTACTGGTGGTTTTACATAAGTACTGGTACTTATGTTGAAAAATAGAGTTTTGTAGCTAAGAATTTGCTCTATCAAACAGTGCTACTATGCTTTTTGTATCTGGTGTGGTTTTGATGGAAATAAATTCTAAAATCAATACAACATGAAAAAAACGGAGGTGAAGGGGAACTGTTCAATAGTAGCTTAACCTGCTTTCCCCCACCAGATTACCTAGCAGAGAGAAATACGCTATTAAGCTAACACAAGTATGACTTTATCATGCATAAATTTCAAACAGTATATCCCATGCTCCTGAGAATATCCTTCTTCTGCAAGTCTTCCTATGTGTGTCTAGGTAAGATGCACAAGGTTGCTCTCACAGCAACACAGGTAATTCATAATTACCATCTGAGATTAATGTGCTTAAAATACCTTTTCAAATGTTTGCCGAATAAACCTGTCCCAACTTCACTGAAATCTATGAAGAAATACCAGTAATTTCCTTATTACTATATTTACTCACAGTTTTCCCCTGAGAAAGGAAAGGAGGAAACTAACCTGATGTTCCACTTCAAACTATGTTCTTGGAACAACTTCAGTGTTAGAATTTCTGCTAAGATGATCATTGCTTTCAATTTTCCCCTGAAGCCACAACTATTTGTGACCACAATTTCTCAAACTAATGCACCAAACTTTAAACTTTTAAGAAAATGCCACGAACAAATCCAAATAAATTAAGTATGCACCTGCTCCCATACTTCATTCTTCTCTGTATTCAGCAAGTTTGTCGAGTTCTCTTGTTAACTAATGGTCTGAATCACATCCTGATTTAAAAAAGAAATAATCCGCAAATAGTTCCTCAAAAAATCCCTGGCTTTTTATTTCAGAAGTTTTATAACTAAACAGTGTTCAATTCCTGCAATAACTCTAGATTGTTTCCACCCATGCAAAAAAATCCCAGCCCACTTACTGTACAATTTTATACATAAAATGTGTAACGCTATTTTCCAACTGAAAACAAAAACAACATGAAGTGTAGAGTTCACGCTAACTCTAGAGAAAAAGAAGCCCAATATATCTTGTTCAAACACTAAATGAAATCAGAAAAGCTCATGAGGAGCAGGAGGGGAAGTTCAACCTTCAAATGAACTATTACAACTGGCAAAAGTAAATTAAGGGCCTTAAGCGGTGCAAGAAGAGAAGGATGTGAGGCTTGAAATCCTGCAGCATTTTTACAATAGCTTTACACAATTCATTCATTTCCAGATGACGAAGAGCAACTTGACAGATGAGACAAGAGCAACTGAAGAGCAACACAAAGGCACCCTCACTACAAATTTGTCATCTTTCCATCTTTTTGTGTTCCCATTAATGAACTTTGGTGAAACAGTAAAGGAAAAAGTCAAGCATTTAAAAACCCCTCATACTAGTCTGTCCAGAAAGAAATTCACCTTATTTAAAGCATATTTTCCTTTATTCTAAAATATTTTCATTAACACATCGCATTCCAGAATCTCCACTATTTTTCTTCATCCCCACATACACACAAACATAGCCCCAAGGAAATAATCACTTTTCCTGTTTACGTAAAATAATTATGCAGGATTTCCTGAGAACATGATTTTCAAATTAGGGGCAAACCAAACTGAAGAGTCTCTGTTTCCTTTACCACAGGAAATGTTATAGATTTGGTTTTAAACTCAATTTATATATCAATTAAAAAGCTGGAAGTTCTTATCTGTGACTGAGCTGTGGTAACTTTTGAAGGTTGGGGAAAACAATGCTCCAGCAAGTATTTAGTTGTTGAAAATATCTTTTAGAAATGTTAAATTTAATAGCTCTCTAGTGCATGTCTGGGATTTCTTTGTAATCTTCTTGAGTAATGTGTAATATTTTGGCCAAGTCCCAAACCCACTCAGTTAGCAGTAGTAGAGAAAAGGAAAGGCTATAAAGTGAATTTGTTGTCTCTTTTTTTTTTATTAGTTTTAGAAACTTTAAACATTAAAGAAACCTTGCTTTACATTAACTTCATCCTGTTGTTGCATTCCAGAAATTTAGTGCAGATCTGCATGTGCTCCGTATGGATCTTCCCATAGCTGCCCTACCTGGCCTAAGCAAACAGCGTGCATGTGCTGACCAGCTGTGAAGAACAAGAGTGGGGAGAGGGGAAACAACAGAGCTTTGGACTTGGAAAGCAGAGTGCTGAATTTCCTGGCTTACCCTGTGGCTCACTTAATGGCTTCAGTCAGGTGACTGAAAAAGGCAAGTAAATTACACAGGAGCAGGCACTGGATGTCAAGCAATACATTACAGCCATGCAGTACTCCAATTTCCTCCTCTGATCACTGTAGCCTCAGTTTAAGTGAGCTACGTTCTAGCTAGACAGATTTTCAATTTTGCATCTCCACGTGCTGCATTTCCACGAGAGGAGAGTATGATGCCGCAAGCCCATATATTCCTCCTCATTTTAGCACGTTTGTATTCTTAATTTTATTGACAAAATAAACTGAAAGAGCAATAGTGGCTTAACAATAAAATTTCCTTTCCTACTCACGAGATGTAAATGTGATACAGCTCAGTGGAGATTGATGATTATTGAAAAAATCAGGTACGTGCAGTTCGATGAACAATGATAAAGATTCATTTCTTATAAAGTATTTTCTATACACTGAAAAGAGGCTTTAATAATGAACGATACTTTTTAACGCTAACCTGAATTTGCAGTAAGGTATGTTCTGTAAGTGAATATCAAATATTGGCCTCATGGATATTACAGGATTAAAGGAAAAGCAGAGCTTGCATTTACTCTTAGTTATTGGTACACGCATCAGGAAGAATGATGAAAAACAAATTCTTAACTTCTAGCATTCAAATTACCACTTCCAGCATCTCTGTTTTCTTCAATACATTTCCCCCATTCTATTTTCTATTGGTGGCTCATACTTATAAAGGATGCACACAGAAAAGAAATCACTGCAGTACAAATTGCTGTTGAGCAGGAAAGCTAGGTCCAAATAGCATGCAGACTTGCTTGCCTACTGCTCTTTTTCTGGGCATTTGTTTGAAGGGCACAATTCTTACCTGGTATTTTATGTCCTGTCACATGCATTGGCAATGTTATAATTTCAGATTTGATGCTTCCCAGCTATAGCAGATTTTTAAATCATCAACATAGAAAAGCAGCTGTATGCAATATGGGTTCATCTCTTCCTTCAAATATTTTTTTATAAAAAAAAAAAATGTGCTAATCCTCAATGGCAAAAAGCAGTACCATATTAATTCACATGTGGCAATCACAACATCATCTCTGCCTGAACTGGAACTGCCATCATACCATTACTCAATCTCCAACCACTGCCAGTTCCACTGTAGCCACTTTCATAATGGTTCCGGAGACACTCAGTCTGCGGTATTTCTAATTCTCATTGCAAATATTTTACATATATGCTTTAAGACATTTTTGAAGTATGGCATCAGAATTACAACTACAATGGGTTTAAATACCATTTCAAATATAACGGATACGATGTTTGTCTCTAAGGGCTTTGGACATGCTAAAACGCCTGCATATCCACTGGAAAGTGAGTTTAGAGCTTGGAAGCAGGGTTATCAGAAGTACTTTTGGGGTAGGCATGTCAAGGAAAACATCTCTTGGTGGAATTACAGCAGATGGTAAAGTGAATGCTCGCATTATGCCAAGCCACATACTAAAAATGAGATCTCCCAAAAATTATAAGGTTGGCTTAAAAGCCATGAGATATTCTACAAAAGAAACCATTTATATTTTTCTCTTGCTGGGTTTTGGAGCTTCAGGGAGACAGTGCCTTCTCTTCCTGATGCGATGATACATTGCTATGAGTTCAGTGAGTCTAATACAAATTACAGAAAAATACAAAATACCAATTACATCCAGACAGTTACATTTCACTAAATCAAGAACAGCATCTTGACTCCCCTAAGGAGTTGAAATCAAAGATGCAAAAATCAATTAACTGAGTAGGTTTTTACTAAAACGGTGGGCAGAAAAACACAACCCTCAGCCTGCTGCCGAATCAACTTGGGTGACTGTGAAGGAGTCAAGTGTTTTCCCACTTTTTACACTAAAGTAATTTTTGGAACTCATGTGGAAAAAGTAAGAAAAAAAACAGCTAAATGGACACAAAATACATGAATTTTGATAAATCTCGTGATTATTATTCTGCCTCTCTCAGGATTTTCAGGACTTGGTACACTAATGCCAAGCAACGATATGATCTGTACATCTGTTAACGTTCAGACATCAAAACCTCATTTCCATAATGTTACCAAGAACGTATAACCCGTAGCCCACAGGCTGCATGCAGCCCAGCACAGCTCGCAATGTGGCCCACCCCCTGACCCGCGATTTAAAGGCAGTGGCTCTGCCCCACAGAGCAGCCCCAGGCACGCTCCCATTGCTCAGCAACAACCAGACCACCAGCGCGCTATTCATGGAATCACAGAAACATAGGGGTTGGAACGGACCTCCAGAGATCATTGAGTTCAACCCCCAGCCAAAGCACAGGTAGGTGTCCAGGCAGGTCTTGAACATCTCCAGAGAAGGAGACTCCACAACCTCCCTGGGCAGACTGTTCCAGTGCTCCGTCACCCTCACCGTAAAGAAGTTCTTGCACACACTTGTGCAGAACTTCCTATGCTCCAGTTTCTGGCCATTTCCCCTTGTCCTGTCTCCACACACCACTGAAAAGAGTCTGGCCTCGCCACTTTGCCCCCCACACCTTAGATATTTATAGACCTGGATCAGGTCCCCTCCCAGTCTTCTTTTCTCAAGGCTAAATAGACCCAGTTCACTTAGCCTTTCTTTCACAAGGGAGATGCTCCAGGCCCTTCACCATCTTTGTGGCCCTCTGCTGGAGATGGCATCCAGCACAAGGTGTTCCATCACCTTTCCAGGGACAGAGGTGAGGCTGACTGGCCTGTAATTACCTGGATCTTCCTTCTTGCCCTTTTTGAAAACCAGAGTGACATTGGCTATCCTCCAGTCTTCAGGCACCTCCCCCATTCTCCAAGACCTCTCGAAGATGATAGGGAGTGGTTCAGCAATCACGTCTGCCAGCTCCCTCTGCACCCGTGGATGCACCCCATCGGGTCCCATGGGTTTATGAACATTGGTGCTGCCTAGGCGCTCTCAGACCGTCTCTTCCCTGACTAAAGGGAAGTCTTCCATTCCTCAGACTCCCTCCCTAACCTCCGGGGTCTGGGATTCCTGAGGGAGAGCTTTTTCACTGAAGACAGAAGCAAAGAAGGTGTTCAGTATCTCCACCTTCTCAGCATCCCCCGTTACCAGAACATCTCCCTCACCTAGCAGGGGACCCATATTCTCCCCAGTCTTCCTTTTACTGTTAACATACTTAAAAAAAACCTTTTTTATTATCCTTTATCACCTTTGCCAGATTCAATTCTAGGTGGGCTTTAGTCTTCCTCGTTGCATCCCTGCAGGCCCTGACAAAATTTCTATATTCTTAACAAGTAGTCAGACCCTATTAAACAGCTATTAACGCTGTGTCAACTGAAACCAGGGCATGGGGAGGGCAGTGCTTTGCAGTGCTGACTCAAGTGATGGCAAATAATTGTATGCATTTTGATACGTTGGCTAAACACATAGCTTTGAACAGCAAAGACTATGCAGCCGTGCCTTCTGTTTTGATAAAGGAATTTGAAAATAGAAATCATAGAATCCTTAGAGTTGGAAGGGACATTTAAAGGTCATCTAGTCCAACTCCCCTGTAATG
Organism: Pavo muticus; assembly: GCA_016647715.1. NCBI lineage: Eukaryota > Metazoa > Chordata > Aves > Galliformes > Phasianidae > Pavo > Pavo muticus. The sequence goes on from JACDJE010000061.1 coordinate 1,342,695, forward strand.
AACAGGGACATTCACAACTAGATCAGGTGCCCAGAGCCCCCTCCAGCCTGGTGTTAAATGTCTCCAGGGACAGGGCATCCACCACATCTCTGGGCAACCTATTCCAGTGCCTCACCAACCTCACTGCAAAAGACTTTTTCCTTATATCCAACCTAAAACCACCTCTTTAAGTTTGAAACCATTTCACCTTATCTTGCCACCACAGGCCCTGCTAAAGAGTCTGTCCCCTTCTTTCTTACAGCCTCTCTTTAGATACTGAAAGGTCCTCCTGTAGCCTTCTTGTCTCCAGGCTCAACATCCCCAGCTCTCTCAGCCTGTGCTCATTGGATCATTTCTGTGGCCCTCCTCTGGACATGCTCCATCAGGTCCACATCTCTCCTGTACTGAGGACTCCACTTCTGGACTCCAGGTGAGGTCTCATCAGCACAGAGTAGAGGGGCAGGATCACCTCCCTCAACCTATTGGCCATGCTGCTTTGGATACAGCCTAGGATACAGTTGCCTTTCTAGGCTACAAGGGCACATTCTGGCTCATGTCCAGTTTGCCATCCACCAGTACCTCCAAGTCCTTTTCAGGAGGGCTGGGCTTAATCCTTTCATCCCCTAGTTTGTATTGGTAGTATTGGTAGTGGGGGCTGCCTCAACCCAGGTGCAAGATCTTGCACTTGACTTTCTTGAACTTCATGAGGTTACCCTGGGCCCACTGTTCAGCCTGAGGTCTCTTTGGATGGCATCCTGTCCCTCAGGGATGTTGACTGCAAACCACACTTCGGGATTTTAAGACTGCCAAAAAAAAAAAATAAATCATCAATTTCATTTGCAAGACCATTTTCAGTCAACATAAATACAATACCCACAAATTTTCAAATGGAACATATAGAGCTGCAATCAGACATTCAACTCAAAAATCTGATTATGTCTCTTTACTGGACTTTCATAATCCCTATTTAGCAGAGAAAAATATCCTCCACTTCAGAAACACAACTTATTTATGTCATCGCTTTTTGGCAGCACACACATTTTGAACAATTATTGTCAAGGATGAAGCACAGGAAGGGTAAACTCTCATAAAAAATGTGTGACGAACATCTTGAGAGCTTACTGAGAATTGCAGTCACTGCTATCAGACCAGACTGGTGTGTTAGTTTCACAAAAACAAAGTCAAATATCCCACTAGTTGTATGTTTTTGTTCCTCTCTTTTTTTAAAAAATGTTTTAAGAAAAATATTTTAAATAAAAAAGTTTTGCTACCTGTATAGTAACAATATTGTATATTTTGTGAGGGCTGCTCCAAAAATAATGCCTCCTGTATTATGTTGGCCAATAACATCAGAAGCAGATGTTGGTGGTATGACAGTAGAAGTTGAGCCTTCCAAACAATATTTTGTTATGTTTTGCTCTGTGTGACAGATGGCAGCAGAGGGGCAGTCTGATCAAATGGTGTCTGACATGGAAGCGTGTCTAAAGCAAAGGTATGTCATTGAATTCCTCCATGTGAAAAAAACTGGAGACCAAATAGTGGACAGTGAGGTAGTGTGTGGTGCATTTCAGCAGTGGTGACAGTGGATCAGCTTCACTGGTGCAGATTTTTATGAGCGCAGCATGCATGCTCTTGTTCTTGGCTGTCAAAAATGCATAGCCAGTGGTGGTGACTATGTTGAAAAATAGTTTTTCATAGCTGAGAATTTGCTCTATTAATGATGTTATTCCGCCCTTCATATCTGGTGTAGTTTCGATGGAAATAAATAGGAGGCACTTATTTCGGAGTGACCTATGTATATGCGGCCCCAAACAATTCCTGTTTACTAAATGCAGCCCAGGCAAGCTGAAAGGCTGTACACACGTGATGTTACATTCCACAGAGTTGATAGGCACTGGGTATACAGCATGTTCTCTGGTTTTCTTAAACTCTGCATATTACTGAACATTTTAAATAAATCTATTTTTTTTCCTAATTGTATTGTTTCAACTTGTCTTCCCATGTGAAATTCATGAACCCTAGCACAGAGGTTTATCAACAGGTCCTGCATGTCCTTGAGATTACAGTTAACAAAGGCCAAGTATATCCTGAGCTGCATTAAAAAAGAGGTGGCCAGCAAGAAGAGGGAGGTGATTCTCCTCCTCTCTACTCAGCTCTTGGGAGGCTCCATCTGGAGTACAACATCCAGGCCCCCAGCACAAGAAAGATGCAGAGCTCTTGGAATGGATCCAGAGGAGGGCCACTAAGATGATCAAAGGGCTGGAGCACCACTCCTATGAAGAAAATTTGAGGGAAGTGGGCTTGTTTAGCTTGGAGAAGAGAATGAAAGAATTGCTCATTCTACCCTAAGGTACCCTAACAACCCACCACTAAATCATGTCCCTGAGCACCACATCAAAACAGTTTTTATACACATCCAGAGATGGTGACTCAACCACCTCCCTGGGGAGCCTATTCCAGTGTTTAACAACCCCTTCTGCAAAGAAGTTCTTCCTGATATCCAACCTAAACCTTTCCTGGTGCAACTTAAGGCCATTTCCCCTCATCCTGTCACCTGCCCAGAGAGGTTGTGGATGCCCCATCCCTGGAGGCATTCAAGGCAAGGCTGGAGGTGGCTCTGGGCAGCTTGGTCTGGTGGTTGGCAACCCTGCCTACAGCATGGGGGATGAAACTAGATGATATTTAAGGTCCTTTTCAACCCAGGCCATTCTATGATTCTGTGATTATAAATTTTACTTGAATGATGAATTAAGCCTTGTGAAGATGATCAGTTCAGTAGGCAAAATCATCTGAAAGTATTTCCCTTTTGATTCCTGTGAACATTCACCATCTGCAAGCAGAGATTCTCTTTGATAACAGGCCCTGTCCAGTGTTTATAATAAGTACTGTGTTAATAATACCTACTGTATCTATTACGCACTACAGAAACATATACTCAATGAATTCATTAGCAAATGAAGGAAAGTAGAGCAGAAGCATGGCAGCATGCAGGCAAGATTTGTGCTAGATTATGAAAAAACTACATTTGTGCATATATCTACCTTTCAGCCCAGTGTTTTCTAAAGTCACAGCCTGCTGAAATTTCTTTCAGAAATCTTGCAGAGAAATGTGAGGAAACCGCACAGTAGCAGTTTCCTTACTGAACCTGGAGACCTTGGAGAAAGAAGTAATAAACCAGAGCTAAGAAATGTGCAAATATCAAGTGAACTTAAACAATATATATGTATATGTATAGAATTCTGTCATTCTATGATTCTATATCAAGCAAATTATATGCCAGTGTTTACCTAACAGAAGAAACATAAGTACATCCCTCAAAAGAAGCAGAGAATGAGCAGTACAAAGACATTGACTTAGATGTCTTTCCTTGTTCTACAAACTACAGTGTAGGGCACTATCAATTTAAATAACGCTATATGAGAAACAAGGTGATCAACTGTTTGAATATAACCCAAAGGAGTTATGAATGTAAGACTACTGTCCAGTGTTTATATGATCCCAATATAATCTGTAATCCAGATACTGAGAAAATTAGTTTATCAAATTCAGAGATGACAAAACTAGAAGGAATTGCAAGTACTGGAAAGGAAAGAACTGAAAATATTTACAGCTAGTTGTAAGATGAAACCTGACAAAAAGATGGCTAAATTCAACAAGGAAAAACAATTGGAAAGTTCTAGAATTAGGCATGAATAATTCATTTGACCAAAACAGAAGAAAAGGATCAGATCAAGAAGTCACATTTGTGAAACAGAACATGAATTAACATAGTCTCCTTTGAAACAAGAGAATGACATTAAGCTGGTATTGCAGAACACAAACAGAACCCACAAGGTTAATGAAATAGTCTTGCTTTGTAATTCATGATAAAGCTGGAGCTGGAATAATGCACTGCATTTGGTTCTAGTTGCCGCACAAATGATGTGTTCAGAAGGGAAAGCACAGAGAAAAGCAAAGAATTCTGGAAAGCACAATCTCAGGGGGAAAGAATTAGCAAACTGAGAATGTTTGGCCTAAAGAAAATCTAGACAAGGACGTAGAAGACAACTGAAAAGAGGAAGGAATCTGGCTTCTCTCATTGAAAACCTTTTCTTTGTGTCTGATCTTCCTCTTACTTGCTGTGATTTTCCTGCCTTGTGTGCCATGGACATAATGAACAGCAAAACTGCCTGTGGTGTTCTGTTGTCAAATATCTGTAGATAATAATATTGTTCATGATGATCTTACATGGAGAAGGGGTAGCCCCATCCATAGCTGCTTTTTCTGTGACTGTTTCTTGCTTTAAGAATTGATGCTAGCTCACATACTTTTACATGACACTGTTCAGTGATGTGCAGACAGACCCTGAAAGACAACAAAAGTCTCTTTTGAGGAGCTTACTATTTAATTACACACCAAAAGGAGAAAAAGAGAAGGACGAGGTCAACTCTTCTACAGGTGGGAAGAGAAGCACACAAATGTAACCTATCAAAACAGCAGGAGTTAAATCCCAAAGCACAGACAAATATGATGGGAACAGCAGTAGAAACTCGGTGGGTAACCACCACGCAGTGCCTTGCTGCAACCTGGAATTGGTGATTTCAATAAACCTTATATTAAAAATGGATCAGAACACTGACCCAAACAGCAGTATCCAATCATATGAAGTTGTTAGAAACATCCAAAATACAATGCAAGCAAATGTAGAGGTGCATTCTGAATTTTGATCACAAAATCATCTGTGTTTTCATTTTAAATCTCAGGAAAAACTTACATGATGAATGTTTGAAGAAGCTCACACAAGCTGTACAGGTAACAACTACAAAAAACAGTGATACTCTCAGATGCTTTCAGTGCCTGGTACTTTTATTTAAAACTGCTCAATGGCAGGAAAAGAAAATTACATAAGAATCTCTGAGGAGTTTGAAAAGACAAGGCAACTGTGCAAAAGTATTACTAATTACTAACACTCTCTGAAATGAACTGATCAGATTCTTAATATACGGAACCCTTCCTGCCGAGGGATCTACTCTTCCGTGGATTATATTAAACTTCAGTAAACACTGCATGTATTAAACAAATCTTAGATTCTTTCATTATTCTGATAGTTATGTGATCTTAATTTCTAGTTCTCATTTAGCCTCCAACTTTGCCAAACTGCTGAATGTAACCTAGCTATTTAAAAACAGATAAATCAAGTCAAGTAATATTGTAGAACTACCTCAACACATTCCCTCTTATATTTAGAACCCTCAAATAAAATCTGTAAGCATGTATGCAAAGAGGAAGAAGTGATTATTTGCGGTTCTGTGGAAGTACTAAAATAAAACTTGGAGACCATTGTTCTAAGCTTCACGCTAAATTAAAATGCAACCTCTGCTCCACTAAGCTAAGTTAATCACTTGTGTGTACGACAAAAGGCTTTGTTGCATTTTCAACTATTATTCGTGGTCAAAAGTCTCTAGCAGCTATCTTAACCGCACATTCCAAGGATAAATTTAACAAGGTCAAAAAAATTTTTGTTTAGAAGAGACGTTATCAGACATTGGTGGTATGAAGAGATTTCAGTATTTATACTATTTTATATTCTTCGTCTTTAAGCTAGGCTTTAAATAGATTACAGACTCAGCAAAGGCTCCTCTACTTGAAATCACATCAACTTGCTATTTGTATATATTTTGGCCATTCCATGTGACAATGGATTGTTCTGATGAGAACCACAAATAATATTAACTTCCAGCATGCCAGCTAGAGAGCAAATTAAAGGTTAACCGTGTGTCTGTTTTTATATTTTTATCTAGCAAAGAATTGCCTTTTGACTAAAATAATTTAACTTCTACTTTTGACCTCAATAGCTTTCTGAACTATAAAATCATACAAGTTGGGTCTTCCATACCCTTGCTGGGCAACTTATTTGGAATGAGAGTTCACCACCTGGAGACCCCTCAGAAAAGAAAGATAACTAGTCATGTAAAACTAATAGGTAGAAGTTTGTAAAGCTCACTAAACCCAGTAAGAGCTTTCCTCACACAAACCAGAAAAGAGCACACTGTAGAGGAGCACAATCTAAAAAAAAAAAAGAAAAATCTAAAAGGTTTGCTTTAGACAATATAGTGATGAACTGCAGCAATACACCACTAACAAGATAGTAAAAAAGTGTTTCCTGAATCTAGAACACGTTCCATTTCTTTCCTTCTTCTTAGTGAGCGTGGAGAACCAACCACTTAGCAAGAACACAGAACCTATTTCAAAGCTTCCAATGAAGAGAAACTGGAACATATACTATCAAAAGTACCCCAGATTGTAGCACAGATGCTAAGTCATGGTTTGAAATGGTGATTGATTCCCACCTGGGTGGGAAGGCAGAGCCAACCCAGAGGAGCATAGGTGCATGCAATACACAGGAGTGACCAGAAGAGGTGGAGCCAGGATCCACCCCTTCCCAGACCTCATTCATGGGTTGGCAGTGGAGACAAGGGTATCTTGCAGGAGATCCCTCCCTACCTGAGGTCTTCCAAAGGTAAGCAGATTTTTTCCCTTTGTTTCTGTATCCACAGCTGTTACATTTGGGCTTATCCTTACTTGCTACAGCCTAGGACTTTGCTACCCTGCTATTATTGCTGTGCTTTCCATTGCATTATAGCATTACACAGATATAACTCAACAAAGTGAGGGTGCAGGCTAGATAATACACTGAGATCTCCTTGGGGCTATAGGATTGATTACTCTAGAATAATCCACATGACAAGAAAAAACTCCAGTCAGCAAATACTGTGTTTCAAGTGATTGTCAGGAAGTATGGTTTTGTCAAAAAACAGAACTACTTTAAAGTTATCCCTCACCTTTGCCCTTACTACTCTCAATATAAGTGAATTAAAGTCTTGTAGAAAAAAAATCCTGTTTCTCTTAAAGTAAACTACTTTGGTGTTAATAGGAGCTTAATAAAAGACAAAGCCTCAGATTACAAATCCCTGCTTTTTTTTTTACCATCAAAGCTTATTAGGGAGAGTTCACTAAAAAAAAAAAAAATACCCGCTATAGCATCATGCAACATTATATTTGAATATAGCAAAAGGCAGAAGAAACCACAGTAAAAAGGACTGTAATTTGAAACTCATTTTCATACGTAGACTTAACACTGAAAACTTCAGTGGTTTTTTTTGTAAGACAACAGGACTTCTCAAGTGTATACACTGCTTTTGAAAATAGAACAGAAGCTATTAAGTCATTCAACTCTTTCAAAAAGTTCTTCCCTTCCAATTAAATTCCCAGAAGCTGCCTACACACTGGAAGACTATAGCTACTACTGTACTGGAGTCTAAGCATATTATAGCAGTATTGCAATATGTTAGAGGAAACAACCACAGACAACAAATTTATTAGCATGTATCAGTCCTAAGGAATTAATCAAATCTTGCATGACCTGTCAGCTCACTGCAGAAAGGGCCATCCTATAAAGCAGCAATCGGGCTCTACCCTAAGTCTTCACTCAGTAGTGCTCAGTACTAAATATACAGAGAGATGCCAAGGAAGCTTCATAAACACCAGTAACTTGCAGACTGACAGACTCTGTGAACCTCCTACAGAGCACTGTAATCTCTCCCATCAAAAAACATGAGAATAAATACTATTTACACAGCAACACCATCAGTTAAATCAGTTCTGGATGGTCACATTCACACTGACAAAGTACAGATCTCACACAGATGCATTAAGTGTAAGCAGAAATGCAAGTCTCAAAATGAGAGTGAGAAGAAAGCAGCAAGAACAAGAATTTTTGTAAGGAAGTTGACGCATGTGAGAGAGTTTTGCATTCTTGAGGACAATATGCAGGAGTGAGATAATTCCTAATGCCTTTATGTTTCTGACAGCAGATGGTTCTCTTGGCTGAGCAGTAGTGAAGGTTCTTAATCAGGCCTAGAAGTACAGCAAACCTTCACGCTGCTGAAAGAGAAGCATTACTCCATTACAAGCAAGTTCATAAGCAAGTGTTAATCCCCATGCAATGTAGCATTTATCATTTTTCATACAAGTGCTCATTCCAAGAGGATTATCACTTCCCCATCCTGCCCTCTGGCTGACTATACAGGGCAGAGAAATTCTTTATTCCATATGAAAGAGGAGAGGGAGGCTGTAGGAAGCGGTGATCTCTGGCTTCCAGTGCTGCTGTAGCTACTCCAATTTGAAAGTGTGAAGAAGCAGAGGCCAATACTCCAGCAGTTGATGTTCAATGAGAGTACAGATGTGGCTTTCCAGAAGCTGTCTAGCAATTAGTGACACATGCCAGACTAGAAAGATAGATCTCAAGCATGCCTTGCTTATGAACTTACACCTGTACAGATCCCACCAGCCTGCCTGAAGGACTGACTGAATGCACCTCAGATTTGTCTGCTCACACAATTTTATCTAAGCTTTCCTGAATTGGTTCTATTCGAAATATCTTAGATACAACATTATAGTTTAGTTTTATAGCTAAGATTTGTGAGTATATAAATCTATTTGTATGAGTTCATGAAATTCCAGCTGCTTTTCCTAATACGTATATACTCACTCTTCTAGCAAAATGCTCTTTGAGGTATAAAGAGCATACAAAAGTACAAATGTAAAGTGGATTTTATTAGTCACAGGGAAATTCTGCTTTCCCAAGAGACATACCATCCTTACCTCTTTGACCTTACATCTCCTTGCAGAACAGTTACAAACTGTACACAGCTCACCTTGGTGCTCTTATATGAGAGATGCGTGTGAAGACAAGTTCTAGACTAGTAAGTGTCATGCCCATCACCAGGCAAAAGAATAACACAAACATTATTTGTAACATGCCAAACTTACACATAAAATCAGTAGCACCGCATATTCAAAAGCAGCTAATAATGCTGATAATTTGTACCTACCATCCTAAATAGATTCTTAGAAATAAATGTTGCAACAAAAACTAGATTACATGAATGACATCTAGTGGACATATCTTTTCATAACAATCAACATTTTCCAAACAAAACAGTCACAAGCTTCACATAATAAAAGCAATCATGTGAGGATCAATGTTTGAGGGCTTTTTATTATTCATTTTTGTCTTCATTAAGTTAATATCATCCTTTGGACATGCTTTAATCTCTCCTGTGTCTTAAGACTCAATATTGTTCCATAAATCACCAAGCTCCTCAAATTCTTAAGGAAATATAGTCTTCAAAAGTTTCTAGGATGGTAGATACTTTAGCAAAGTCCTTACTCGTTTCAGTCATTTAAAGTAACTCCTTTGTGCATCATTCACCAATACTGGCCAGAAAAAGCTGATTTGTTGTGCTTGCACATAACCTTGTACACCAGACCACAGTGTTTCTAACTACAACAGCAATACAAACATCCACTTTTATATTCAGGATGATTATGGCAAGAATCACTGGGAAATGATGTTACACATATAAGTTTGAGTTCTCTTTCTTTAAGACTGTTCAAACATGTTTCTGATTTAAGAGGCTGCACTGTGCTTTACAACAATTGTGAAAAGTACTTTCAGGACAGCAAAAGTGAATTTTACTCCTCTACTCTGGATCTAACAAGTAGATTAAATACCCTTAGATCTTACTCATTCTTTCCAGACCAGCAACAACATGAAGATCAATCTACAGATCAGGCTCTGTTATGCTTTTCTTCCTAAGGGTTACAACTTGACATGGATACTCCTACCTGTATGCTGCTGTAATACAGGCTAGATCTCTCACCCCGCTGATGGGAGGAAACAATGAACAGTACAGGTAAGAGACACAACTCCTGTGGTATTTCCCCCAGAGGAGATTAAAAATGAGATAGTATTAACTACCAGCTATTGTTCCTTAACAATAACCATATTACATAAAACTATTCCACAAATTCCAATTATAAGTTACTCATTAAAAAATTGCAGGCACTGATCAAAGCAGAAAGCCACAGAATTATTTCCTTCGAGAAAAATATATTTTTTTAATTAAAAATACATTTCATTTCAATCTGAATTGCCTCTGTAAAGGTAAGAAGCTGTGTTACGCAGATACAAGGTCAGTGTTTTTGAAATGCTATTTCTGTGACAGGATGGGATATGTATGAACAAAATTGTAAGTACACCTCACATCATACATTGAGCACGTCTGAAACTGCCCAAGGCAAACCCACTGATTTCCTTTCCAGACAGCAGCTCTGCCCAAGAGAGCCTTGACAACTCATTGAAAGACAGTCACCAGAAAGATAACTATATAATGTTATCAGTTTCAAATAACTGGAATTCATTCTTCATAAATGGGAACTTTCCTACACAACATCCCACAGATGATTACCATACCTTTTCATTGACTAAAATGGAAAGGAAACAAACTCAACTCTAGAACTTCCTAACAAGCAAAGGGCCCTTATCATCACAGTGCGACTAAAACACGTATTCAGCTTTGCTTTCTTATAAAACCTAGAATGATAAAGGATTCTCTAGCTTTCTCCTCCTGTAAGATAAAAATAGAAAGGAAGAAGCCATTCCAAAAATATATGTATATGTACATGTATGAGTCAAGACGTCTTGAAAATAGCCAAACTATTCTTTGGAAACTGACTCCATGCAGTGGAGAAAGCACAAATTCCTGCTTGAGAGCACAAAGTTCCTATTCAGTCAATCTGTGAATAAATTTCATTCTCATGACAAATGGGCAATACTTTCAGCAGTGACATTTCATTACTCATCACAACAATATAGGACAAGGGGCCCCCAAGGCAGGTTAAAAAGTCCAAACAAATACTATGTAGATGAGGTTCAGACAGTAAGAAGGGTCATCTTGCATTTCCTGAACCTAGAACTCCCCCCAGAAATCTGCATTTCATTTCTTTCCTCTGGAAAAGTTCCACCTTATCAAAACACTGCAAACAAGAAAGATTTTCTTCCATTAAATAAGTTCTAAACTGATTTTAAGAGGAGAGTTTCACACATAAAACAAAAACTTGAAAATAATTCAGGTCCTAATTTTAGTTGAATTAAATTCCAAATCATGTTAATGGCAGAAGTATCCAAATAAAAACAAATCAAGGCAGAAAGGAAAGTGACTATACATCCAGAATCTTGTGTGGAATAAACAGTGTGACATTTCTGAATGACTAAAGTTATTCTGCTACTCTGTTACACTGCATAAAGTGGATGATTATGTAAAGTTTGAGTTCCTCCACAGCAAAGTTAGTAAAACTGGTGCACATATGCACCCATGAAAAGCACCTCCACCAGATCAGTTGGGCATATAATAATCTATTGCACTTTTTCTTGTGATGAGACAAAAGGGACAAGGGACTTTTACTGTAAGATTCTTGAACACTGTAAGATTCCGCAATGAAAGAATGAGAGATGCAGAACTATAAAAATGATGCCAAGATATTTATGTAATACGACTAAACTCCTCTTCCCACTACTTCATGCCTTTTACTTCATTGGGAGCTTATATTTTGGTTTTCATTATATATTTAAACTGAAAGGCCTTGGACAAAGAAACAATTGCCTCACACGAAGGCTAGCACAACAAAGGGCTGATGCTTAGAAAATCTCAGTGATGTTCAGTTATAAAAACCATTGTTAGGTGTGATTAGTTATGGCATTGCACAGGCACAGGAAAGGTAATTGATTAAAACAATCGTTTATTTCCTGTCTTGTGATTTCACTTTCTATGCAGAAGGCTGTGCCCTCTGCACATTCTGAAAATGTGAAGGATATTTGAGAAGCTCTTGTGAATGCTAAGAAAAAACTTGGAAGAGTAATAAAGCCATATTTATGGGAGAGAATTTTAGGGTAGGCAGAGAAGAGATTTGTAGGAGCTTGGTCTCAGTTTTCAAAGCAACTTTAATCATTCTGGCCCAAGAGCAAACAGTCCTGTGCTGTTACCTAAGAGTTAGCATGTGAAAGTGCTGTCCAGTTGTCCAGGTGGCTGATGGGGAGGGGGATAAGCCACCTGTAAACATGCTGTTATGAAAGATTCTGAAGAGAATTTATCTATTCCCAGCGTTCCAACTGGAATATGAATAAGTGTCCGTATAGATTTCAGCCACATTACAGGTAACATAGTTCATTGGTGAAACCATGAGAATGGGGAAAGACCTTATCACCCCAAATGAAAGACAGTAACACAACTTTACTTCGCAGCACATTTATGTAAACCGGATGCTTTTAAGCTCCTGATTTCCTTTGGATAATCATGGTGCAGCTGTAGCTAAACAACCTGTCTCATTACAGAAACTTGTTTAAAAAATGTACTAATTACATTTAAGATACAGACCAGAGCTCAAGTTTTGTGTTTTAACATTTGAAGCTAAGCAAATTGGGATCTAGTTACACTCAAGATATTGTTCCTCTTCATCAAAGTGGTGGCCTATTGAAGCAAGATATGCTCAAAGCAGATGGTTTCTTATGAAGGGTTCAGCACTCTAAAATTTAGTTTCTTTTGTAAATTAGAATCCAGATTTCTTCACCTTTGTGGCATATTGCAAAGTTTGCTTCTATTGAAAACTTTGCAAACTGACTGGCAAGTTTCCATACAGACAGCTTTATGTGTACCATGAAAGACATCATGCACTGAAAAGAAGTTCAAATTCTTTCTTGTGAGTTCTGGTGATGAGCAAGCAGAACCGAAAACTTCAACATTTCACATGGTTAAAGGAGAACACTATCAGAAAATGAGAAAAATCTTTTAAAGAGTATAAAAATCCTTCTGCACCAAAAATCCACATCTCTTTGGTTAAGGGCTCATTAGTTGGACCAGATTTTCAAAGGAGCTACACATCCTGGTAATTTCAGGAAAGAGAAAACCTAGCAGAAAACCTAGTTTTAAATACAAAAAGAAAGGTCGGTCAAGGGTTAACACAATTCAGGAACAAATTATGCTGCTAGTGTAATAGTCAAGAAGTAATGAGGGAATTGGTGAAATTAAAAATCTAAATACACACACAAAGCTAAATTTGGCCCTATAAACAGAAAAGAAAATGAAGCCATTTGCAAAGATATTCTTGTCAAAACTATGAAATTGAAACTCAATGAAAAAAATTACAATAGCATTCAGCATACATTGTTCACTGTTTTAATCAGAGCACTAGAACACTTACCATGACAGTTAAAAGAACAATTAAGTACTAATTAAATATATTTTAAAAAATTTTCTATGTGTATTTTTAGATTTTTTTATATTAGATTATTATTAGATTAGATGTATTTTTTTTTTAGATTTTGGTCGGTATTCTAATGTGACTCTGATCAGATTTCTGTTAGGGAAAGATATCACAAATATCTAGATTTTGCCTTTTTAATGTCTACAAAAGTATATTCCATGATAACCCATACTTCCACAATTTATCATCTGACATTTTTTTCAGCAGGATTTCAGGCTCTTCATCACTTTCTAGTTATAATTCACTACCAGCATGCAAGTAGAAACTACAGCAAATGATAATAAAATAAGGTTGAGGCCATAGGAAGAAGGGAACAACATTTTGATACCACATACTTGTTCCGAGTTATATGTAAGTCCAATTTCCTGAAATGTAATTTTTATTATTTGAATAAGTTATCATTCACTTGGCCAAAATACCTTGAAACAATCATTCATAAGAACTAGCATTGTGATAGTATATACTAATTCAGTAAGCAAGAGACAATGTATTCAATAATTATGATGGGGGATGACTCAAGTTCTGGAGTTTTGTTCTAAAACTATATTGCAAATGAGCTATGGAAGCAACTATAAAGGCAATATAATCACAACAGTGAAGGTTAATTCAAGTTTCTAAAGTTTAACTTTCTCACTTTACTTTGACAGTTAAGTAAGAAACTCAAGAAAGCACAATACATTTAAAGTCACCATCAAGATTATAGCCATGCTAGCTGATTGAAAGCTAACAGAGAAGCCACAAAATGGCAAAAGGTGCTAAAAGGATCCAAACTTCATTTATTCAACCAAATGCAGTACAGTGAAGACAAAATGGTTTGTTTAGTCAGGTTTTTGGTTTTGCTTATACAAACTTCAGACACTTCAGGTCTGTTTTGTACTTTCAACATACCAAAGTTCAAAAAGGGTTACACCAAAAGGTCACATTACAGAAACTCAGCACAACTTGTATAGTGGATGCCTGGTGTGGCTGGGTCACGTTGCACTACACAGCATGCAGAGCTAGTCCTACAAAATATGGACATCCTGCTGTGCTGACCAGAGCAACAGTAGTACACCTGAGATAAGAACACTGCAGGATCAAAATCAGCCTTGCAGAAACAGCCACATTATCTCCACATCACTCCCACAGTGAATTTGCAATCTACTCTAGTATTGATAGTCGACTATGCAGTGGCATGTACTAAAAATAAAAAAAATGTCTCCTGGTTCAAGTAGGCAAAGTCTTTACAAAAACAACTGATTTGCATTTTATACCTGAGAAGGCCTGCCAGTGATGTGTACCATGGAGTTCCTCTCATTTTCTAACAAGATAGATATTGTGTGGTGTTCAGATGCCAGTTGTCCCGGACGAATGCTGGGAACTATCCCTATCAAGATTTAAAGGACTCCAGCCAGAAATGAAAAAAATCCAGACTCTGCCTAGCTGGATGCAAACATGAGTTTTGATAACAAATGCCAAAAACTATGAAAAAAGAATAGACTGACTAAGTATATATGCCCAGATTTCCCTAAGCTAGTACAACCTTCATCAAGATAACCAAACGAGTAGCTAGAAAAGAACAAAATTCTTTGTTTACTTGAAGAGTTTCCCATACTAGCCAGAAGATAAAGCTTGCAGCAATTTTTTTTTCCTCTGCTTGTTTATATGATGAAGGTCATGTTATTTTAAGGAATTTCAACCTTTCATTAGATGTAGCAGGCCATGAATTCCATTGCGGAGATTGGAGGTCTGGTTAATTCTTTTTCTAACCTGTTGTCTCAGTGAGCACTAGTGATTTGCAGGAAACTCAGTGGAAAATGTCTAAAATGCAAGAATTCCCAGACTTTCACAGCCACTTAAGATTGTTCTTGGAAACTCGCAAGGTAAAAATAATAAGTTACAGAGACAAAAAAAAAAAATCAGTTTGTGACCGGTATGGAAGTCAGATCATCCTTAAAACAAAAAGAAAAACCTGCTTTCTCTGTCAGATGGAAAAAAAAAAAAATCTAGGCACCACGCTAGCTTTAAAGTCATCCAATTTCATTAAACCCTTTTGATCTATTTCAGTGTTCTGTTACTAATCTACTGCTGACGAAGAAATATGCAAAATGCTGAAACTACAATGAACAACAGAACCTTGTCCCACCTAGACTCAGATACATTACAGAATACAGCAGGTCATGGGAAAAGTCAGTCAGTTCTCAATCTCATAATGCATAAGAAAATCATGAATTCCAAAAACAGAATAAACCTAATGCTTTCTGTTTACCTGATACGGAACAATACTCCCATGAGCTGTACCCCAGCGTTTAGCTTCAATTTTGCAATTAAGGTAATTAGCTGCTACATGAGTAAGACATGCAACCTGGAAATGGAAAAAAAAAAAAGTAAAGTATTAAAAAAACTCCAAGTTCACTGGCAACTTTTGAGATTTCTGTGTAATTGAATGCCTTTTATGTACATAATGTAAAATATTTTATGTCACAAAAGCATCTTCTATGTATCACATATTATGACTAGATTGAAAAAGGTATGAAAGTGATTAAGTAAAACTCATACAGTAAAAAAAAATTAGTTTTCCATAACACTAGTAATGCCATGCAAATCTAGCATTAAACTGCCTTTAGAAATAAGGCAGCATTACCCTAAACGTTTTACAGAATGGTCAACAGACACAAAGTGTCTTGTCTAAATTCTGAAAGGAAAAAACAGCACTATGAACTTGTGAGCTAGAACTCCCATTTCCTGAATCGCAGTCCCATGCTTAAATCACAAAGATATTTTCTCAGTCACAAGATCTTTTTCTCCTGTTCTCCTACATGCGCAAGCTACAGAAAATATTTCAGAATTATTCAACTCCCACATATTCTGCAATATTAAGAGGTAGGCCTGAGTAAATCATTTGACACTAGAAGATGAGGAATAAGTTATCAAGTTAATAGTAAGTCAGACAAAACCAATAAAGATTAACTGTCTGAAAAATACAGCATGCAAAATTTAGTAATAATATCAGGGGTAAATATTTTGTAAAGCACAGATATATCCTAGGAAAATAATGAAAACTTATGATGCAGTATTGTATGAAAATCAGTAGTTCTGCTATAGTCACTGTCAGATTCTTCATCACTATTTCTTTGGGAGAACAGTGTGGGACTGTATCTGAAGCCAAGTAACACATTAAAGCATTAAAATCAGCGTGCGAGGTTCTCACTAATTCAGACGATGCATTTGTTTCACACTTGAATACTTGTGAAAGTAAGTAAAATTGCTTGCTTTCATGGTAGGCTATGTGACTTTTTTTTCCCAAAAAGATTATATTCTAATTCTATCTAGGGGAGATGTCTGAAATTTGATACATTGAACAAAGTGTTTACATTGCTCTGTCACTATTAATCTACATCAAAATACAGGCAATTAATTCAAAGTCCACCAGAAATGAGCATTATATCAGAATTGCTTAAAAAATTCATTTTCTGTTACTTCCTTCACATGCTCTGAAAAGGCAACATGAGTGCATCAGTACCATATTTAAAGCAAATGCATAATAGTAAATCAAGTTTGTGTTGATTTAGACTAGCAGAAAACCTGGGAAAAATGTACAGCAAATGATAATTTAACTGCTGCCGAAACACTACTAGCTACAAATACAACACACTATTCCTGAGAACTGTTGGAAAACACTTTGTAGCTGGGTTTCAGCTGCAGCTTATTATATCAGTGTCACTTCATTCAGTGAAAATGTTAAACAATGTCTACTCTGGCTCTCAGTAGGAAATCCGCTGGAAAATCTCAGCAATAAAGGAAATGGATCTGTGAAGTATGTAGAAAGGACTTTTCCTTCTCGTTTGCAACTTTCCTCAGTAACACAGAATGAAACACTATTATTACAGTTAGATGAGTCACAAAAGCATATTATTTATTAATAACATATATCCTAATCTCATTGGTCCTCTCATTTTTCAATCTGAGGTAACACCACAGTGATATTTTTCTACCACAGCAAACAGCTACGCAATGATGACAAAAATCATACTATATTAATCGCAAGATATTGTTCTGAGTTGTGTGCAGCACTACACAACTGCTGTATTACAAATTTCACTCATGGGTGAGAAGCATCCATTACAACAGGCTAAAGACACAAGAACATCCTGTCTATTTAGCTTTTCCCACTTTTGGATGGAAATGCTAGATTAATTTTAATTGTGATAAGGACATAGTGAATTAAAATTGAGCAAAACAAAAATCCTACCGCATCAATATCGGCTTCAATCAAGTTGAGATGTCATTCCACTTATTTGCTGTCTATGCTTTAAAAACAGATGTTCCGCAAGAAAAACTCTAACCTTAAAATACCATATTTTTGACAGTTTTGCAAATCGTTTGAGATGTATCTAATTCTTTTAATAGTGGAAAATAAACAGGTACGCATTTCTCCAAAGCACTTGTACCCAATACAATAGAAAAAAAGATTTAAAACATAGCATTCACTGGGCACTGGAATTGCACCCCTAAAGGCTTGTTTCAGTAGCAATAGCCAGCAAACACCAGGGAAGTCGGAAGCTTGGCAAAGACTGCACATATATGGAACTAAAAGTTGCCTGGAGTACATTAAAGTCTCAGTCTGAAAAACATCTCCCTTTCAGTCAAAGCGTTCATCTTTTGCTTTAATACATGCATCTATGTATACTGCTAAAGTTGTTTACACTTTTTCTTCAGTAAATCATGAAGGAAAAAGGCTTCAAGTTCCTTCTGAATTTCTTCTGAGTTGCATACCTTGTTTACAGTCAAATTACCCAACCAAAAGGAAGTATTATTTTTATTACCATCATTATTATACAAATAAACTTCTATTGACCACATCAAAGTAAGTATTTCAGTACTTTGTGTTTTACGCATACACAAACTTAGTTGAGTAAACTTTGTGGCATTTTGCCCCATTAGTAATAACTGTCTAATGAATTTAGCAGACTTAGAACACTTTGCTGCTATTTCTACTGTCTCATGAAACTGTTACAGCAGTCCCAGGACCACTTCGCTTTTCCCCTTGTTTCTTTTCCCAGCTCGTTTCACTCCCCTTGATCCCATCAAAGCTTTATGCTCACTGACATAACACTATCTACAAGATCTTCTGGCATTTTTGCTTTATGTCCTAAACAAGAAACCCAGAACTTATCCGCCTATATCTCAGTTAAGCAATCTTCTAACTAAAAGCATTAAAAATGACAACTTAAAAAAAACCAACCCTTCTACGGATATTATATCCCCTATAAAAACTGGTTTTGTTAACAATATATTTCTCCAAACTCCCCTGTATTTCAAGACTCAGAAAAGATCTCATAGCTTAGAGACACTTTCTGCACAGAATAGCTACAACTTAGCTTCTCAAACTGAAGACTGATCTGTATTACCTGTTCAGTTATAGATTTTTTTAAATATAGGTTTAAAACTGCTTTCTTGAAACATCTCTCTTTTCAGTAATAAGACATAAAAGTAACCTTTGGACTAGTAATATTAAAGCATATCTAATATAATAATACAGACATCTCTGTATTCATTTGCTTGCAGAGGCAGATTACATACATAAATATGTATAATCACATCCCTACAGATAAGCATTTCTCTATTTCACATCAGTAAAAGCAATACACCCTAAGATCCCTTTCTGATATCACTGTTGACAGCCAAATCACACATTTGTTATATACTTAACTAAACCAGAACAAAAAGAGACCTGCATTAAAGTCTGAAAAGTTACACTCAGACTATTGCAGAATCAGACAGATGGGAAGCAAGATATTAAGAGCCACAAGGTGAACAGACAAAAGAGACAGTTTCAAAAGGTGTTTTTTTTTTTTCCTCCAAGATAGCACATCAAACAATTTATTACAATGAGTTCACTGAGTTAATCCACCATTTATGTGCAAGCTCAACAAGTATACATGAAAAACAAAAGAAGACAGGTAACTAGAAAGAGGAGAAAAAACCATTTTAATTAGATTTGTTACTTTCTTCACTCTCCAACATTATGTCTATTTTACTGCTATGTACCTTATTAAGATGGTGATTCTTATTCAAGTTGATGCATTTCTTTTCTCATTTTTTATTTACTTTTTCTTAGAGAGGACACGTAGGTTTTCAGAAACTTTGAGAGACAGGTGTTTTACAGCAGTAAAGATCAATATTTTACAATATACTATGAAACTAGTAATCCAAATATTAAAGCTCTGTAAGGAAAAATCATCCTGAAAACATTCAGTGCCTTATATTGTTGAAAGGCCAATCATCTTCCACAGAAGATGCCTCAACATTGCCATGAGCTGTCAGTGAGCACTAGCTTATTCCTGGGCAAATAAGGGACTCCCTCCTAGCCTGAAGGTTAGAGCTCAGCAGGAACTTAAAGACTGCACGAGTGTGCCATACATCCATAGTTCAGGCAGACAGTCCTGCTTGCAAGTACACAAAGTCACTGCCAACAAAGAGGAAGGTCTTATGAATTCATCAGTAGTAGCCCTACATCTGCGCAAAGAAGATCTCACCTTACTCTGAATTCTGAATTTGAATTCTTAACTGTCCTGTATTATTTTCCCTCTCCTTCCGTAGCCTGTAGTGCTGCAGTTGCTTTCAATTTATGTTTTGCAGAGCAGCAAATTCCATGAATGACTTTGAAGAGGTCTGTGAAAAGAACCTGAAAATGCAAGACCATGACCATGTAACCTAAGGTTTGCTGTTAAAGAGTCTCCACCCGTTCAAAAGAATGTCTGTGGTCACATTATGAACACCAGCACTCTGGGTGAAAATTTTCTTTCTACTTGTGCCGATTCTTTGAATGTGAACATCCATTAACTGATTGTGAGTTCCTCCTTCACAAAATGAAACTCCTGGCACTAAAGTACCAGCACATGGAATAATCCCAATCACAAATACAACTGTATAAAGAGGAAATCAAATCCTTATTGACCAAAAGCTACAAGCTTAGTATAGATCTCACAGTAGGATCTATTTTAAGGTATTCCACTCAGACATTTAAGAAGGTACCCAAATCTGTGCCAGCAATCACATGCAGCTTGTGAGACTTGCTGATTAAAGATAACCATTTGATAGAACAGTCCTTTCAGAAATGACGACATGCAGTAAATCACATTCACAGAAATTTATTAAGCATTAGGGGATGCTTAATAAACTACTAACAATAAAAATACAATAAAAACACAAGCAATAAAGAAAGAAAGGCAAAGTATTTGAAAACCCTACCTTAGACATGATACATGAATTTTCAGCAGGTAAGAAAATAAGAGATCAAAACAACCTGAAGTTTACACAGTTGCACACTGAAACACTTCAGGACAAAAATGATGCCTAAAAACTAGATTTGCTTTATTAAAAACCTTTTAACTATGTAAATATAGAGACTTGGGAGCATCTTCACAGAAACAAGATGCTTTTGCATAGCAGAGAACTGAGTTCAGTAAAACGCATCAAGAGAAAAAGGAATCAATCTATGAATGATTTTTTTTTTTAACTAGCTATTGAGAGCTAGAGAAGACCAGAATGAACATTTCTGTGCTTCTCACAGCTATAGCATCCAGCAGAGATCTCTTGATTACAATTCAATTAGTATTAACAACAGCAAAGACTTGATGTAGCTAATAGATATAAGACTTGAAATTTCAAAAACAATTGTTATTCAGCACAGTTTCAAGCAATGGCAAAGAACTTCTACCCTCTTAGTCCCCAATGCAAATAAATATATATA
>JACDJE010000061.1:1364079-1410577 GCA_016647715.1 Pavo muticus
AAATCAATTCAAGAGATTATTAAACAACTTTCAATCACTTGTTCGATAGGGGAAGTAGTATATGGCTCATTTAAATAGTGGTACTTATTTAAAATTTATAGCTAACTTTTAAGGGAATAAGCAGCCCAAATACTCCACCGAATCTCCTAGAAAGTCCCTGTTGGCCTTTATGAACACCACATGTTCTGCACATTGCACACGCTGCCATCTTGGGTTCCTTTCAAAAGACAGTTCCTTAAAACAAGGGTGATTCATCCACTCAGTTTCAAGTTTCCACTCCAAAGAATAAAGACATCGGAGTTTCTCAGGGAAAAAAAAAGAGCATCAACGTATTTTCCCATAACTAGTTACTGGAAACAGATGAATCACTTTAACAGTAACTTTAAAAACAAATCAATTTTCGGCAATTCCAGGACATAAAAAATTCAGCCAAAACAGTTAAAACTTTGGCAAAGTTGTTAGCAACTGAAACCAGACTCTGATAACAGACATATCAGATGACCTTAACAATAATTGACACTTCTAAAACCGTTTTCTCATTTCTCCACCTTCTGTGAAGGAAGAATATATAATAATGTATTATCTTCTATATTTTTATACTGTTATGCTAAGACCATGAAAAAACAAACATACAAAGAGTTTAGAAAATAGCACAAACCAAATTCTTAGTGTGGCTTCTACGCATGCAAAAAACTGCAAGCATACTTGCAAAAAAAAAACAAAAAACAAAAAAACCCCAGAACAATCTGAGCTTAAAAGCTGTATGATAATTGTGAAAAAAAGAGCAAAGTGTGGAAAAAAATTCCAGACAAACTTTGCTTATATACAAACTACCTGTGAGAACAGGCAACAAAATAACTTCAGCAATGTTTCTTACTATTAGCAACAGAGTAGTACCTAGAAGCTCCAATTTGGACTCCACACACACTTTGAGAAGGATTCTACTGTTTTATTGAATCAGTAAGAAAGATGGTTTTCCATGCAAAGCTGCTAACACCCAAAAGGAGCTGTATTAAAACACTTCTCATTTTTGATCTTATGATTAGAAACAGTGCCATGCACAAGGGAAATACGCATACAGCTAACTAGCATCTATAGTGCTATGCTAGTACATCTATATTATACACCTATAGCACTCATCTTCACCTCATCAGCATTAACACTTATACAAAACAAATTAACAAGCATGACTTCTGATAAAGCCATTATTACCTACTCTGTGGATTATCATCCCTCCACAAAAACAACAGTAAATTCAATAGCTTTAGATAGATTTTTAAATTTCTCTTTTGGTACGTAGAAATGAGCCATGTGTACCTGGCTGGGTGAGAAATGTGCAAATACTCCACACTACTATTACCACAGTCAAATCTCTGCTGGTTGTAACAGCCTCCATCGCTGTTCAACTTTTCGGCATGCCTGGGCCGCACCAAGTGAAGAAAAAATGTCTAAGGCTACATAAAATATATAATTATTGTATGTAAAAATATTACATCAACTATACTTTAACGTATCTAAGTACGTTACAACAACACCTTTTTAATAAATATTCATTAAAACTTTAAAAAAAAGTAGGCAACAAAAACACAAAACTAGAAGGCCAGACACATATGGAACAGTGACAAAAAGAAGGTTTTCAGGGCATCTGAATTTTACTGAGAGTCTTTCTTAAACTAGCCTAGAACACAACAGTATCTAAGGCACTCACAGAAATATTGATATTTCCTAAAAATGAATATTCTTTCAAATACTAAATCAGTTAAATATTGTGGCAACAGTAGAAAATACTAGGAAATATCAAATTATTAATAAAGGAACATGAAGATAGTGGAGATCCAAATAACTCATCAGCCTGGTTTGTTCAAGAAACATACCATTCTGTCATGCAACTTCCCCTTGAAGAATGATTCAGAAGCCTATACATAACCTTTACTCCTTTAATACAAAATAGCCATTTTGTACAAAAAGAGATGAAAAAGATTAAGGAGAAAACAGTCAGAACTTCCACACACAGAAGCTACATCAAGTAGACTGTTTGCTCTGAATGAAGTTTTAGAATTTAGGTTGGAAATAAGGAAAAAGCCTTTTACAGCGAGGGTGGTGAGGCACTGGAACAGGTTGCCCAGAGATGTGGCAATCACCCCTGGAGACTTTCAAGGTGAGGCTGGATCAAGCCTTGGACAATCTGATTTAGCTGTGTTATGTACCTGTTCACTGCAGAGGAGTTGGACTAGATGATCTTTAAAGGTCCTTTTCAACTCTATGGATTCTATGATTCTATGAAGTTCATCATCTTGTATGACTAGCAGACATCATAAAAACAAGTAATACTTTACTTTTTTTGAATCAGAATCTCTTTTCCAGTAAAATCCTACAAAAAGATTTTTAAGGGAAATCTTTCTACTGGTTCTGCACAGGCTGCAATAACAAATCCCCTGTTGCACATATAGAAATAGAGGGAGATGGGTAGTAGAAGTCATGTACGATAATATTACTTCAGCAGAGCAATACTAATTGTAACACTACAAGGCCTTTGGACACTGCCCATTAATTGCTTATGTGCTAATGGACTACAAGGATAAGTAAATTTGTGGAACTGAATAAAATAACACATTTTAATGCAAAGGATAAACGTTGTGAAGTTACAAAATAAAATTAAATTAATTTGTTCATGTTGTTTCTAAGCACTGTAATGTTGCCTGCAACACAAATGAGGTTAACCTATACAGTTGTTAAGCCACATACAAGTTAAAAAGAAACACTGTCCAAAGTTCTATTCGATTCAAGAAATGAGTTAGCATTATCAATGCATCTGGAGTCAAAATATGGCACTTCTACATATTTTAAATAGTGACAAGTTTGCATATCATTCTCTGAAAAAGGAAATGTGTCCTTATTAGGGTTAGAAAATCATTTAATTAGTATAAAAAAATTAAGTACACTTGAATAAGTAAAGTATTTTCATATAATTTTCATCATAGAAATCTAGTACTACAAATATTCATTCCAAAGTAGGCAAGGCATTTTTACAAATAGCTGAACTTTGCCTTTTAGGCAGAGATGCACGTCATGCAGTACAGAATAACCCTCAGACTAATTCAGGCACTTGTCCTGTACCGTCATGGTGACAGCTCTTCCCTGTCATCTGGCCCAGCTCAGCACCAGGCACGCTCCCATCATTCAGCAACAACCAAAATATCAGCATACTATCAACAATGTTTTGGCTGAAACCAGGATAGTTCACAGTTTACTTGTGAGCTAGAAACAATAAACTACAGAATGATAGAAACATGGAGAAATATGGGCATGGCAGCCAAAATCTCATCAGACCAAAAAGTAATAATTAGTCCAAATTTGTACCAGCATTCTACTTTATTTTGCTTTATTTAGAAAAAAAAAAAAAAAGCCAATCAGAGCTATCTGAGGTGGTCACACAAAGCAATGCTCAAACCTTAGTTATCATTCCATCAGTGTACACAAAAATGACAGGCTTGTGAAGGCTTATTAGACCTCCAGAGGCTCAAGAGCACACCAAAATCAGTAATTTTACTTAGTTACAATTTTCTATGACATAAAATTGAAACCTGCTTCATCAAATTACAGCTCTTCAACTTGTTTTGCAAAAAATCTTGAAAGGCCCTACCCAAATCTGACCAATGTAGAGAGCAACTTCTAAAAACTTCAGTGCGTTCAGAGAGAGGTGAGCTTTAAGGATATCAATTATAGAATCATAGGAAGGTTTACGATGGAAGGGATCTTAAAGACCCTCAAGCTCCAACCCCAACGGAGGGACACCTCCTACTAGATCAGGTTGCACAGGGCTCCACCCAACCCAGCCTTGAAGACTTCCAAGGTTGCGCTTCCACAGCTTTTCTAGGCAGTAGAAAAAGGCATTTTAGCCTGTGCCAGTATCTCACCACCCTCACAGTGAAGAATTTCCTCCTAACATCCAATCTAAATCTATCTTCCTTCAGTTTAAAGTCATTACCCCCATCCTATCACTACATGTCCTTGTAAAAAGCCCCTCCTCATCTTACCTGTAGGCCCCTTGTTGTGGTTTAACCTGGCAGGTGGCTCAGCACCACACAGTTGTTTGCTCATTCCACCCCTTCCTATTAGGATATGGGGGGGGGAAATCAGAAAAAAAATGAAGCACAACTCGTGAGATAAAAACTATTCACTAGGATAAAGAAAGAAAAAATGTTATTTATGTATACATAAAACAAGTGATGCACAAGCAATTGCTCACCATCTGCCAACCAACAATGCCCAGTTAGTTCCTGAGCAGTGGAAGGAAGCCCAGTGAACTCCCATCTTTTCCAAATTTTCCTTCTGCATGATGCCATGATACAGAACATCCCTGTGGCTGGTTTAGACCACCTGCCCTGATTTTATTCCCTTCCAATTCCTTGTGCCCCCCTAGCCTCTCACTGGTAGGGCAGTAGGAGAAGCTGAGAAAACTGGAACAGCCTTGGCTCTGTACAGCACTGCTCAGAAACTACTAGAAACATCAGTGTGTTACCAACACTGTTTTTCCTCCTACAACCAAAATATAGCATCATACCAGATACTATGAAGAAAAACAACCCTATCCTAAGTGAAACAAGGACACTCCTTTGGTTACTGGTCTCCTCAGATCCCTGTTTTCTCTAGATTGACCAGCCGTAATTCTCTCTGTCTCACAGCCTTCTGATAATCCTCCTGGCCTCCTCTGGACCTGGTTCAACAGGCCTATGCCCTTCTTGTGTTGGGGATCCCAGAGCCGTAATGCAGTACTGCAGGCAGGATCATGCTTATTCTGCTATTGTTTGCTTATATCTTTGTCATATACTTTGAAACATCCAGGATATGCTGCTTCTCCTAATACTTAGCATGATCCTGAAATATGATCTGTTGGTAATTAAGTACAATAAACATCTTGATACCATTTCCAAAGTCATATCCATATTCAAAGGTCATCTAAATAATAATCTCAATAAAAGAAATATCTTCCTTTGTCTTTAGATTCTCTCCCTTTCCCACTCCACATAGTTTTTATTTTTTCTATGTACTAAAGGGGCATATTTTTTTTCTATATCCTTCCTAGTCCTAATTGACAACTCAGGAAAATGAAGCTGCAACATATTCAGGCTTAGTTTCATTAGCACAAGACATAATTCTAGTAAAGACAAAATATGAAGACTTCACTGTCAAGTAGCAAATGAAGAAGTTTCCCTTGCAATCTGGCTAAGAATTCTGTTTACAGAGCAAAGAAAGCCATCAAATCTGAAAACCAATTGGAGTATGACATTCCATCAACTAATTAATCATTAGAAGTCACAACACATTCCAAGGTGGCCAATATGAAATAGAGTTACTGTCATGTTACTATGGTCTCCAGGACTACTTCAATAACATTCTGGCTACTTAAAACACCGAGGGATAATGTCTGCTCTTTATTAAGTTGAGATCCTCAATTGAAATTTTTGAGAATAACAGCCAAGAAAAGTGCCTGATGCATAATATATAATCTTAAGAAATGCTCATGTTAATTTAGACTTGGTTATGTTCTCATATCAGAACTGCGTAGTGAAAAAGAACATCTTCATACAAAGCACACTTACTACATGACAGAATACTATGTTTTGCAAGATGACACTCTATAAGCTTGTAAAAAAAGAACTCCTTGTTCAAACCATAGTCAAAATAAGACAAGTGTGTAAGAGTCTGATTGATGGCTCCTGAAATCACAAGAAACAATGACCTCTAGAAAAGCAGATTTACTTTACTGTAACAGCAGCAGGACCAGCGCAACGAGATGTTACAAAAAGAAGAATGCTCACCCACCCCCAAAGATCTAGGCTTACAGAAAAACTCCACAAAGGATGAAACTCCAGCATGAGGTCCTTCCTCAGTGTCAGTCAGCCCATAAATGAGGTTCAAGAGAGGTGGAGCCAGACTCCACCCCTTCCAATCACACAGGTGAATTGCCTCCACCTGTGCTCCCAGGACTGACGGGTTCTCTTCTTCCAGGTGCTCAATCAGTGGTTCAGGCTGTGACTCAGCAGTTCCTATACATTTATGTATTCAGAAAACTTATGACTTACCAGGTAGAAAAGCAGTATGTTACTGCCAAGATACCAGAACAACATTTGAGTTCCACAACTGATATTTCTCATACAGCTTACTGCTGAAGAATCCTATGATGCCATATGTGACCTTCAGGCAGCATGTAATCAGTATCAGTTTCAAATATAACTAACAGTTTGTAAAAGACACGTCACGAAAACTTTTAATGGAGACCACTCAAAGCACTTGAAATAGATATGCCTTAAACAGATGCATCTTTGGGAAAAAGTGATCCAGAAACACAAAAACTATTAGATTGTAAACCTCAGCGTTTTCTGAATAAACTCTCAAACTAAAGCCAGAGATACGATATAGAAAATAACTTATGCCGATTATCTAGGGTCACTTTAAAATTTGAAGATGAAGTTTCCTGTAACAAATTCGAATTAAAACATAATAATCAGAAGCACAGAAATGTCTGATGAACAATTATATAATACAAACAATATTAATTGCATTATCTTGTTTGTGGAATCTGCAAAAACAATGCGCTCCAAAACTGTAGAAATCTTAAATGTAAAACACTTCTTGCATATTTTCAGTCCAAGAGAAACCAACTTATTACAGTATTTGTTGGAGCCTGGTTGCAATTAAATACAGGAAGGATATTAAACTTCCAAGAGATTTTTTTTTTAAGCCACAACAGAAGAAAAGGCACAATTGCATAATTGGAACCAAATCCAAAACCCACGTCCTTCTTATTTACTAGCATCATCTAAAGGACACTATTTAGATGCTGACGCTGAGAGGTCTGGAGCTGACAACTGTAAATCATCTGAAAGTCAAAAATTTCAAAGGAACTGTATGACATGGGTTAAAAGTTTATAGATGATAGATACAGAAAGTTAGTGCTCACTGCAAAACCACATCCTAGAGGTCACTGCACCTCCTCAGTAAAATTCTAGAATTCTGTTTTGTTGTACAGAAAGAAATTTTCCTGCGTAGTCAACAAACTGACATAGAGCAATTAGACAAAACTGTTTGATATGTAACATTTGAAATAAATGTCTTTTTAAGATATTCTAAAAATAACATTTTTAAGAGAACAGGATTTCATTTATCAGATACTTTTTCTGTACAAACCAGACAAACAATGAACAAACTTGCCACTCAGCGGGAAAATTCTTTAAAAAATGTAACTGATAGCTGAATTCACTTCAGTGCTCTTTGTCATTAGCATATCTGTGCAGGAAATTAACATCAAAAGCAACACTCTACAAAAAAAGAAAGCCTCTTGCTTTTCTATAAAGCATGTAGAAAAGAGATAGCACAGACACAGATGGCCATGCGCATGCTAGGGCTTTTCCTATAAAATAATCCAATTGTTGTTCAGGGATTTCCATCTATTTAAGAACTTTATCTCCTGGGGGTTGTTTTTCCTTTTCTTTCTTTTTCTTCTATTTCCCCCCTCCCTTCATCCCCTGCTAGATCAGGCTGCCCAGAGCACCATCCAGCCTGGCATTCAATACTTCCAGAGATGGGGCATCCACAACTTCTCTGGGCAGCCTTCTCCAGTGCCTCACCACCAGTGGATAATTTCTTCCTCATATCTAATCCAAATACACCTTCTTTTAGTTTAAAGCCATTACCCCTTGTCCTATCACTATCCTCCCTAATAGTCTCCTGCTTTCACTGTAGGCTCCCTTTAAGTAGTGGAAGGCAGCTAAAATGACTTCTAAAAGGCCTTAATAATGCTCAAGGAATATATTACACACATATTAGGTGGAGAGATAAATATTATCTATAGACCGGTATTATTTATAAGATACTTTATATGTTCATATATGTTTACATAACATTTGTGTCAGAATTCTCAGTTCAGGTGAAAGGATGGACAAAAGGATAAGCATATTAGCTCAGTGCACAAAACACTGACAGAAGCAAAAAGTTTCATATACGTCCCTGCTCTCCTAACTTAATAGGAAGACATTACAGCAGCACTTTTGCTTAACACGCAGAAAAAAAAAAAGATTTCTTTTTTTCTCACTAAAAATGACTATACTGCAGTGAAACTCACACTGAAGGAGAAGCAGCATTTCTTTGGCAACTAGATCACACAATCAACAGCAACAAGAACAAACTAAAAATCTACAGTTTCAGGTTCCTTGTTTTGACAGTATCCATGAGAGATTCCAAAGACTCACTCTTTTTAAAGACTCAACACATGGGGAAGACCTTGCCTTAGATATCTCAGCTTGGTGTGTAAAACCATAATCCATCTGAGGAATAACCTGACTGTACCAGAGTAATTGTCAAACTTTCCTCCTAAAACATTACCAACAGAAGCATTGAGAGCAATTTTTCTTACACTAATTATTTAGATTTTCTTCTACTGGTTCTTTTCTCATCTTTGATGACATTGACGTTTTGAGATTTACAAGTAAACAANTATATATATATATCACTTAAAAGAATTCTAGGTGAACCAAAAGAAATAAAAATTTTGATCATATAATCTAATAGCACTGACATGAAAGAGGAAAAAATATTTTTTGTAAAGTTGAAGGATTGAGTATGTTTACAAAAGCAAAATCAATTTTCTTAATTGAAGCCACATATTAACGATCTTTTCCTGAAAAAGTAAATAAAATTACAATGTCAATCACTTATAAGGCACTGGAAGAACTTAGGAGACACTGGAACAGGTTACCTAGTATTGTGGTTTATGCCCCATCCCTGGAGACTTTCAAGGTGAGGCTGGATAAGGCCCTGGGCAACCTGATCTAGCTGTGGTGCCCCTGTTCACTGCAGGGAAGTTGGACTAGATGGTCTTCAGAGGTCCCTTCCAACTCTTAATATTCTATGATTAGTTCCTATTTCAGCTTGATAAATAACATAGTAACAGTTCTAAGGAATCAATAACTCAAAAAAAATCAATTCAAGAGATTATTAAACAACTTTCAATCACTTGTTCGATAGGGGAAGTAGTATATGGCTCATTTAAATAGTGGTACTTATTAAAAATTTATAGCTAACTTTTAAGGGAATAAGCAGCCCAAATACTCCACCAAATCTCCTAGAAAGTCCCTGTTGGCCTTTATGAACACCACATGTTCTGCACATTGCACACGCTGCCATCTTGGGTTCCTTTCAAAAGACAGTTCCTTAAAACAAGGGTGATTCATCCACTCAGTTTCAAGTTTCCACTCCAAAGAATAAAGACATCGGAGTTTCTCAGGGAAAAAAAAAGAGCATCAACGTATTTTCCCATAACTAGTTACTGGAAACAGATGAATCACTTTAACAGTAACTTTAAAAACAAATCAATTTTCGGCAATTCCAGGACATAAAAAATTCAGCCAAAACAGTTAAAACTTTGGCAAAGTTGTTAGCAACTGAAACCAGACTCTGATAACAGACATATCAGATGACCTTAACAATAATTGACACTTCTAAAACCGTTTTCTCATTTCTCCACCTTCTGTGAAGGAAGAATATATAATAATGTATTATCTTCTATATTTTTATACTGTTATGCTAAGACCATGAAAAAACAAACATACAAAGAGTTTAGANAACCAGGATAACTAGAAGACTAGATGTTCCCAGAGAGACTTGGCTGCCAGCTACATTTTTCTTCATCTATTTTAACATGTTTTCAATGGGATTGATCACATTGGTTTGTTTTCTACCCCAAAATCTCATCCAAAAATAATTTTCTCCAGTTAAATAAATGTTCTCCTTAAAGTCTTAGGCGAACATCCTAGAGTAAATTTTGGAACAAGGTTGTAAGGTTATCTAAAACAAAATACATTTTTTCTGATTAACAATTTATACATGAAGTCTATTACAAAATATCAACGTATTTCAGTTTAGTTTACTCAACTTTAAGGAAAAAAAAAGCACATTTATTTTGCAATTTGAATACCATGTATGGAATTACTCTTTAATAACTTTTATATAAATACAATTTAATAACAAGTATGGAATAAAATAATATATAAAAAGTCTCTATATAAACACCGTCCCTTCACCATTTTGTACTTCTTCAGCTAAGCACATAAAAGCCAAAAATCACATATCATGCACACTTTGTTCACTAATATCTAACTGAGTGTTCATTCCCTTTCTTCTATATGCCAATGAGTGGCCCTAAAGGATAATGATGTGAAATTTCACAAAGATAGAGCACTTTTTTTTTGCACAGCCAAAGCTGCCTTAAATAACAAAAAAAAAGATTCTAAGGGCAAGTGCTGACGAAGCAGGATGAATTAGGAGTTGCACCAACACATAGTCTCAATTCTTTCTACTTTCAGCATTAGATAAAATGCCAAATAATAAACCAGTCCATTAAAAAGCCAAGAATCAGTAGAACAAAGAATCATGACATAACAGATGTTCAAATGCAATTTTAAGTTCTCATTTTTAGTTGTATATAATACAGCTGTCATCATCAAAACATCTCTGTCTTTCCAATTTCTCTACAGTGTGTCTAGAGAAAATGCTGCATATTCACACTTATTTTATTCCCTAGTTTCCAGAGTCAGTAGGCAGACTTCTCAGATTAGATTACTTTGACACTTCAGTGATCCTTGATTACTTGACAACTTTGGTCCATTTTGTTTAAGTCATTCAATCACTCTGCTAGTTACACTGCCCAGTGCCAAGTCCTCCCTTCCAATGGTGGTTTCACCATTTATTCTTGTCTTTCTTCAACCACCTGCTACAACTGCTTGCTATCTTTGCGTGATCAAAGCCTCGATTAAACTGTTTTTAAAGAACATGGAGGTCTTCTCTAGAAAATGAAAAACAAACATATTGCTGTAATAACTACAACCATGTCATATAAAATGGTCACTGCCAGAGTGGCATAATGAGGAAGCTGTCACTGACACAATTATTTTCATTAGTATTGTTGTCATAAATTATACTTATTAATTTGCATTAATTTGTATCAAAAATAGTGGATTTAGGTTCAAACATCTTAACAACTAAAAGCAGTTAGTTTGCTTTTTAAATTCCTACCTGAGATGACAAAAGATTACAGTCAATGTGCATTCCTTTCCCCGTCTTATACTTCTGAAGCAAGCCAGCCATAATTGCTCCACATGTATACAAGCCAGTAGCAAGATCTGTCATGGCTACTCCTACTCTAACTGGTTCACCACCCTAAAGAAAAGGAAGACAACACTCCAAATGAAATAAACAGAAAACAAATAGAAAAGAAAGGAAAAGGAAGAAGAGGAAATAAGCAAAGCATTACTTTGTTTCAGTATGTTCTACATGATTCTTATCATAAAAAGTGTTCACACGTTTCTTCATTGCAAGCAACAATAGATAAAAGCATCTTTGAGTAAACCAAAACATAAAAGCTACCCCTGAAAAATAGGTATTCTTGCAGTATTTACACAATTCTATGCATCAAGATGCAGCAAAGCCTATAAACTGTAAATTACTTCTTATGCTACTTCTTGCTCTCATATGATCAATACTTCAACACACAAATGTTTAAAGGACAGAGACACTGTTAGAGACAACAAAACAGAAGCCGAAGGTCTAAAGGGTTTCCATAGCACATTACCCAACGTGTATGCCTATTTGAATGGCAGAATCATACTTATTCACTCTTCTCAGCCTCCTTAGTTTGAAGTACTTTCCAAATTTTTTTAAGTGTAACTAATTTCATTCTCAATAGAGAAAATTATACTTTGAAGATATAAAGATCAGTTATTTTAAGACTGCTACATATGAATTTGTCTTCTTGATTCCAGCACTTTCTTCAAGTACTAACCTACCTAATCTTTCAAGGCTAACACTTCCTTTGCCTCAGTAAAATGTTAACCTTTATTTATAAAAAGTATTTTCACAATTTCCTCTTACAGAACACTGCTATACTTAAGCAGTCAAACTACTAGCACTACATTGCTATGTTATTTTTAACATTGGCTTTCTGCATCAGTCTGCACAATTTCCATTCTTCCTTAGCGTGCCTAGTAAGACAATTCAGCAACTATCATCCCCCTCCTCCCCTAAATCAACTTTTAATGTCCACCCTGTGCCTTTTTGTGACAGGATGCATTCTCTAACTAATAGATTCATTTACATTTTCATGTCTGTCCTGTGAAACAAGAGATAACAAGCTGCTTTATGTGAACAGTAAAGCTTCACACATCCAGATATACCTTGCCTTCTTCGTAAAACTTCTCATCACAGAAAGAGTTTGACAGCACACAGTATTTCCGTAGCTAACATTATACTAACTTCCTGTGCAAAGCAAGAATCTATAAAATAGCTTTTCTTCAAATAAATCATTTTAAGAGAAATTCTATCCTCACCCCCCCTGAAGTGATGTTTCTCTTCTGGCAGAAGGACAAACCAGCCCACGGTAAGAGAAAAAGGGCTGGTTTGAACCCCAGCTAGGGGCAGCTCCAGGACATACCATTTGCGTGCTTGAACATACAGAAGTTCACTCCAGTGCTTTGCTATTGCAAACTTGCCATTAGTTTACACTTTTATTCATGATAGCCTCAATGTATTTTGGAAGATTCCTTTCCTGATTTTTTTCGGGTTTTTTTGCCCTTTGACATAACTTCTCTTCCCAGTTTTACATCAGTGATACAAAAAGTGATCTACTATAAATGGAAATTGTTTTGAAATGACATGCACAGTAAAAGTATTAATAAAAGTCCAGTAGTCCTTACAGAATGGAAATAACTTGCTGCAGCTAATATTAACCAGCAAGGGCTATATTTTTTTTCAACAGCTCTGAACTGTACACTACGTATACTCTTCTGTTGTCATTTGTTTTTAAGCTGAAGAATGGCACCTCTGGTACTGTAGATTCTAATCATGTTTTCCTGTCTAGTGTCCAGTAAAATGAAAAATGCTTCTTCAACAAGAAAAAATGCTTACTGAATACGCTGCAGCACCATAAAGCTATCTAGCACTGTATGTAATGATCCATTTGGAGATGTAAAGGGAACTCGTATCCAAATTGTTTTTATTTAAGTTCAAATTATTGCCCTAATGAGTTTCATGAAATTTTCAAAGGAATATTCATCTGAGGCTGAATATGTTAAAGTAAAAGCTTTCTGTTCATCAAATAAGAAACTTGAATGCGGTATTTAACCAAAAGTACCTATAAATTATGTCTTCCAGGACAATAAAATTGTCATCAGTATAAACTCAGTCCTTTCTGCATATTATAATTTACAGTTAAAAAAATAATAATAATTAACTGAATCTGGCCCAAAGCAGCAACTTCCATTTCAAAATGAATTTGTGGTACAGATTTATATAAAACAGGGTAAGTTTAGGTTAGATATCAGGAAAAACTTCTTTACAGAAAGGGTTGTTAAGCACCAGAATAGGCTTCCCAAGGAGGTGGTTGAGTCACCATCCCTGGATGTGTTCAAAAACCATTTGGATGTGGTGCTCAGGGACATGATTCAGCAGTGGGTTGTTAGAGTTAGGGTAGTATGGTTAGATCATGGTTGGACTCAATGATCTTTAAGGTCTTTTCCAACCTGAGCGATTCTATGATTGAAAACGGGTTTGAAGATTTCATACACACTAGAATTTCAAATTTCACAGGTGTCATAACATTTCTAATACAGAGGTAATCAAGTACATATGTATGAGTTGGAACTCTATGCAGATTTCCTTGTCTGCACATAAAAACATGATTTAAAGATAGCATTCTACAGTAAATAGGTTTGGTTTAGTTAACAAAAGCACAGGTACAGCTGTTTGTGCCTTTAACTCTTCAATATTGCAAAAGCTATAGCTTGATTTCAAGATTCACAAGACAACTTTGCTTGGAAGCCTTTCAAAACAGCCAGCATGAAGTCATTTCAGTAATAGTTACTTCTCAGAAAAAAATGGAAAAAAAGTAAGATTCTCAAAATTTCCTCATGTAGGAATCTTCTCTCATTTCTCAAAATAATCAGATGAAAAATGCACATAATCTTGCACTCCTTTCAATAGTTCTATTCCGTGTGTTAAATGTGATATTACTGTGTACTTTTGGCACTTTCCACTTTCAAATCACATTTTTAATTATTTCACTATCTAAAATATAATTTGGAAAAAATAAACATTTCCACTGTGATAAACTGCCTCAAAGTAAGTGTTATACGCAGTATTGCAGGAAATGTTATGTATGTGATCAAATTAATGAAGGTTTAAGCTTTACTCAAATTCCTGTGCTAGTAATACAGAGATTCCATAGTATAATACTGAGAGTTACTGACTAGAGGCATGGCTGCTCAGTATTCAATAAAGGTAAGTCAACAGCAACAGAAAACTTTCTTAGAAATTAAATCAGTAGCCAGATGGCTGAAATAGAGTAAAATTTACGATATTACATTTCCCTAAAATGCAGTTCTTATTGCTATGAATTCTAACAATTTTAGAAATATCAAGTACAGAACATAATTTTACTATCCTATTATTAAAATGCTTTGTATGGCGCTGTAAATACAAGGGCTGCTATGAAAGTACTGCCTCCTATCCTATTATGATGGCCCATGATGTCAGAGGTGGATGTTGGTGGCATAGCAGTAGAGGTTGAACCTTCCTGCAAATATTCTGTTGAATTTTGTTGTCATGAAACACATAGCAGCAGAGAGACAGTCTGACAAAATGACGTCTGACATGGAAGTGCATGCAAAGCAAAAGTCTGTCACTGAATTCCTCTGTGTGGAAAAAATTGCACCCAATGACATTCTTTGATGCTTCCTGAATGCTTACAGAGACCAAACAGCGGATGTGAGCACAATGAGGTGGTGGGTGGAGCGTTTCAGCAGTGGCAGAAGTGACAGTGGGTCACCTCCACTGGTGCAGATTCTGACAAGCGTGGCATGCAGGCTCTTGCTCATTGCTGGCAAAAATGAGTAGCTAATGGTGGTGACTACACTGAAAAATACTGTTTTGTAGCTGAGAATTTGCTCTGTCAAACAGTGTCATTTTGCTCTTTGTATCCAGTGTAGTTTCCAGAGAAATAAATAAGAAGTATTACTTTCAGATCAATCTACTCATACATTAATGTACCTTAAGCAACTCACTGATGTACATAGATGTCTTTTTTTCTGCTCCCCAACTTTGTAGTTTGTCTACTACAGCTAAGACCTCTAAGGTACTGCAAGCACACTAAACAGTTCGTCTATTAAAAAGAATTTTCTACAGAGCACTGTTATACTGATATTATTATGCTGACTAAATACAGCTACTGCAAGACAATACAAAAATATTCTAACTTTTCTTTCTTTTTTCATCAGTTTACAAGACTGACATTTTCAATTTACTGTAAGAAAAAAAGAAAAGAAATAATCTAGTTTACTAGAGTATGCTCCAAAAGAACATGTTGCTTTAAGGACTTTAAGTACAAATTCTTGTTATTAGGCAAAAAATAATAGTTCAATTAGAAAAAAAAAGCCACAAAAGTGAGCAAGATTCTTTTTTCTTCTTTACTTCAGTCATTTCTCTACATATTGCCTGAAATAAGCTTTTCCTACAATTTTTCATAGCTGGCTCTATTTAGAATTCAAAAATATTCAATAATATGCACAAATGTAGGACATGGGAGTTTTAGTTGAAAATACTAAATTTTTAAGCAATCATAAAGTATGATTTTAAAACCATTTTGGTCAAATTTCACTACAACAAAAGGCACGCACATCTTCAGAGCTACTGACCATTTAAGTCTTTGAAACAAAACTGTCCCTCTGTACAACAAAAAATGTTTTTTATCAGTTTCTGAATAATATATGACCAACTGCAAATGAAAAACAAATAAAAAAGCATGTTTTAGCATGTTTATTTTAATCATGCCAGAGAATAAATAAATTTGAATTAACTGGTAAAAGTCCCTAGTGAATAGATGAAACTGTTACCAGCAACAATTATGTGATTTTTGATTACATTGCCTCAAGTCCTGGGGAGGCAATACCAAAATCCGAATTTGCAGTGTAGATCTTAACACAATCTTTTAATTAAATCCATCTTCATAAGAGTCACTGAGCAATATTGCTCTCACAGCACGTGTAGTTTCCATCATTCACATACCTAAAAGCCTTATAAGAGCCCTGCGTTTTGGTTTTTGTTGTTGTTGTTGTTGTTTGGTTTGTTTGTTCCCCTCAAATTTTCAACATCAATTCCTTCATTCAGCTGGAACTACTACTATTTGTCCCTCTCTAACTCTTACTACTTCTACCTAATTTTGCATAGTACATCTTGAAGAAGGCATGAAATTTCTGGCATTGTATTAGAAGCACTGACCACATTACAGTGACCGTGCTCAATCACTGGTTAATACATATGTACCTTACACATTTGAAGAAAAGTATCTTTAAGGACCACATTAAACTTCATCTTCTTGTTATTCTGAGGTGGGACACCTTAAGAGTATGTATCATTAACACAGCAGCAACGCATTGGTTTTTTGTTGTTTTGTTGTTGTTGTTGTTTCTTAACTTCTCCATAGAAAGGAGTAGAATAATTCTCTGGAGCACAGAGTTCTGATGCTTCCCATTGTTTTTGGCAGAATATCATTCCTAAAGTAACGTCCAGATCATCATACTAAGCATTTAACAATCCACTCAAGAAACAGGAATATTTGACACTCAAACTACAGAAACTTGATGCACTCCTTGCTTATTCAGGGCAGGCAAGAATCATACTTTAAAGATCTACACTACTGTTTCCAGACTATTAGAAGCACAGACGACTATCTAGTGGTTGTGACATAGAGAACAGACTTGTAGCACTATCTCCCTCAGGAAATGACATTTGTAGACCTCATTACCTATAGGTGATTCAAGGACAGCTTAAGCAAAGACCTATTTCACAAGCATTTTTCTCTGAGGTAAAGATACATATTCTATGTATCGCTGTAATCCAGATACTAAGCTACCCCTGTAATGCTTCCTGCACTGCTGTATGATCCAACAATCTTGGATATCAGTGGGAATAGCAGCACATAAACCTTTTCCAGAGCCACTAATATTATGTCTCTGCAAATTTTCAGGCAGGGTGATTGAAAAGTTAAAAGTTATCTGGATGGCTTCACAATTCCAACTTTCAAAGGTCTGATGCATCTGCTATATCAAAGCACAGGTGAGGCTTTCCACAAAGTGTGGTTTCATTATCCAGCAGTCAATCTGCCTATTAAAGTTACTGAAGTGACTGAAAGTCACACAGATTAGCTTAAGAATTGATAACTTATTCACTGGAAACTTAGGATACCATTTTTCTTCCATTTTCTGTTTCTCAGGCATTGACTTAGTTTTCAAGGCTGGAATGAGATACTTCATGGGCAAAATTACTACCATTTTATTAACTTCACAGAGATAAGGCCTCTTGTTGTACTGTGGAGGGCATACATAGCAGAGGTGTTAACAAAGGCTGGCTAACACCACAATGTGATTAGTACATGGAGTATGTCATAGATTCTACTAAATTTAAAAGTTGAGCACTGTACCTCATGCCCTGTGATATGTGTGAGACCAGAAATGGCAGCTGCAATAGAGTCATATCCACCTCTCTGAACCATTGGACCAGTCTGTCCATAACCTAAAACAGAAAGAAAGCAAACAGTAATTCAATCAAGGACCAGTGCAACAAACACAGCTTACTACTTTAGAATAGAAAGGAACCAATATTTCTCATCAGTTTCTGTTCACAAGTTGTCCAGACTGTAAAACCAATTAATGCTATCTTTTTTTACTTACTCCTCGCACAACGTTAAGATTAAGTGTCTGTTTCTATCCTGTGCAGGCTGGTGATGCATTTGATCTTAATTCTGGACAGTTTTGGTATCTCCACTTTAATTCATCATGTTCTTCCAAAAAACACTACAGAATTTTCACTGAGATCTTCCTGGATCAACTGAAGAAGTTACCAAATACAGAATTCAGTTCAACCTCACTGACAGGTATTATCACCTGTCAATCACAATACAGTCAAACAATTTAAGGCTGAAATTAGAGACCATTACTGTACTACTGTGCCTGTATAATGCAAAGAGCCAAGGCTAATTTCCTTTTGCTCTTTCTTTCACAGAACTAGCGAACACCACCACACAAAGTGGAAGTCAACAGGGAAGCTTTTGTTTTGGACAGGTATAATCTTTGTTGGGTAAAGAACTGGCTGGAGGACTAGGCCCAGAGAGAGGTGGTGAATGGAGTTAAATCCGGCTAGTGACCGGTGACAGGTGGTGTCTTCCCCAGGCATTGGTACTGGGGCCTGTCCTGTTTAATATCTTTATTGATGATCTGGACAAAGGGATTGAGTGCACCTTCAGTAAGTTTGCAGATGACACTGAGCTGGGAGGAAGTGTCTGCCTGGGGGTAGGAAGGCCTTTTAGAGAGATCTGGATAGGCTGGATCACTGGGCTGAGGCCAGTGGTACAATGAAGTTCAACATGACTAAGTGCCGGGTCCTGCACTTTGGCCACAACAACCCCAGGCAACGCTACAGGCTTGGAGCAGAGTGGCTGGAAGACTGTGTAGAGGAAACAGACCTGGGAGTATTGGTCAATGCTTGGCTGAACATGAGCCAGCAGTGTGCCTAGGTGGCCAAGAAGGCCAATGGCATCCTGGTTTGCATCAGAAACAGTGTTGCCAGCCAGAGCACTGAGGTACTTGTCCCCCTGTAATCAGCTCTGTTGAGGCCACACCTCAAGTACTGTGTTTGGTTTTGGGTTCCTCTCTGCAAGAAAGACATTGAGGTCCTGGAGAATGTCCAGAGAAGAGCAACAAAGCTGATGAGGAGTCTGGAGCACAAAACGTAGGAGAAATGGCTGAGGGAACTGGGATTGTTTAGTCTGGAGACGAGAAGGCTCAGGGGAGACCTTATTGCTCTCCACAACTACCTGAAAGGAGGTTATGGCAAGGTCGTAGTCAGTCTCTTCTACCACATAAATAGCGATAGGACTAGAGAGAATGGCCTCAAGTTGCACCAGGGGAGGTTCAGTTAGGGCATTAGGAAAAATTTCTTCTCTGAAAGAGTGGTTAAGTGCTGGAACAGGCTGCCCAGGGAAGTGGTTGAATTACCATCGGTGGAGGTCTTCAAAAAAACATTTAGATGTTGTATTAAAGTACCTTGTTTAGTGGAGAAATACTGGTAGTAGGTGGACAGTTGGACTGATCTTGGTGGTCTTTTCCAACCTTGGTGATTCTATGGTTCTATGAAGCAAAAGTATTTGAATTCTACTATTTAAACTAAAAGAAACTGGCAAAGCCCTTATGAGTCAAGAGATTTAAGTTTCTGCTCCTTAAAGAGGTAGCAAATTCAAAAGTTATTCTCATGCTTTCTTTTCTCTTTTCAGAAACCTCTAGCAGAAATACCCTAATTAAAGGAGCAAACAGTTAGGAGCTGTTACAGACAAGACTCTTATTATGGATGGCACTTGTAATACAAAGTTTCTATATCACTCTGATCTGTGAGGACAGCATTAAACTAAATATATAGGTAGACAGGTAGACAGATAATCATGTATTACAAGAAAAAAAAATCTCTCAGTCTCCCACATTCCTTTTATTTATTCTCCCTAAATAACACTGGTAGCCTGCTTGGTAGATGTGACAGTCAAGGTTGGATTTATTGCTCGGAGCACAAAATTAAAAATTGTTACATGTAAAGGCAACCATCTTCAATTCCTCCATTTGGATCAATGTTATTTAGTACAAAATTCATAAGCAGCTCCTAAAATACACTGCAAGATATTAATGATCACTTCTGAACTGCAGTTAAAGTACTTTGTTACTCCAATTACTACTCACTAATTCATACCAAGCAAAACAATATCCAACAAATATATTGATTTCCATCATTGTGCAACAGAATACCTAATTACCTGCTAGAACATTTTTCTGGGACATCTGGGAGCCAAGGAAGCTAAGCAGAAGCTCAGCTTCTATGCTCAGTGTTACAAAGAACATCAGGATACTAAAGCCAGCACAAGGACTCTATCAACAAAGCCACAAAACAAATATTTCAGAAGAAAGGATTCACACTTTTCTTATATTCAAATCTACAGCACACTGACTTTAATAATCACACTTGAGAAGACAAAACTACTAGTTTATCCAGTGTTATTAAAAATTGCTTATCTGACAATGGCTGACTAGAAGACCCTAACGAGCAATTAGTGGCCTTTCATATCAACACAGATAATTTCACACACACAAAAAAAAGTGTGTTGATTTTCAAGCTTAACTCAACCTGCAAAT
This sequence comes from Pavo muticus, assembly GCA_016647715.1. Lineage (NCBI taxonomy): Eukaryota > Metazoa > Chordata > Aves > Galliformes > Phasianidae > Pavo > Pavo muticus. The sequence continues at coordinate 1,384,359 of JACDJE010000061.1, forward strand.
AAAATGTTGGGTCCACACAAAAATGCTCTGAGTGGCTCCAAGCATGTATCGTTATCTCACTGAGATGAAATGGAGCATTAAATTCATTTAAATATGTGTGGGTTCACTTCAAAAACAAAATCTTGCTCAATAATAATAAAAAAAAATACTCAAAACAACTTTAATTGAATAGCGAAAAGCATATTGAAGTCAGTGAGAAATTATGCAGTGGTCTGAGTTATTAACAAAGAAAAGTCATCTCAACACGTCTGCTCACACAAATGTTTTCATAAACAGAAAACATCTGAAAATTAAACATTTAGTACATAGACAGAAAAAATATGTTTTTTTGCAATGCTCTTCTGGTAATGACAAACATCCATCTTTTAAACACTAAATTGAGGAAAGGTGAGAGGCAAAATTTCACACATTTTTCTAGCAGCATTTTAGAAATGTTGACTTTAAGTCCTTTTCCACACACAACAGCCTGATTTCAAGACAGAAATTACTTGATGCCTCTCTGGTTAATTTCACAGGTCCTAAAGGAACGTCTAATTGGTTTTCAAAAGTCACAAAGAATTAAAAAGGAAAGATACATAACTCTGGTTTTGATTTAAAGTCTGAATTGACAAAGCTAGTGTAGAGGCAAAAATCTATTGTAGATGGTATGGCACAGAGCCTGTTAAATGCCTGAGAGAAAAAAAAGCCATCTAACTATAAAAGTTAAGTGACAAATAACTATTTCTAAAAGTGAAAGATCTTATCATCTAGACAAAAAAAAAAANAAACAAAAGCTGAACATTATTGAGTAAACTACACAGGTCAATGGAGGAACCCTGTGCAGATGTTTTAGAAATAACTAGGAATACAAAAAGAAAAGGCTTGAAAGAGGGCACACATTCAGAAAATCATTAGTCTGGTGGACAGATCTCACCATAACACACATATATACTTATATTTATATTAATATATATATATATATTAAAATAGCACCTGAAGCATATGTTTGTCAAAAATGCTGTGTTCACATTTGAATTCACTGTGCATAGGCACAAATTTGCAATCAAACACAGTTAAGCCCAAAAATAGGTTTAGTATAACATAGTTCAGGCCTTATCAACTTTAACCAGTACATAAAATACCTTTGCCTGAAAAGACAGTCTCTGCTAACTACAGAAAGAACAGGCTTCAGAGAGGAAGTCTCTGAAGATAAAACAACATAGCTGATTGCTCTGAACTGCCTTAAAGAGAATCATAGTACCAGAGAATTTTATTTAGATCTTAACTGAGGATTTCCAAAATAATTTCAGTTGGAGAAGGGATTGCAAGAATACTTAGCCTGAGAATATACATATCTCCATTGTCTGAGTTTGAGAAAATATTTAAGGCTTTCGATTCCTGTAAAATGGAATCTGGAAATTAAAAGGAAAAAAAAGAAAAAAAAAAAGAGAAAAAAAAAGAGGAAATTGTACCCTTGACCCCCCCAAATCCCTATTCTGTAATATTGATCTGATACCTGCCATATCTTCATCTACCTAGATCTCACAACTGCTGCATATAAACTGCTTTACTCTGCTACAAAGTACTCATCAGTTCAACAGGTGAACTGACTGTGGGACACAGTAACCCCTAGGCAGACATCCAAGTTTCTCCTAAGAACTGTCATTGTCCATGGGCATCCAACCTTTTAGCTTGCTCGGGCATCACTGAGTGAAGAAGAAAACTGTTTTGGGCTGCACATAAAATAATATATAATCTAGTTAATGTATATAAGTAACAAAACTTTATATACATATATATATATATATTATTATTAAAACATAAGAGGGCAACAAAAACATAGAACCAGCAGGTTGGACACATATGTATAAAATCACCAGAAACACAGACTCTAACTGTTCACTAAAGGACTGTTTATTCACTTACACCTACATCTTCCTGGATCTGTCCTGATCCTTCAGCTAAGTCTCTCTTCTGCATGACGAAGGCTTCCTTAAAACAAACAGAATGTGACCCAAGTATAAAGAACAAATTGAGCTGGCTACCTTGCATCAGCTTAGAGAAAACAAGGGCCCTTGTGGTAGGCACATACAAAGCGAATGCCATAGCTTTCCACAAGCAATCCTGTATTCCTCATGACATATCAGAAAATAATGGAGAAGTGACCTTAAAGGCTACACTTAGCATCCCCACTTATTCAGAACTTTCCACGTGGCTAAAGACAAATTTGCAGTTGAAATATTAGAGAGCATATTTTTAACTAAGATTGCCTGAATCTCTTTTTGCTAGTATGCAGTGCAATATACATGGTATGAATATTCAAAACAAGACGTGTAACATGGTAAAGGATACATCCCCTCCCACATATATTGGAGAATACAACAATTGAAGTTGTACAAAATAACACATGAGATGGAAAAGCAGCTAATATGGAATAATAACACAGCTCACATCTGTTTTAAAATGCCTGCAGTTGCTTGAAGGGCAAATTGTGAATGTAGAGCAACAAGAGAAAGCTCAAGACGCCTAAAAACATTTACATAGTAAAACTGAAAGACAATCAAAATGTATCAAAATAAACACTAAATTACTAAAACTAAAACCCTCATCACAAGTTGGGGGCTTACAGAAGAAGTAACTATGTAAGACAGTAATTGCAATTCATTGAAGATTTATTTGGTAAAGTGAGTTTTCAGCAAGTACGCTTCCCATAAACATTGGCAATATATCCATTTCAGTTAGAGACAGAGGTGAGACTGCTGCTACTATCTGATTAAATTACAGCACTGTTAGTACATCACAGCAATTGCTGACAAATGGAAGGACTGAGTATTTATAACAAGAAAGATCAGAGAGACCCAGCAAAATAAAGACGCTCTTTATTGGGAAATAAACTTAGCCGCTTATTAGAAGTTGGAGACACATTCCTGCCCTGATGAAATGAAGCCAATTAATATGAAACAGAAGCCACCTCTGTCATCATGAAGGTAATCATTTCTGTGATTAGTGTGCGAGTACCATGTGAGGGCACTCAAGCTTTGAAACATACCACAGGAAAAATGATTATATTTACAGGCATCATACAGGGTTATTTTTTCCCCAAATTTTTACATGTCATAACAAACGACTGCTAGTTTATCCACTTAAATACAATCAAAATTGTTAGAATATATTTATCACACAAGACATGCTTTGCTTTGGAATCTGCACTAAATAATTCTGTTCTGGGACAGAAATAAATATTATGAAGTGAGAAAGGTCAGGCTGAAGATTAGGAAAAATGCAACAACGTTAAAAGCTGTTAGGCTGCTCAAAAGTGTTATTAGTGAAGCAGCCAAATGCCAGATGCTCAAAAATGTCACATTAAATTCAAAAATGCTAGCAAAAATTGTTTCCAAAAAAAGCTCCGTTAGAAAAACAGACTAATGTGTCTTTCCAGGTTGAGCTTTATAATACCATGTAATCTACAACATAGCTTTATTTCATTTTTGCCAGATGACAGTGAGATTTTTAGCTACACTTACGGCAGGCATTCTTCATAAATTTTAAGAAAGCAGGCAAACCAAATAAACAACTTTGTCCCAGATGAACTTCCATGTGTTTGTAGATCACATGCTATTCCAAGTCGCGTACTGAACATGCATTTGGACACTCCAGTTTGCTTACTTAGGGGCTACTGATGATATGATGAAATTCCTAACGTGTATAAAAACAGTCCATTCTGACTAGGAGCCACATGCAAACATCTGGGACAGACAGACACCAATGTGTTGCAATATCTCCACTTAAACAACATGCACCTTAGAAACAATGTTTTTAGGCAGGTAACTTTTGATCCATATGGGTTTTTCAGAAGGGTTAAAAATACGTCTTTATTCCTCAAGCTGTTGTACACTTGATTTGCATTCGATGAAATTTAACAGTTTCCCTAGGATCCACAGTTTGCACCTTCCAAAAAAGCAACGGAGAAAAGAAAAAAAATAAAATAATAAAATAATAAAAAAAGCAAGCATGACTAACAGCACAGAACCTGGAAGGAAGAAAAATATAGCATTAGCGAAACACCTGAAACTATCGCTCTCGTTTCTTTAATACCACTTGCTTTCAAGCTACTGATGGCCTGGTAATAAGCTGCTACAGGAAAGTCTGAATACGCTATTATCCTGCGTCATAAAAATAAAAGTCAGCATTTCTCATAATGATCTTTGTGCAAAATATTCAGATCATATGCTAGAGAAAACCAAAAGCCGTCATTTCTGCACTTCATGATTTGATAGCATGATAAAATTTTATAGGACAAAATACAAAAACACATTGTACTAAAAAGAGAAAAAAAACAACACGGAGACATGCTGTCAACACAGACAAATTCCTTGTAGCTCAATTCCCACATGACAAATGACATTATAAAGTCAGCGTGTATAGGATATTCTGAGCAAAACATAGAAAAATATGTTCAACATAGGCATTTCTACAAATAAGGACTAAACATTGTCACAAATTCAATCCAGATAGATGGCTATCCCTGCTGAATAACAAATTAATGAGAAACACCTTCTGACTTGTTCTACTGCCAAAAGAAAACATTCAATTAAAGACAGCTTACAGCTTTACTTAATAAAGATTAATGAAACAAGCAGAAGAACACAAGCAATTCTCTATAACGAGAAAAGCCAAAATCTAACAGACGCATTATATGAAACTTTGCAATGTCAGAGCTGCCAAAGAAGCTTGCAAAACCAGTAACAACTTGGAAAATGCTTGCCATGTGTTGGTCAGAAGGAAAGGAAGTACAGCTTCCTGGGTAGGCAAGTTTATGGGAGATCAGGACTGATATGAAGAAGGTGAAGTCAGAGAAAGCTCTCAGGAGAGATGAAAGGAGCAAAAAGTAAACTAAAGTCAGCACACATAAAATCTCACCAACAATCTGATAAATACATTTCATTTTTCCATTGATGACTGTGAATGCATACAGTATATCAATTACATTATTGCTTTTGCACGTGATGATTTAAGCATTCTAGGCCAGTATTAAACAATATCATGTGTTATAAATTGGAAGGCAAAGATAAAATAAAATGATTAAACCCAATCATAACTTTCCACTAGTATTTAGCTACTGAAAGACTAGAAAGGGGCAAACAATAACCTCTGCCAGTTATCCAACTCCATTCAATTTTCACGTGACCTGAGTACCAAGCCTCACTCAACTCCTCTGGAAACACCAACCACATTTCTGAGACACAGCCACAGACCATCTCAAACAATGCAAGTCTGGTTTTCAGGAGACTTGTAACCAGGTCTGGAAATTCCTGGGACATGTTTTCTTGCTCTTCAGCATGCCAAACAAGCCAAGAGAAAGCAGTTGTCTCTATAACCCAAACTGTAAGCATCAAAAGGGTGCTCCTATCATTTTTATTCTATTTTTAAACAACATCAGCTAAAACTTATGACATTAAGAATTTCAAGGCAGTAACTGCTTCCCAATCTAAGTGGAGGTGCTATTCTAGATGACCTCAGGAATCAAGTGAAACTCAGTGGCCATTTTCTAAAAACAAGTTCAATTCAAACCTTAAGCTCTCAGAATACACTTGGATTAAGTACTCAAACTCCCTCTCACTCCCTGTAAGGAATCTCAAGCAGAAATAAAATTCCCTGTTGATGTTTTGAGTTAATACAAAGATTTCTAGCTACATGCCTGTAAAGGTAAGGAATCATTCCTTGTACCCTGCTTAGTACAGTGGATCTTATGAGTCCAAATACCTACATGGTAAAAGCTCATTTTAAAATAGTGAGGCCAACCGCTCTGTAGCACTGGCATTCCCTTAAACCCATCCAGGTTGTAACACTCTCCCAGGAACTAGCTAAGTACTGAGGAGAGCTGCCCAGACAGACTTCTGTGCTGCCTTACCTGCAGAATTATTATCCTGTGACTGACAGAATTTTAAAGTAACTACTTATTTACACATTTATTTCGCACCTGAAGCAACCAACATTCTTTCTAAAGTGGTTAAAAACTCAATAGACCATCACTCGTTGTGACTGCATACATATAGTATTGTTGACAAACAAATCTGAGCAGCCAAGTCCAGTTGGAAGAAACCAACCTGGACTGAGTGCTTCTTTGCATCCATCTCTGGGCACACATGTATGTGTACTATAACCATGAACTCTCCCTCAAGATATATTATATAGTCCCTCAAGGGGCCTTAATTACTACAAGTTGAAGCTGGGAAAGCATATCAAAAGCTCAAAATGAGGACAGATTTTTTTTTTTTCCAAACGTTTCCTCAAATCTTTCCAAAACAAATCTCTGAAGTATAACTCCTAAAGATTTAATTACTGAAGATTAAGTTACATGGAATACAATATATTTTTTAAATTCCAGGCTCTCTTTCCAACCCACTAACTTTACTGATTTTTTGTTTTTAGAGCTTGACTATAGCTCTCTGGTTTATACACATATTATGCGTATAAACACAAGTTCAATCCTTACTTAGCTCAAAGAATGAGTACCTAACTCTGATTTCTGATATAACTTTAATTTTTTATTTGACATGGTAAAGCTGTAAATCCTAGCTTAAAGTTTAATTATGATCTGTGGTAGATCAGATGGAAGCAGAAGGGTGCAGTATTTTACAAGTATATTAGAACCTATGTGAACAAAAAGAAAATTTGCAATAGAGTTCTCTTGGAAATACATATGAAAATAATCTTGAATATTTTTAATATTAGCAGATTCCTATGCATTGTTGAAAATAACAGTCACTGATCATTTACAGGAACTTATCATTCAGGGTGGTAAAACAGTAAATGCATCTGGTTACTTAAAACAGCTAAACTTAAAAACTGATTAATTCAAAGACTCACTATTTATTGCCTAACTTGAATATTTTTCTACTAACAGATTATTTCAATTAGTTCCTTAGGAATGGTCATACAAGAAAAGAATCTTTCCCTTTATAAAATAAGTATCTGCAGTGGACAACTGATATTCTGCATCCATTTTTTCCCATCTAAAAAGATTTTCTTAAGACAGTTAACATCTAATCAAATTCTCTGACTCATATCTCATAGATGAGAAACGCCTTCAAAATAAGGAAGGTGCAACCTATAACAGGACACCAGAGAAAGAAGTGTCTGAACACCTGAACAAAATACTCTTAACAATTTTGGGACATCATCTGCAAAAAAGTTAATTTGAGACTCTAGATAGAAATAAAAATCTGACAGTCATACATCATATACTCTAAGCAGACACATTTTCAGTATTTAAAGAGGGTCTACAGGACAGATGAGGAGGGACTCTTTTTCAGGGAGAGCAGTGACAGAACAAGGGGCAACAGTTTTAAACTGAAAAAAGCTAGATTTAGGTTAGCTGTTAGGAGGAAACTGTTCACTATGAGGGTGATGTAGCATTGGAACAGCTTGCCTAGAGAAGGTGTGGATGCCCCATCTCTGGAAGTGTTCAGGGCTAGGTTGGATGGGGCCCTGGGCAACCTGGTCAGCTGGAAGGTGTCCTTGTCCACAGCAGGAGAGTTGGAACTAAGCAGTCTTTAACATCCTTTCCAGTCCATTCTATGATACCCGAAAGCCCATCTAATCATACAAAGGATATGGCTTTATATGAGAAAGTATCTGGTAGTCACAGCTCCATATAATTCTCTTCAAAGATGTATTCTACTAAAAGAGGTTACAGATTTTGCTTTCCCCCTCCTCAGACATTCTCCTCTTGAAATGATGGTCAGGACTCACTGAAAGTCATAACCGCAACGTACCTGTATTCTGACTGTGTAGTATCCATAAGGACTCTACTCCAGTGCAAGATAGACATTCTATCTACAAGAAAGCTTTTCTTAGCGTTTAAATGGAGACTTTTTTTGTTTACATTTAAACAATTACTTCTTGTTCTATTTGTCACAAACAGATTATTCTGTTCTCTTTACAAGAGCATTTACTCATGAGAAGACTGTTTTGCACAGTCCTGTTCTCATTAGAACCTTACTTTGCAATACGGTCTACAACTTACAATGACAAAGTTTTCTCCACAAGACAACTTGCAGATCAGTGGGTTTCAGCCAACTCTGACATAAACACTGGGATACAGAATGCTTTTAATGTTCAAGTACATGGAAAACTGCCAGATATTGCCACCATCTTGGTTTCTGTAGGTGACAAAATACAGGCTATTTTTCAACTGCTTGTGTCTTCTACACCCAAAACTTTTTCAGCTACTGGCAAAGGGATTTATTTTATCACAGGATTTTAAAAACAGAAGTAATGAAGACCATATGCATACTAGGAAACATTTCAGGTCAAAATCAGCTACTTACAGTCTTCCTACCAATCTAATAACACCCATAGAAAATAAAGTGAAGTGGCACAACAACGACAATGTGACCTGTTTGGTGAAATCTCAAAGCCTCCACATTTAAAACAGTTAAACAAACAAACAGACAAAAAAGCTGTAATTGTCATATAAAAAGTCTCTCATGCATGAAGAAAAAAAAAAAGATTAATACAGTAACAAAGCAGAAGAAAGGCTTACAAGACAAGACAGTCTCCGGGAACAAATTCCTTAGGAAACCAGACAAGAAAAGTTCAGTAACAACAAATAAAATGTTTGGTGATCTTTTCTTGGGTCTTCTTGTCAGATTATTAGAACGCAAGCACAACAAACACTGCTTTACAAAAGCTTACTGCATGGCTTATGAAGATGCCTAAAATCTTCCAGCTTTATTTCTGTTAACTTAGCTAGGCACCAGTCCAAGTATAATAGCTACTGAAAAATAAACATTAAGCCATCAGTAAGTGTCTCCACAATTGTACTGTGTTGCTATGTTGTTCATATCCAGGATTTCAGTGCCTAATCTGGTTTCATTCACTGTAAACTAACCCAGTGTCAAATCTTACAACTCACAGGCAGTCTTCTATGGTATTCTTCATTAGGACAGAATCCAAAACCCGAAGTTTCAGATTTTATACAAAATGCCGCTAATTTTAGGGTGGTTAACACATAGACGAAAGAACAAGCAATAAGTGTGAAGACATAAGAAAGCTATTATTGCTGCGCACAGTTGAAAGCCAATACTTAAAGCAAGGAAGAATTATGACTTGTTCATTAAGCTTCGTATACGCTTCTCATGCTGAACAAGGAACGGGAACACAAGAGTGTTTCTGAATTGCACTCGGTTGAAAATGTTTCTTATTCCTAAATTCACAAGATTTTGGACATTCAGGTTGTGCGTGACCAGAGAAACAGTAGCAGAAAGAACAGCACTGCTACGTTTTTTAACACAAGTGCAAAAGGCTAGCAAAATTTCAGAACAAAAAAACATGCACCCTACCTGCTGCTTGTCTACTAGTGACAGAAGCAGCACAAGTTCAAAGGGATAGAGTCCCTCAGCTATGAAGACCACCTTCTTGGTGGTGCATACCAGAGCTGAACCACACAAGGATGTCAATCTTGCCAGCAGAGAAGGGAGCCTGTCAGCTCCCATTGGTTTCTCAGAGCGTTGTTTTATTTCAATATGCCTCCTTTCCGTTTCCACCCTTTTCATGTTAGTTTGGATTACTGATAGATTTTGGAAGTTCAGTCTGTGTCTTTGCCAGAGCCCTTTATTACTCCAGAGATAAAAGCACATCATATACTGGCAAAGCAATGTTTGTGCATATACAGCTTTCTGGGCCAAATTACACACTATACACTAGAATGTAAAACTACTTATGGAAATGCACGTCTGAGCAGATCAGTGAAAGAAAAAAGTTTTGCCAATATAATAGCATATTTGCTAATGGTTTCTGTCAAGACAGCTACGTAGGCCAGTGCTCACACCTCTTCCCATTCCTGAGCAGCGCAGCTGTGCTGACAGAAGCCTGTTGTATAGAAAACAGTCCTGTGCTCAGTTCCAAGAAGTTTGACAACCAGCTGAACTTTACAGAAGCCTCCCCACTTTGAATATGTCTGTTTGCTGCTTGCAAAACTAGCACATTGGGATCCCAGAGAAAAACATAAATCCAATGACAAGAATTTAAATAGGAAAATTATCTTTTGGTCCTCCATCCTTCCAGCTAATGTAGTTACATCAGTCCTGTACAAGGTGACATCATTCAAGTTTGCTATTATTCTGAAACACCCTAAGAAAAAGTACCTTTGTGGTACATTTCAATCACTCCTGAATTGAGTGCACAAGTTTTGTGTACAACAGGCTGAAAAGCATTGTTGCCCTCACCACTAGAAAAACTTAAGACTCCTGAACTGGAGTAGTTTGGGTCATCCTCTGAGGAGCCAGGAGTTGGACTCAATGATCCTTGTGGGTCCCTTCCAACTCAGGCTATTCTATAGTTCTATGAAAAGTCAAGCCCTTTTTACTTTTCCTCCAATTAAGAGCTACCAGACTTGTGTGTTCACGTTTTACTTGGCAACCTTTTGGAAACTCGGTTTTAAAGGTGTTACTAAGGGGGTTATTTAGCTCTGCCATTGGTATTTGGGCAACAGTTCAATCGATAATGCTCCAGAGGTACAGGAACACGGCAAATCTGTCCTCATGCCATCTGAGCTGTGCTAATGGGTGTATAAGTTTAGCTGGTGTCCAAAAAGCACAGAATAGCACAGGAACATGAGAACAAATGCACTAGATCAGACTCGACGCCCAGCTAGCTACACATTGTTTCCAGAAATGGATAAAAACAGATGCCAATATGAACAGGATAAGCCTATCTAATATTTTTCTTGAGTACTCTCCCAGCTTCCAACAGTTTGCAGCTGACAGACTTCCTGAACACAAAGATATAGTTTTAAATTTTTTTACGCAGTTCATCTTCAGAGCACAATAAAACTGAAAGGTGAAGTATATGGAACTCCCAAAATCAACTGCTTAGGGGTAATGCCTAAAGAAAACCTTTAAAAGTTTCCACTTAAATTAAGCAGACACTTTCAACTAAATTACAATGTGAATGGAAAAAAAAAAACAACAATAAAAATCCTGAGAACTTTGAACAACTTTACAAATTCTATTAACTGGACTTCTGAAACAAATGACCTTTAAACGAGAAGTATTAAAAGATATTTAACAATGAAACAATTCAGAATAATCCTATCGTCTGTCATCCATTTATAAGTCTACGATTAACAGTCAGGTCATTGTTTCACAGACTTTCTCAGAATGATTTTTGCTTCTAATTAAAATAAATAAATGAAAATAAAAAAACCTCCATCTTAAGTAAAAACAATATACCCAATATGGAAAAAACTACTGTACCTAACACAGTCGTACAATGTCTTTTATTAGCATCCATTAAAGGAGAAGGGGTAAAAACTTGTTTGTAAAAGGACTGCCTTGATATAAAATGGACAGTAAGGGAAGATGGGATGTAGGAGGTCTTCGTAAGGAGCAGAAATCAAGATTAAATTTCCTAAAGAACCTGCACACATAGCTGTGCTTTAGTAGGACAGTAATTAACACTAAGGGTTGGGAAAATAAATGAAGAGCTCCCACGGGCTCTCAGAACTCATTTTCAAATAAAGCAGTCAACTGCTAGGCCTTCTACTTCCATTCCTACTATAAAAAATTTGTTTATTTTGTAAATACAGATATTTTACAAAAACTAAGTTTCATGTGTTCAAGACTGTAGCTTATACTGCATATATGAAGTATTCTGGGAAGAAATGCTTGCCACAGAGTGCCAACCCTGACATAGCATACTTCCAGAATGGAGCTTGTGCCAAGCAAAAGAAGGCCTGGGGACATCACAGCTGACTTACTGCAAGAGGTAGGGAACCAGAGGCACATTGGCGTTTTAACTTTTATTATCAAAATTATGCAAGTCCTTAGAACATAGACAGTCACTAAATACAAAGTGGCAATTTTCAGACACCTCAGTCATAGTACCACATTCATTTAATTAATTGTCATCTCTTCATAGAATCTTTCCTTGAGTTTTATATTTCCACAAATTTTTTAGCCCTAAAGAAGTACAGTCCCCTACATACTACTACTACACAACAAATGGCTGAGGTGGGCAGGCCACAAAAGCCCCGCAGCCTGAATCAGCACAGCACTCCAGGGCCAATTCACCACACTGCTTTAAAGATAGCTCAGCTTTTTCTACATAACACTGCTGGGTTATTTAAATGTATTATGACTGGCTTCAAACGTTCTCTCTTTACAAAAGAATGAAATTACATAAACAGACCAAAGTTGTTCTTTTCGGGAACTACATACCACATAATATTACCACTGACATCTTATGTGACCAAAGACTTTTCAGAAAAAGGCACAAATCTGTTTAGATGTCCAGAAAAAAAATCTTAGACTCACATAATGATGTGGAAGAGTCAGTTTTGTTTTAAAATTTCCCCAAACATTAAGAAATCCTGCTTGCAAACATAGTATAATGCAAATACAGATTAAAATTGTCCCATCAGACTTTTTGGTTATTTATTCATTTGGTGAATACAAGAAATAAGGAATGATAACTTCAAAAAACTGCCCCACTTCATAGCATCATAGGGTCTTAATTACAAACATACTTACAAGCATAACTTTTTGTTTAACTTCTTTATGGTTTTTTTTCTGAGGTTATGGCTCTACTATTTAACTCTTGTACCTTACAAATTAATGCTCTACTCCCAAACCTTGCAGAAATTCACATGTAGATTGAATACAGTCTTAAATACATCAGAACATTTGATTATATATTGATGATCACCTTAGATATCAGAATAATGACATGTGGGAAGTACAGTAACCTCTTAAAAGCTTCTGCTGCATGCCATGAAGCTGGTTCTTTACTGCAAAAGGAGTCAGTTCTTAATCTGTGTAAACGTGTAGTTTACAAGTGAGCATATCAGCACAGAGCCGAAAAGCAGTGATGTCCTCAACTCAATTCTTTCAGTTTGTAAAATCTGCAAGGAAACATCGTGATGTAACCTCCTAAAAATAAGATCATTATTGAATTTCATGATTAAGTTTATTTCATGTTTCAGTCCTGAAGTCTACAACAAACAACTGACACCATGTAGTTTGGTATTTAAAGAGGTCAGAAGTTTCTCAGCTTGTTCAAACACTCTGAAATATAACTCTGCCTGATCTCATCTGTATATTTATATACACCAATTTTAAGTCTGCTACCATCTTGCTCTAAAGAACATAAGGCATCAAACTCTGCAGAGCACAGAAAGGCAAACTTTCTCTTCAATGCACAACTATTTTTAAATATCCAGTCTTCCAGCTTCCTTTATTGAACAGTCTTGAGAAAAAGGCTAATACTATATCTGCATCATTTACTATTTCATACACTGCTCTTCTATTTCAAATTATTTCTCTCTCAAAACTAGAGACAATCCAATTTGCTGACACCCATGTATAAATTCTTCTTTTACTTAATACCTAAGAAAAAATATGATTTTTTTCCATAATATTCTTTGAAATGAATGTTAGCAAAATGTTAGCAAAAAGCAAAATGTCAGCTATTTCTACACATTAGGTAAAGATTTTTGTTGATGCTTTCACATTCCATCAGAATCTTCATTTAAGTACTACCATATGAAAATTTACAGAATGATTTAGGAACAGAGAGTTAAACGGCCACAGCAGCTTTTATCTGATAATAGTACCATTTAATTAAAAAAAAAAAAAAAAGAGGGTTCTGAAGTACCTTTCCTAAACAACGTTTCTCACCCATAGCTCTTCCCTCAACTTTCTTCACTTCTTCATATCATTTCTGAAATATGGCAACCAGAAGCAGACAGCATTCCAACTGACGGTACACCAATGTGGAGTAGAGCAGAGTCTTTTGGACCATGTTTGTTTTAATATAATTTAGTATGCACCCTTCCATATATCAATATGACATCATGGACTTGTGTTCAAATTTAATTATTCCTCACCATTTACATCCAAACCTTCTGAGAACCCTTCTCTCACCCACTGTTACCCATAGTATCTTAAAAGGACTTGATTATTTCTGATAAAGCACTATATACTGACCTTGTTCCAACATTTAATTCTATCCCTGTCTTTTCTTTGTGCAGACAAATTGGTCAGGGTAATTTCTAATTCTTATCCTGCTGTATCATACACATGTGCACCCTTCCTACTTTGTGGACCTTCTGAGCTGCATGGAGCTCTCAGGCAATTGCCTAAACTGCAGCTCTTATACCAGGGCTGCGTCACACAACTGTCTACAGGAGTCTGGCAGAGGGACTGCTGGCAATGCTTTGAATCTCTGGCTGTAGGAGGAAAAACTGGGCAGAGCTTTTGAGGCCAGCTCTGCATGACTCTCCTGTGAGATAGCCACACTCCCAGAAACTATTTTAAAGGAGTTTAAATGGCGTAAAGAGAAAATGATGTCTTCTACCTGTAAATCAGTTCCAGAATCCTCCTGCTCCTAACACTCTAAAGCCACAATAACAAGCCATAGCCCTTGACCAAGCGAGGATTTTGGGGTCATCTTCATGCTATTCCATCACCCATTTGGATCAAAATAAAATATGCAGCAATGTCAGTTCTGAACCACTGCCTTCCATGTCAATGGTGAAATACAACTACTTATTGCTTATATAGTGTAAAATATAAGATTGTTTCTGACGACTTTTGAACCAATTTTATTATTTGTTCTAAAGTGCATTACCTTAGCTTGCCTATGAAAACATTATGTGAGTATCAAGGACTTTCGTACAGTTTTAATAAATGCCACAAGGGTTATTGTCCAATATTATAGATTGTAATTATATAATCCCAATAATTACTGATCCCTGTGAATCCAATGCGCTACTCCACTCCTCAAAATAGTGTTCTCATGGACTATTTTATCCCTAGACCCTGCTTACTAATTTAACAGCTCACTCAGACAACTTCAAGCTATCAAAAAAAAAATGACAGATCAAGTCTTTAATCCGTCCATCTTCCAAATGCATAATATAAAAAACATTCGAGAGCCTTGATTTTCTTTTCAGTACTGGAACAATCTATTTTTATCAAGTCAAGCTCAGGTGGATGTTGCATATTTTTTTCCCCTCCAAATGCTTTGTTCAATCATTGTCAGCGCTGCCAGGGAGTTCATACTTCACAGATCACAAATCTGATATTTTTGTTTATTCAAGAGAGGTACAATGTCACAGTTTTCCAGACTTGCCTTTTCATTCTCAAACCACATCAAGAACTGCTAGAAGCAAGACACGCAGTTTGTTCTGACAATGCCTCCTTTGACATAGCATTCTGAGTGCAGCATCTTCTACTATTAGAAAACAATAGATCTGTTGAAAATTTATTTTGAACACCCTTTTACTGACAGAAACCATGATACCAATCCTCTTTTTTTTTTTTTTTTTTTTTTTGCAGTTCCCAGCTTATTTTATCATCTAATTCTCTCAGATTATTCCTGCTTTGACTAGCCTTTGCCCAGCAAAACACGCTGTGATTGTTTTTTGTCTTTTTATTCTGTTATGAAAATACTGAAGTCAAAGGCCAAAGTAGGATGTGCATCAAAATTATAACATTATATCTTCTCATAAGAAGCAGCTACAAATCATTAGTACAAAACAGATGTACTGGAAAGTACCAAATGCTGGTTGTTTTGAGTTATCACTATCTTTTAAGTAGGTGGGTAAAGAATCAAGTTGCTTCTCGGATTAATTAGAATCACTCGAGATGCATAAGACGTACTTAAATTTGAAGAAATGTGTTCCTTAATTGGTCTTACGCCCTTTATACACTTAAAAGGCACATATATAACAATTCCAGATTAAGACTCATCTGAAACTCAGATGATACACAATACCTCTGTTTTTTTCATTATTTCCACTTACTTTTTGTCTGTTTATAACACAGCTACTTACTAACAAATACAATTAACAGTTCAGTACTTTACAAAGCACTAATCTAAACTTGTAAATTTTTCATTTACAAATGTAAAATCAGAGCTAACACTAAGTTCTTCAGAATTTGCAGTCTGTACCCCAAAGAAATACAATCAGTTACAATAATAAAATTTTAATAAAAGTAACGACCCCTTTTTTTTTTTTTTTTAAACTTCCTTTTGGTTGAGGTATAAATATTTCTGCATGATAGATCACCGTGCCTTCAATCTCACACATAAATACAGCAGAATGCTCTTTTCCTGCCTGCAGGAGTAAAAATTCTTTAAAAGGCAGAAAATGAAGTGTTGTATTCATGCTTTAAGAAATGGAACGGGAGAAAACAAAAAATACTGAAAGAAGAGATTGGGTAATGTCACAAGCAACATACAAAGCAAACTGCTTATGATACAAAGCATTACTTAGCTTTCTAGAAAAGGTATGAAGAGGAGACAAAAAACTAAGGAACACGAACTTCAGAAAAGCCTGTACAAGAGAAAAGCACACACAGTTCCATCAGAAATAATAAACGAACAGAGCAGGGGAACAGGGGTCAAGAACCTAAGAGAGGAAGCTTTCATCATTCAAGGAAACCTACAAAATTCAGTGTCTTTCTAAACATATTGCCTTCAGAGGCATTAAGAAAAAAGTGATGTGATTTGAAAATAATGTTATCCTTTTAAACAGTGCCCCCTCCTGTCCAGAAATAAACTGTGAGTTTCTTAGTTGAGCTGCACAGATCATACCGAGAGCAACAAATCGCCTCTTCCCCATGATCTGAACGTGGTTTACTTGAACCAGCCAATTTTCAAACATTTAAACAAAAACAAACAACAGAACTGCCAAAATACATTATATTCAAACTAGCTCTAAGATTATGCTCACCAGTAAAGCCAACTTGTGAGTGAGAGCAGAATCTGTAGCTTGGAGAGCAGTCACAAAGCAAGAGAAACATTGGGAAATAAAGCTGTAGTAGGGCTGGATATGTTCAATCAGAGCTGTTTGGATAAGAAACTTGGTTTACTGATCAGGACTTCCAGAATACCAAAAAGGAGACAACATCTGGCTTACCTATGTCTAAACTCTTCACCCACAAATGACCCTGGACTCCTGAAAAATTACACTACCTTTCATTTTACTATCACTAACAATTTACAACAGTCCAACATTTAGAGAGAGGCAGTTCCATATCAACAGAGTTCCTTCATTTAAGAAAAATGCTGCAGTCTGAATATAAAGCAGCACATCACCTGACCTCTAAGGAGTATGTCTTCCAGATTTTGAGTGGATTGCTCTGAAAGTAATGCCTCCTATTTATTTTCATGGAAACTACAACAGATACAAACTGCACAACGGTATTTTTCAACATGGTCACTGCTATTAGCTGATTTGCACAGATGAGCTGACCGAGAAACTCTTCAATTCATGGTGTGAGAGCTGTGCATGGCTGTCCAGAACGTAGCTTGTCTTTCACGCTGCTGTTGCCACTGCCAAAATGCACCACCCACTGCCTCACTGTGCTCACATCCATTGTTTGGTCTCCATAAATGTTCAGCAAAAGTCAACTAATATCAATGGATGCAATTTTTTCTGCTTGGAGGAATTAAATTACACCCCTTTGCTTCACATATACATCCATGTCAGACATCATTTGGTCAGACTGCCCCTCTGCTGCTATCTGTCACACAGCAACAAAATATAACATGATACTGGTGGGAAGGTTCAACCCCTACTGCCATATCACGAACATCTGCCTCCGACATCGTGAGCCAACAAAATAAAATAGGAGGTATTACTTTCAGAGCAGCCATCCTATGTTCTGCTACAATGTCTGCCTATTCAGGCAAACCAGTCACAGCCAATAACAAGAAGCATTTTATGTAGTAGAGTCCAATCCTGATCTTTAAGCTGTACAAAACCAAGAATTTTGAACATTTTCTCACAGAATAATCATTCTGTTCCTAAGCACAAAATCAAAGAGGAAGCTGGTTTGTTTAGCGCTATCTTAGGAAAACAAACAAATAAACAACAAAAAACCTTACAGCTTTTTTCTGAAAATACTAAGAATTCCTATTCTTCATAACTTGAAAAAATTGGGAAACCTTTTTGTCAAGTTATGCTTTTCTATTATTAATACTATTAGGTTTTCTTTTGGTTTTCACTTTGACCAGAATACCAGAATCCAGCTTCAGGATATGGTTGAGGGTGGGAAATACACAATTCCCAAGGAAACATGTTAGCACTCCAAAGCTAAAATCTCTACATAGTCAGTCCATGATGTACATGTTATACCACACCACATGTTCCAGTGGTTTGTTCCAACAAGTGCAGGTACACTATCTCCACAGACCAAGTATGCTCAAGCTCAGTTTTGTTTTTTACTTACTGCTCACACCTATTATGCACGAGGATAGCAAAGAGCATATTCTCTCTGCTGTAGGTGGGACGCAGGGCAGAATAGAAACACTAGTCCTCAGGTCACCAAAAGTGAAGAGAAAATGAAGCTAGGAGGAACTATGCAGAACTGTAATTGGGACTGATCGGACCAAATTCTTCAGCTATTCCACATATAAGAACAGGGATGCCAAAGGAAACAGAGAGCAGGCTGGTGCAATCTACTTCTGGATGGATGGAATATAGAGGAACATATGAGGGCTGCTCCAAAATTAATGCCTACTTTTTTATTATCTTGACCCATGATGTCACAGGCAGATGTTGGTGGTACGGCAATGTTCCTACCAATATCCTGTTACACGTTGTTGCCGTGCAACAGATGGCAGCAGAGGGGCAGTCTGACAAAACAGTGACAGGGAAGCGCATCTGAAGCAAAGGTGTGTCACTGGATTCCTTCATGCAGAAAAAATGGTACCCGTTGCCATTTATGGATGCTTACTGAACATTTATGAAGACCAAACAGTGGATGTGGGCGTAGTGAGGAGGTGGCTGGTGCATTTCAGCAGTGGCAACAGCCACAGTGGGTCATCTGTGCTGGTACAGACTTTTTACAAGCATGCAGGTTCTTATTCCTTGCTGTCAAAAATGCACAGCTATTTTTCAATATAGTCAGCAGCACCATAATTTTTTTGTAGCCAAGAATTTGCTCTATCAAATAACGTTATTGTGCTCTCTTATCTGATGTAGTTTCAGTGGAAATAAATAGGAAGTGTCACTTTCAGAACAACATTTAGATGTTATTAAATTACATATGGCACATATGAACCATTCATGACCACATGACCAATGCATTATGCTACAAGAACAGATAAGCTCTATCAAGCTGACATCAAGCAGTTCAAGGTAGAAATTCTTATGTAACTGGAGACAAGCATAGATCACAATGAATACACCCATTCAGCATCTGATCTATTACCAGGATCTGGCAATTAATGTAACCATAAATACAGCAATGCTACTAGCATTGTAACCAGCAATGAAAAATGTAGCCCACAAGTGCAGATCGTTCTAGACAGTGAATCTTTAGAAAGAAAATCAATATCAGTTAGTACTTACTACTAGTTACTGACTCTAAACTCTTCAGACAAATCCAATACCCATATTTTCACACTGATTTGTCACAAATAAGTCTTTGAAGAGTGAAAATACCACTCTTCCAAAGTGTAACAACTGAAGATTATCTTATATTTTTTTAAAAGACTAAAATAATAAACAGCGTAAATTGAGCATGCTCTCTCTGGAATAGTAACAAAGGAAGAATACAGTGCAGTCTAGAGTCAGAATTATTTTCCATTTTTTGGATGGCATCTAATATTAAAGAAAAAAAGTTTTAATATCCAACTTGACTTATTTATTTATTATTATTATTATATTATTATTATATTTATTGCAGGCAATAACTGAACGAGACTCAAAAGAAACTTAATGACATCTTGATCACAGCTGCTACACAAGTTATGCTGTAGGGTGAAGCTGATTCCACCAAATTACTTGTTTATTGATTGCGTTCCATACCTATGATGCCTGAACTATGCTTCCAAAAATAAGAAACAAAGACAGTCCTGATGACTTCCAGTCTCATTAATGAGTTAACTAAATGGCTAAAGGAAGCAGTAATTATTTATAACTTATTAAATGAATCTGCTATAATGTCTTTAGCATGTAGACTGCGCATCAAGAAAAAACAAGAAAATCAAAGATTAAAGTTGGGAAAACACCCTGATTCTGACACACTGGACACATTTATTTCTTAGTTACTTATTTATTGTCAACTGTTATGCCAAAATGTCTCTCTCTATTCTCATATCTTAATGTAATAGAGTTCAGGATAGTCATTAACAATGACCAACATCATTTTGTCAGTTAAAAGTAGTTATGATACATAAAAATATATCTCTAAAAAGCATATTTGAAACTGCCTAAGTTAACACATAAACCACTCCAATCCTCTGTTCAAAGACCTTCTAACATAATTCATGTTATATTGTGTATCCATTATCCTTCACAGGACCTGTAAACCAGAAAGGGCTTGAGAACTAACATATTTCTATTATCTCTTGAACAGCCTGTAAGAGATGTGCAAAATGATGGATGAAATCCCACTGTTTAGATGTAATAGGGGTTTCTGTAACCAAGATAATTTGTCTTAACAGTTTCCAACATTTGGGAAGACAACTTGTCCATTTAATCCAATATTCTAGGCCAGCACATCTCTTACATCTGACAAGCAATGCTTCTCTTTAGGTCTTTCTTAACTCATATTTTCCATATCTCTAGTGAGGCATTCTATATACACGTAACTTTTTATGGCATTACCAAATAATCTTGGACTGTGTTCTCAGTCTCTTTCCACCCGAAATATTGCTTCTAAGTTTTCAGCAATCTGCAAGAAATCAGTTTGTCAAAGGGTCATTCCACTTAATTTTAATTCCAATCCTTACCTTCAAATGTTGTCACAAGCATAGTTCCTACCTATAGTGGGGAAAGTGAGCGCTTCTTAAGGGCCTTTCAGAATGCAATGTTAAAATGTTTTCCACACCAATCTCACACAAAAGCAGGTGTCCAACTCACATGCCTCAAATAACTCACACAAACCTGTTGGGGCTTTTTGGTCAAATACTGTAATGCCTAACATTAAAACAATCAAGGCACTGCTTAAAGACAGATTTCTGTGCCAAAAGTCCCACTATTTTTATAAGCTTCTCCTTTTAAGAAACTAGAAGGGCAAAAGCGTTTGAACACTGTAAACAGCAAGCAACATGGCTGAGAGGTACAAACAATTACTGATTACGTCCCGTCTTCTTCAGGAAAGAAAAGTGAGTTAATTTCTAAGTTCACATGAACATCTTGATATGGTCAGTTACTCTTTAGTGTGTGTTTTCACGGGCAAAGTGATTACGCATATTAATAACACAGGCCCTGACCAAAATTTCACCTTGCTCAGATACACTAATACAAGTGATTTATACGTATTCATTTACCAAGTTGTTCTAAAGCTTTATATCCTGGATATTCAGACTAACAAAGCTTATCAAATTAGTCCCTTAAAGAAAATGGCTCAAGTAGAGAAACTCCTCTGACTTTGCCAGTAATAAATAGCAATGTATGGAGATTAACTCCCATAAAAACGTTTTAGTGCTTTTACTCGTCTCCTCTGCTATCTGTCTAACCTAATTTGTTTACAATGAAAAAAAATTATCCTGATCTTTTTCCATAGGCATTCATATTTAATTCTAAGCTGCATATTTTACATTTGATCTCATTTTCACCATTTTTTTTATTAAAAAACAAAAAACAAAAAACAAACAAAAAAAACCCTATATAAAAGCTATATTAATCAACTTCTGGCTTTCTTCCCCGGGCTCCAAAATAAAAAAGGGCAATGGATATATGGATATTTGAGTATAGTAGTAAACCACGCCACAAAAATATTTTGAGCTGTAATGTCTTGAATCAGGCCACAGAGTTTAGAAATAAATCATTTCTTTCTTTTCAAATTGCAATATTGCAAGTATAGGATTAGGAAAGCCAGGGCTGACCTGGAGAATCTGGCAAAGGATGTGAAGGACAGGAAGAAAGGACGTTGCAAGCACATAGCAGCAAAAGGAAAACTAGTTAAAACATAGGCTTATTGTTGAATGGGGAAGGGAAAATGGTCACAAATGACATGGAAAAAACAGAGGTATTTAATAGTTTCTTTGCCTCCGTCTTTACCTATAAATCTAGCCCCAGGAGTCCTGGGCCCTTGAGACCAGAAGGAAAGCCTGCAGGAGAGATGATGTCATTTAGCATACACTTAAATCAGCTCAAGTAAGCAAGCTTGTATCAAAGGAAGCCAACAGTATCTTGCACTGCATTATGAAGAGCATCAACAGTACAACAAGAGAGGTGATCCTTCTCATCTACTCTGTATTGGTGAGGCCACACATGCAGCACTGCATCCAGTTCCAGGCCCCCCACGACAAGACAGATGGACTTACTGGACAAAGTCCAGCACAGGGCCACAAAGATCAAAAGGCCATCAAAATGATGAAAGGACTGGAATATCTCTCTTATAAAGAGTAGCTGAGAGAGCTGGGAGTGTTCAGCCTGGAGAATGAGGCTCAAATGAATCTAATAAATGCACATAAATACCTGAAGGGGAAGTGTAAAGATGGGAGTCAGATTTTCTTCAGTGGTGGCCAGTGCCGGGACAAGAAACAATGGGCACAAACAGGAGGTTTCCTCTGAATACCAGGAAGCACTTCTGTGTTGAGCAGGTGGTGAAGAAGTGCCACAGGTTAGCCAGAGGAACTGTGGAGTTTCCTTCCTGGAGATCTCCAAAAGCCACTAGGACACATGCTTGGGTAACCTGCTCTGAGTGGCCCTGCTTTGGGGCACAGGTTGGAGCAGATGGATCCAGAGGGCCCTGCCAGCCTCAGCTATTCTGTGAAGATAATAACAGACTGCAACATCTGAACATCTCACCCACAGGAGAGGGTAAGAGCTGAGACTTCAGGTTGGAAAAACAGAAAACTCCAGGGAAAAAAAAAAAAAAATCAATCTTACCAACAAATATAAATACTTGATGGGAGGGAATGAGTGAGAGAGACTTAGACCCTCCTCAGTAGCACCCACTGACAAGACAAGAGACAATGGACAAAAATTCACATGACCTCCCACCATAACACAAGAAAATACTCTTTGCTGTGAGAACATCAAGCATTGGAACAGGTTGTCCATAGAGGCTGTAAAGGTTTCCATCTGTGGAAATACTCAAAAACCAGGTGGACATAGTTCTGAGGAACCCATTACAGCTGACCTTGTTTGAACAGGAGAATTGGACTACATATCTCAAAAGGTCCTTTCCATCTAGGCAATTCTGCACTTCTGTGAAACTGCTAAGTACCTTTCCTTAGCCCTTTAGTTAAGTCAAGGTTTTTAATTGACGAGAGATGCTCTAAAAGTAATGCCTCCTATTCTATTATCGTGGCCCAAAACATCAGAGGTGGACGTTAGTGATATACTACTTGTAGAATTTGAACCTTTCTGACAACATTGAGTTAAATGTTGTTGATGTGTGACAGATGGCAGCAGAGAGGCAGTCTGACAAAACAGTACCTGATATGGAAGTGTGTCTGAAGAAAAGGTACGTCACTGAATTCCTCCACAGAGAAAAAAAATCGCACCTGTTGACATTCATTGACACTTGCTAAACATTCATGGAGACCAAACGGTGGATGTGTGCACAGTGAGGCAGTGGGTGGTGCATTTCAGCAGTAACAACTGTGATGTGAAAGACAAGTCACATTCCGGACAGCCATGCACAGCTCTCATACCACAAAATGATTCATGGCTCGATCAGCTCATCAGCACGAATCAGGGAACTGCGCACAGAGCTGAGTATCAGCTACAATGTGTTGGGAATGATATTCTAATGTTGCCACCTTCAAAAACATTTGCACCACTTTGGCCCCACAAATGCTCACACAGGATCATAAAGTATACCCTATGCAAGTTTGTTGGTACCTATTCAACCAACACAGGGCTGAAGGTGAAAGTTTCCTGGATCACATCATTATTGGTGATGAGACGTGGAGTCACCACTATAAGTCAGAGTAAAAACAGCAAGTCATGGAGCAGTGAAATGGGAATACCCCATGGAAGAAAAAGTTCAAGACAGAGCCCTCAACAGGTAAAGTGATGTGCTCTGTCTTTTGGGATAGGAAAGAGATTCTTCCATCTAACTACTACACTGTGATGCTGACTAAGCTGAAGGCTCAAACTTCCAGAGTAAGGCCAGTGAAGAAGACAACCTTTTTCTTGCAACATGATAATACCAGGCCCCATAGCAGCTTGAAGACTATGAAGCACATTGAAAGTCTTAGCTGGACTGTCCTACCACACCCACCATATAGTTCAGACTATGACAGATGGAAGCACCTTCTGACTTCCATCTGTTCAGGCAGGCTGATGAAAGATGGACTACACGTGTATTTTCCTAGCAGTGATGTCATCACAGCAGCTGTGAAACAGCGGGTCACTTCCACTATTGCAGATTTTCAAGAGCACAGCACATAGGGCCTTGTTCATCACTGGTGAATGTGCATATCTAATGGTGGTGACTATGTTGAAAAATAGTGTTTTGTAGCTGAGAATTTGCTCTATCAGTGTTATTGTGCTCTTTGTACCTGGTGTAGTTTCCATGGAAATAAACAGAACACGTTAAGTTTTGAGTGACCTACAACCTATCAGCAAAACAAAAGTACTCAAAAGTTGTCACGTGCAGTGAGTGGATAAACAAATTTACTAAATCAAAGGCCAACCTGAAACAACTAAATTGCAGTGTGGGTATCAATTTATTCTTTCATTAATTATAGATACAGCAACCAGAAAAAAGGAAAAACCCTCAGTAAATTCCGACTGTGAGATTACATGCATAAGCAAATATGAAGAGCACTGTGGTAACTCACCACAAACCAAACTAGACATATACATAAAGGAAGATTTAACAGGAGTTTCTCAGCAAGCGCTGAACATAATTGCCTTTCTGCTCTCATTATTTTTTTTTTTTGAGACACGTGCCACAAAAGCATGATAAACACATCACAACATTCTAAAAATCTGTTTGGGTCCCATATGACAAACATCCAGGAACTAAAAAAGTGAAGATGTTATTATTCAGAAATTAAGAACAAGTCCGGCCTGGTTTGCAACTAATATTTTAAATTGGTCTTCAAATATTTGTAACTTCTTTTGTTTTATTTTATTTGTACTTCAACCATAGACTTCTCATGAACAGATCATTTAATTTTAGTAGCTTTTTTGTGTTAGGTTTTCAAATAAGTGATTTTTCAGAGTTCAAGTTATTTCCATATTTATGCAGGTTCTAATGTTCACATGCCTACTTCCTTTTCATTCCTTCTTCCATTTCTAAAAAACCTAGAACTCCTCTTACATTTCAGCTATCAAGCAGTCTGCAGCAAAGTAATGGAGAACACCCATGAACGTACAGCTCTTCCATGAACATATAGCTACTACGTAAATCTGAAGAGAGGGGCAGTAAAGAACACTGAAATTACCAGATTGGAAACTTGTAACACATAAATTGGTACAGTAAAACTGTTCAGAAAAAAAAAGTTAACAATCCGTTCAAAGCAACACACAAGGAATCCAGCCAAAGTAGACTCCTTGCAAGCCTATCTGAACACAGCAGTGTGGTAATGTCACTACTGAACAACTTACAAAGTGTTGACATCGTTGCTGCCTGGCAGTTTTTCTGTACGTTTTTCAATTAAAATCAAACTTATTTTCTCTTTCAGTTTATCTTGACCAACATCAAAATAATATACTGTTATATAATCATATGACTTTCATAACAACATAAGAGGAGTAAAGGAAATAACACA
Source organism: Pavo muticus (assembly GCA_016647715.1). Taxonomy (NCBI): domain Eukaryota; kingdom Metazoa; phylum Chordata; class Aves; order Galliformes; family Phasianidae; genus Pavo; species Pavo muticus. The sequence goes on from JACDJE010000061.1 coordinate 1,410,039, forward strand.
AATTACTGAAATCACAATACCTGTTATTGAACAGTATACTATGTGAGGAGCAATCTTTTTAATGTCTTCATAACCTAAGCCAATTTCAGCCAGTTTCCCAGGGATGTAGTTTTCCACGAAAACATCAGATACAGCTGCAAGCTTTAGAAAAGAAAAGGATGCGTAAGATTTGTTAACAAGCTTCCAAAAGTTCAATATATTCCTCATATAGCTTGAAGTACCACTAATCAAGATGGTTCCTGTCTTTCTGACAGAATTCAAACCTAAAGAGATTTTTTTGGTCTGTTAGACTGTGTACGTCTGCAAACTATGCGTTAGAGATGCTGTGTATGTAGAAAAGAAACTATAAAAATTCTAAATCTATTACACAAAACTGTAACGTAATTGTATTAACAGAGTAACACTGATTTCCAAATACTTGATCAAAATTTACATAACAGTCACCCACTTTATACTCACACTTAGCTTGAAGAAAGTGGGGAGAAAGGATGCATCTTTATCCATCATATTTACCTTAGAATTTTATAAAATGTTTGGGG